>SKCR01023472.1:0-336868 GCA_019454045.1 Zanthoxylum bungeanum | reverse complement strand
GTAGGCACGATGCTTTGCTATAAGCCAATCATGTCATGTAAATCGGTGAGAACGTGGTACGCGGTATGCACGTGTCGGATAGTCCGACAATCGGATTTACTACCAATATATCCAGGGATCTCTTGGGTCGCTTCCCAAAGATTTACCGATGACATTTGACTCGAACAGAATTAATCTGGGATTAATTATGAGAGAGAAAATTAATCTGGGATTAATTACGGTAAGAATTTATCTAGGATAAAATTCAAATAGAAGAGAGAACGCGATTAATTTGGAATTAATCGATTAAATAATATATTGGATATATTAATTGAAATCAGATTTCAATGCGGAATTAAAATTGGATTTTATTTCGGGTGAACGAATTAATTTGGAATTAATTCGTAAGTGACTTTCGTAATAATTTTGCTAGGCATTATTATTTAATTAACTTGGATTTAATTACGTCGCAACGAAAAAATTTGTTTAATCGGATTAAACGAACTTGAGCCCGAAGTGTGTTGTCTAACCCAACTTGAATTTTGAATTTAAGTGGTGGGACCCACTACCTCACATCAATTGTCACCAAGTTGATGGAAGTAGATGGGAGCATTTAAAGAAACTTGCTCAACACACTTTGCTTTTTCTTTTTTGAAAAGATATACACCTTTTGGAAAGTCAACATTGGTATTAGTTTTTAGAAAACAAAATACCAAAACTTCATCTTCTCTCTTTCCTCTAAAATGCCATGAGCCTCCTCCTCTATTTGAAGTTTTTTTTACAAAAATTCCAAGCTTGCTAGCACATTTGGAGTTGATTAAGGTGATAGGGAAACTCACCCTTGAGTTTGGAATTCACTTTAAAGGCTTGGAGCTTCTACATCCATGGAATTTTTTAAATCCTAAAACCGATCAATGTAAGTTATTCCGCAAACTTTCTTGATTAATTCACACTAGAATCATGCTTAGGATCCTTGGGCTAGTCTTAGAGACACTAACAGGGAGAGCCCAAAATACAATGTATAATGGTAAGTCTTGACACATATGTCGCAGATATAATACCATACGACAACTGCTCTCAAGTGACATAATATTGATCGATTATGTGAGATCAAAGGAAAACCTAGCGGATCCATTTACTAAAGGTTTACCTAGAGATCAAGTTGTGAAATTATCGAGGGGAATGGGTTTGAAGCCTATAAATTAAGAATTGTCACTGTGGAAACCCAACCTAACTGACTGGAGATCCCAAGATCTAGGTTCAAAATGGACAATTTAAACTTTGTGCAATTCAAAACGAGCACTGTAGAGTTTTGTACTCTTTCCCATTCCGATAATGATGCAGAGTGCTGTCTGTCAAGGCTAGGCTAAGCTAAGGTTTTTAATGATCACTATATTAGGAGATGAGTCCTAATGGGGGTAAAGACTACCTCTTTATAGTAGATCACATATTTCAAGTAAGAAGTGAGGTCGTTTCCATGGGATTTTACAGGCTGACTTCCCTAAAGTGCATTATGAATCCAAGACAGATGTTCATGGCCGAAATGAACACAACCGTATAATGGGAAATGGTCGAAGTAAAGCTGTGTGTTGGCAATTCTCTTGGCCTACACCAACGGCAGAACAGTTCAAGACTATGGGTCACTGTTTTGCCAAGTTAATCTGATTGTCATTCACTATGAAATGTTCAAGGCGAAAGCTACCTATTTCGATGCAGTTTTAGTTCACGGAAACTATCTCAAGTGTTTGCATGAATATTTAGAGAATTGTGGGGGATTGTAGTAAATTCTCTAAGTATGTATATATATAGTATGGATGCAAGAAAGGTTATGTCCCTTGAGTAGTGGACTTTGGGAAAGGCACTAATATGTAGGGACATGACCTCTAGAATTGAAAGAACATTCCTTTAGGCTCCAAAGGGTTTAAGGAAGGGGTATAACCCTTAGGAGGGTTACACCCCAACTGAAAGGGTGCCCTCAAAGGCACCCTTCCATGTCTATTTAAAGGGGCCTTCATGTTCATTCAAGAGATCAATAACTTGAAGAAGTCTTGAGTCACATCAATTTTGTTTCTTGAGTCAATAGAGAGATTTCACCATTGTCCTAGTTCAAGATCTTGTTAAGGTGTGCCCCTAGAAAAAGAGGAATCCAAGTTATCATAGGATGACGTTAGCTACAAAATCCGTAGAGCACAGAAACGGGGCTAATAAGTTTTTAAGCTACTTGAACTTAAAGTTTTTTAGTGTCTTCTTCGTTTTCTAGGTTTTCTCTAAGTTTTAGGGTTTATGTTTAATATTGGCATATTAGTGTAGATTTGATCTCATCTTTATGTTCTGGTTTTGATTTGTTTGATACATGTTGATTTCGTTTTCCAGCACTTAATTCCCCAACAGTCATTACATAAAAAAAAAGTTGAAAATTCACTAGAAGGCGTTACTCCAATATCTATAATAACAGTTTAATATGTCCCACTTTTCTTTTAGTAGTTGACTCCAATTTTCATACATATAATGTGATGTTCGGCACTATACATAATAGTCACTCAATCATGGCATTCTGTCTCTGTACTGGTATTAAAAGTTTAGATTTTTCTGTCGTGGTTGATGATGAATTTTTGATGATGAAACATGCAATCTTCGGTAAAAATTTATCAGGCAGGGATCTAAGGATTTTCCTTACTATCTTATTAGTAGAAATATTTCTTGGGGTTTTGGGCAAAATACCTGGGTTACGCAGCGGAATGCGGGAAAATCAAATTTTCTGTTTTCTTTAAATTTTCTTGGGTAACTAAAATAAACTTATTTATTTTAATCACTCAATACTCAAAAACAGAATTTTTAAACCAAAAATCAGAATTTCAGTAAATTATCATACAACCCCAAAACTTTTCATTTTAATCATTTTAGTCCTAAGTTGTTCAAAACAAGCATAGGTGATTTCCAATCACAATAGAAATGATTTTTACATCAAATATACATTAAAAACAGAAATCTTAAAAAATTTCAAGATTTTCTATATTTACGGAAATGCCCCAAATAATTTACATTTTGTTCATTTTGGTCCTAATTTGTCAAATACAAGATTATGCGATATCCAATCACTACCAAAATGATTTGTACATCTTATATACATTAAAATGCAACCTATAAAAAAATTTCCAGATTTTTTGCTTATTACCTGAGCCCCAATATTTTGTATTTTGATCATTTTGGTCCTAAATTGTCAAATACAAGTTTATGTGATTTCAAATCACTACCAAAATAATTTATACATCTCATATGTATCAAAATACAACATATATATATATATATATGAAAAGCCCCAATTTTGATTTAGGTTTGAAACCCTAATTTCTTAATTAATTAAATTAACCAAAATTAACACAATCCAACACTTTAATATAATCTATACAACATCCATCAAGTCTCACCACTATGAAATAACTCAAGAACAATTCTAGGTCATCATTGAGTGGCCTAACAACTCTAGAATGGCAACTAAGTCATCAAATGACCAAAAGTGTGCTTATTAACCATTATTAAGCAAACTTTGTTTACATACATGCATGCATCTTTCATTCAAGCTTCCAAACTTCATAACACAAATAAAAGAGAGTAGAGAAATAAGAGAACAACATATGTTGTAGCCAAGAACAAAAGAAACATTTGTCCTTCTAAAGAAACGTTGAAATTACTTACTAATTTGCAAGTTTTCTTCATTTCCTTCTTTGTTTCTCTTCTTTTTCCTCTCAAGTCTCTAGTGTTTTTGTGTTTTTGAAAGCTTAAAATTATGAAGCAAATGAAAAATGAAACTCTTATATACTAGGGTTTGGACGAAAATAATGGTAAATTTGAAATTAGAATCTTGCAATTTTTAATCAAATTAAAAGGTATAAAAATTCAACTTGAACATCATTTCCAAAGTAAATATACATGTGCACCAATCACATTTAGTCATTTAAAGACTTAATAATGATAAAGATAAATGTATTTAATTATTCTAATTATTTAACAATTAAATAATTATATATTTACTTAATACAAATATCTAAATACATGTATCAAATTTACTTTAAATATTCCATAATACACATATTTGGAACATGTGTCAAATACTTTATTTGACCAAAATTAATGTGTATTTAATAAAATCAAGTATTTAATCCAAATACACATCAATTTAGAAATGACTGAATAGCCCCTATGTATGTATCTTTTCGTTTAACTGTTAAACGATTTATAAATAATCAATATTATTTATAATAGTTGTCCTAATGCTCTTCGAGTATGTTTCATTTGTGAGACTCTCTAGATTCAGGTATATCCATCATGAAATCCAATTTCGTGTCCATAATCTACCCACCCTTAAATTATGACTACCACAGATAAACTCGCTGAATCATACAGGTCGAGGTCATCGCATACGTATAATCCATCTGTCACATGTATTCAGATTATTCCAGATATATAGATAAAAACGTCAAATCTTTATAGGTATAATCTCGTCGACGATTCTATTAGCAGCCTTTTAATAACTCTTAAAACTTACTTCTACAATGCTCCATGGGCCCATGGATTTAACAGATTGCTAATTCCATATTGAATACTTATGCTCTGTACACAAAACTAATGGATCTTATCTTGATACGCACAGGATATCCTGAGGATCGATCCACACCCAACGAACGGGCGGAGGTCTGATCTAAATAGTTCGGTGACGTGACCGCCATCAAAGTGTGGAGGATACCCCATACATCCATAGTGGTATCTCAAGTCGAAGGACCACTATGCTCACTTGACCCGAGAAGATTTCTATTGACGTTGGTGTACCATCTATTAGGAAATATTCGGTGAGTCATTCAGTGTTTATCCAATATAAACACCTACACGTCTATACGAATCTCCCCAGACTCATGGTTCATTTGGATAAATCATCGGACCAAGTCTCGATATACGACGTGTACTAGTCTCAGCGGATTTAACTAATCGATCTGTATTAGTAAATTTTGACCAGGAACTTTATTTGATAATACACTTCTAGTAGTGACACTTCCTAATGTCAATTACAAATTACTTTGTAAATGCGCACTACAAAATATATTATCGGGTCTTTGTCTAATATATACATAATCATATTTAGTTTCAATTTAATCGTAATTAAATCGAATATGTATATAAAAGGAAGAAGTACTACCATAAATAAGTAATATTATGGAAAAATGAATTATTCGTATTCATGAATCGGACATAAATACGATCCGGATTGGCATTCCGAGCACCAACCCTAACAATAGTCTCACATAGGTTAAAAGTCACTCGGTAACGCCTTTTTTCGCCGTTTTCGCTTATTTCAACTCCGAAACAATTTCTGGCAATCGTTCCAACACCCAAAACATATCCAATATATTCAAAAGACATAATTTTCATCAACATATGAACAGTATTTCCATATCAAATCCAGAATTGAAATATATCAATTTTTCATGCTTTAAATCCAATTTTTCAAGATTAATCCAATTAATCAAAACACCAATCAAAGTCACCACACACGAACCACCCAAGAACAATTCTAGGCATTACAATAGTTGTCATAACACTCTAGAATGGTAACATATCATCAAATGATCAATTTGAACAATAATTACAATAATATCATCCAAATCTACTTCATACATGCTTAACACTTCCAAAAACATCTTCCAACACAAAAGCCCAAATTTTAACAAGTAAAGAAAACCCTAGAACTATTCTAGCAATACAAGAACAAGAAAATAAATTTCTAAACTCAAGAAGATTAAAGATTACCTTTTAATCTCCAATTTTCCTAAGCTTTTTTCTTGATTTTCCTTCACTTTCCATCATGAATCATCAAACATGATTTGAGAGCTTTAGGTTATGGTGTTTTCGACCATGGAGGACGAATGAACAAGAAAACAAAATTTTCTAAATTTAAATCAATTTGGCCGAATTTAAAGATTATTATCATTTTGAAAAAATTAATTCAATTAATTAAATCAAACTTTATGGTAACAAATCATATTTGCACACATAAAGTTTAATTCAATCATGTCATGTGTCACCAATAATAATTTAACATTTTTCATAACAATTATGAAAAAAATTATCAATTAATAATTCAAATATTTAACATTTAAATAATTAAATAATTAATTAATATAATTATTATTATATATGTATTTTATTTTCATTAAATAACAAATACATATATTAATGGCATGTGTCAAAATCTCATTTTACAATTAATTAATATATATCTAATCAAATTATGAATCAAATACAAATACACAATAATTATTAAATGACCAAAATCTCCTAATGCATGTGTTATCGTTTAACCGTTTAAACGATTCGAATTAACTCACTTAATCCGATGAAGTATTATGAATAATATGTATTATTCATAACGCGTTGCCCAAGTGCTCAACGAGTACACTTCATATTGTGGGACTCTCTAAGTTTAGGTTTATCCGTCACGAAATCCAATTTCATGTCCATAATTCACCCACTCATGAATTATGACGACCACAGATAATCTCGCTAAACTATGCAAGTCGAGGTCATTGCATACGTATAATCCCTTCGTCACAGGCTATCTATATTATACCTTGGATATAGATAAAAACGTCAAATCATTTCGTTATAATATATTCGACTTTCAATTTACGATCTCTAAATAACACTCGAAACTAATTTCTGAATTTATACCACAGCCATGGATTTACTAGATCGCAAACACGTGTAGGATGTCTATGTCATGTACACAGGACTGACAGATTCTATCTTGATACGCACTGGATATTATGAGCATCAGTCCACAACCAAAGAACAGGCGGAGGTCTGATCTTGAATAGATCGATGACGTGACTGCCATCAAAGTGTGGATGATAACTCATATATCCACTGTGGTATCTCAAGTCAAATGACTATTATGCTCGCTCAACTCGAGAAGATTCCTATTGACGTTGGTGTACCATCTATTAGGAAATCTTCAGTGAGTCGTTCAGTGTTTATCAAATAAACACCTAAATGTCTATACGAGTCTCCCGAGACTCATGGTTCATTGGGATAAATCATCAGACCAAGTCATGATATACGACATGTACTGGTCTCATCAGATTTTACTAACCGACTCGTGTTAGTAAATCTTGACCATAAACTTTATTTAAGGATATACATCTTATAGTGCGCTTCCCAATGTCAATTACAAACTACGTTGTAACTGCGTACTACATTGTAAATCCTAGGGTCTTTGTCTAATATACATGTATCACTAAACCAGATTTAGTTTCAATCTAATCGTAATTAGATCGAATATGTTTATAAAAGACAAGAGGTGCTACCATTAAATAGGTAATATTATGGAAAATGGAATTGGTCGTATTCATGAATCAGACATAAATACAATCCGGATTGGCACTCTCAGCACCAACCCTAACAATTTCTCCCACTTGCTCTAGTGCCAATCCACGGTATCATATACATATTTCAATGTATATCACATACTCATGGCCCTCAAGAGCTCACCTAGCACTCAAGAGGTAGGCAACAACAAGTAAGCCCGCTTTAACAAATTGAGTCTGTCTAACAAACCTAATTATTTTCCTTAGCCAACATCATTCATATTTTTTTGATTCCAAGTTCTACATCAATATGACTCATATGCGATATCAATATTGTGTTACAGCTACTAAGTTGTCTGTGTATTTAAGATCAAATCCAAAATATTATGCAGACAACCGCAAGCACAACACTAATATCAAAACTTCTAATCTATAAGGTTACTATGCAACTTCATAAGTCAATATTTCATAAGTTGCAACGAATTCCACTAATGCAGTAGAATCAAGCGTGACACTCTCAGTGCATCTTTTCTGACTTTATATGATGTAGACCATCCAACATCATAATTAGACTCAAAACTAATCTGACTCTAATGGTTTCGGATTATATTCTCCATGAATAAGAAACTTGTTCTTAATATATCAAGGATAATAAAGAACATGTTTCAAGACCCATCATATGGTCTGCAACATATCAAAAAAAATCGTAACAATTACGATTAAATTGATATCTTTAATCGAACATAATATAGTATTCATCACGCCATCATCCTATGATGCATAAGATTGACTAGACATTTCAATCAATCTCTCTTTCGACAAAGGAACCATCCTTTACGAAAGATAAATATTATATATAAGAGACACATTAACTATCAAACAGTTATACTAACTGTCATACATATAGTCTTACTGTGTCCTTTATTAGATCATATCTAATACGTGACTAATGAGAGTATCTCACAAGTCTCTTAGTTTTATATCATATATGAAAATTTATATCAAATATAACAGAGACTAATCCCTCTGCTTTCATGGAGAAAAGAAGACTTAGGATATATACAATGCTAGAAAGAAGTTTGTACGCTCCCACTGACCCTACTAACAAATATGTATTCTCTATGCTTTGATAAAATTAGACAATCTGACTGTTATCAAAATTAGAAAACACAGATTTCCGGAAATCTTATATGAGTCTATAATAGGCTCTATAAGTGCATAATACAAACTCTAGGGCCATTATAGAACGAACTCTTCAAACAAAGATACCACAATGGATTTCTCATTCGAAGAAAACATTCAGGAACGCCACTTTGCATTCTTTAGCCAAAATACATAGTTTAATATCAACATTAACTAACATATTTTTAATTGTTCAATTAGTTCGACTAAAGACAAGTTTTCTCGGAATCTACAATAGACTACTGAGCATGACTTTTCTTATTGTCATACTATATAGGTCGAACCTTTATAAGCTCATCTTGCTTTTGTTGCGCAAACAATTTACACATTTTATGAACTATTCATAACGAAAGCCTAATCAAGTTCAAAACTTGATTGTCGTAAGTTATGAACAATCTTAGATCTATGATTCAATGCTAACTTCCAAAATCAATATCAAATATCGCTCTCACTATAAGTTATAGGATAATTTTCTTCAATAAGAAAACAGCAGAACCAATAAGTGTCAAATACTTTATAAATGATTCTGATGTCCTATTAAACTTATATGGAAGATATCGTAGGGTCGTTTCATCTAATTAATTATGTAGTTCCATTACAGTTTATCACTCTCACATTTGACTTCAATAAGTTAAGTCTTTTCTACAATTGTCAAATCTGATGTTAATATACCAAGTAATAAAACAATTTTATTTCTCAGAATCGTAGAAAAAATATTCTATCAAATAGATTACAATATTCTATTAAATAGAATAAATGATAAACATTACTTGTACCTCCGAGGCGCAAGTACTTTCAATTATATAACAATTATATAAAAGAAAGTTTCAAATCTCAAACTTTTCAAGATTCGAATTTTCTACTATACATATCATATATGTAACTGTAGGAACGAATGGAACCTTAATTAAAGAGATGAATTAGTGTTACTGGAGCAAAACCCCAAGAGTATTGAAAACTAATTCGGTAACACTCAATATCAACGAATCAAATCATATAAGATTCAATTACTCCAACTGATCAATTCCATCAAGATGGAATCGTGGAAGTTTAATATTGAGTAAGAATCACATTCATTAAATAACTTTAGAACTAATTGCCTTAAATTCATATGTTTGATCATATCAAACATCTTTGAACAATTCAAAGATTCACGATGAATTTCAAAGATATAGTTTTCAACACTTCAAATAGAATATCTTTGAACCATTCAAAACATTCTATCCGAATTTCATTAGAAACATATTGAAAGTTCTCGAACCATTCAAGACGTTCAATATATATTCTTTTAGAAACACGCAACTAAGTCATGACAATTCATTAACTAAATTACAGAGTAAAGAAAACTATCTAAGGTAATTTCTAATTCATTAAACTACATACATCCAATGTATTAGTCTAATAAATCTTGTGGTCCAATGACGATCATTGGTTAAATGAGATTTAATCACATCCTGAATACAATATTCATTAATGGATACGGATATATGGTGTGATCTTGTATCAGGTCATCCTTTACGATACGGAATAAGCATCTAATGCTTATGTGATAAAATCTCATAAAGCATTGTTCTAAGTTATTTAGTTTACCGAACATTTTCTTAATGTTTATCTTTTCATTAATGACACTACTAGTCATATTAAAATATGTAACAAATGTTTATAAAGAACAAGTAACTATCCAACAGTCACAAGTTTTGATATCAAATATCAAATATCAAAACAAACATTAAATATTATTTTAATTAACTAGATGGGAGATCTGGTATCCAATACCTATAGTTTTCGTATTATGAGAATCGATATTCTCTATACGCAACTATACACATCTTTTTTCTTAAGCTTTATAATTTACGTTCAATTATTCACAACAATTACAAATGATTGATTAGCAAACTGTGTCAGACACGTGACTTCTAAAAGTCACTAAAGCCAAGAAACATCATTATAAGATAAACAAATACTAATGGGGTTTTCCTAATGCCAGTCAAGAATCTCGAGATATGAACTAATTCAAGTCAATTCTTACTGCATAAGAAACTATTCTTACTAGATAACTACATCTTAAACAAATATCTATTTAGATTACTAACTGTGACTTAGTAACTAAGTCACTAACCATCTTGATTTTTCAAGAAAATCGGAACAACAGTTCCCGATGGTTTGAACTAATCTAACAATATCTAAGTCTATTGTCATTCTAGAACCTATTCTAGAAAAACGCAACAATAAGTAGACATATTCAAGTAATGTGCTATTCAGTGGACTAGAAGTATAATTCTATAAATAATATAGAAAAAAGGAAAACAAAAGCAGCAAATTCCATAAAATTACACACTGTTTTAGTTATGGATTTTTAACCCAACAATGTCTCCCACTACTTTACGTAATACCGTAATCCCCAACGGAGAAAGGGAATTCAATAATTAAATCGAATTCCATAGTGAGAGTAGGATCCCATGAATATATTTCAACTCACAGCTTTGGCACGATCTCGCCTACGTATATTCATTAGGTAGACAACTCATTGTCAATCACTCACCAGTGACTCCTGATTTTGGTCCTGGCCATTTCTCGTTATTGTAACATCCCAGATTTTCATAATTGTTCTAGAAGATTCCAGGACCGATGTTATAGTCTCGGAGCATGATGATAATGAATAATAAGAGTTCAAGTGATGTTATATGGATTGGAATAATATATTATGAATATTTGTCTCGTTGGGAAACGTGCGGAATCAAAAGTCAGTTACGCAATTTTTACTATACGAGTAAAGTTTACTGTTTTGACCAAAGAATTAGAAAACGAACTCTGATCACGTTAATTCTTAAACCATCGAACTCGTTTTTCCGAGACGAACAACTTTCGTGTTGAGTACTTTTCGAGAATCGCGTCAGAAGAACTCCGAAAATGTGAAATTCCATAAAGTTCCATGATATTGGCTAAACTGCAAATATGCAGGGACCTTTTTGATAATTTCCAGGGAACTATATAAAGCCTCCAGGTTTTCAAAAATTGCAAATGTTGCAAAATCCCAAAACCCCCCTCACACCCCCCCCCCCCACGTCATTTTCACGTGTAGAAGAGTATTGGTCGCGCCGGCGGCCTGCAGGCCACCGCCGGCTGGCGAGACCGTCCATAAGGAAGCGCCCGGCCACCGTGTGTCTAATGGTGGCCGGAGGCGACGCTATAACGCCGGTGAACGGCGGCAGGGAGAGGGAGAAGGCGCGACAATGGGTTAGCCGATCCCGGCTTGTCGGTCCATTTCACGACCCGAGCCACCTACCAAATCGAAGCCCTCGGAGAGTACTATGAGTATGTGGAATCAATTTCACCGAAAAGTGGCTGGTTACACGCGAAACGAGGAGAGAATCATCGGTGAACAGTAAACCCATGGTGAACAGTAGATTCGATCGGAATTCCGATGACACCAGCGCGTTCGTATGGCCGATGGGAGTCCGAATATGGCCTCAGAATTTTGGTACGACTCTCCGTTTAAAATACATCATTTTAAAGTTTACCGCTATTTATTCGGATGTTTCCAGTAGTTCCGTAGTGTAACGAATTAGCATGGAATGAATTGGATGTGTTGTTATATGTTAAATCGATGCTTGTCGTAGAATTTGAGTGAGAACGGATTAGATTTGATTGATCTGGTAGAATTAGCGAGTTTTCGGTAAAACGGAGTTTCTCGCGCGAATGAGCGTAGATGACCATGACCATGGTTAAGAGATAAAAATGATATTGCAAGGGTAATTAAGTAATTCCGGATTAGTTAGGAGGGTTCGAGACCCTTCCGTAGCGTTTTCGGAAACGTTTCCACAAGTTTTGCCGCAAACGTGTAAAATGAGAATCTGAACTATCTAGTTAGTTTAGAACAGTATACGAGCATATATTAGAGTAATTAAGCTTGAACGGTAGAATCAGAGAGGATTCGTATGTTTCGAAAAAGTCAAGAAGTTTATTATAGATGAGTAAAAAGTTCCGCAAATAGCGGTTCTGATTGCATTTTATGATTTGTTTTGACAGATCGGGTCCAGAGTCGGAGTGTCTGCGAAGCCAGGTAAGTAACCCATGCTTTCAATATTTAAGAAATTTAACGTTGCTCGAAATTAGTAATAAAATAAAGTTGTATATAGTATATGAATGAAACCTATATATATATATATAAAGATGAACGTTGAAGAAAGAAGCAGGTGTATTTATATACACACGTAGATAAGAACAAGCAATTATAAGCAGATGTATGAGTAAAAGATAAGCATGAGCATGTGAAAGTAAAGAAATACATATATAGGTATAAACAAAATATATATATATATATATATATATATATATATATATATATATAACATATGAATGATGTCATGATTATGGTTATAATTAAATGAGACTTGGGTATGAGGGTTGTAGAAACTACACCCTAGGGAATGGGACTAAAGTTTAAAGAATGACAATTGTAAGAAAGTAATTGTATATGTTCAGTGTATGTAGAATGATACAAAAACAAGAATACGAATGTATACACGTATAAGCAAAAGTATGTAGGTTACATGGAGAAATAAGTAAGTATATGTATATATTGTTTGTATGTATCTGATTAAGCATAATTAATAATTTTAGAAAATGCCTAAATGGGCTTATTGTTGAGATAGATGTTCTAGTATGCTTATAAATGATTAAAGAGTAATGGAAATGAATGAATAAGTAAACTTTTTATATATATAAAGTCATACATTTATTTATAATGATCGATTGTGTGTGTATGAATATAAATTATGCATTATATTGTTTTGTGAGCCATCAGTAAGGTAAGTTATAGAGGTAAGTCAAGTTATGATGATATAAATGTGTATAAGTATACTGAGAATAGTATAAACATATAGAATGTGAGACGATTCAAGATGTAAGCATATAAGGAATAGAATACATAGTTCATTATTTTGTATAAATGCATAAACATGTGCATGAATATATGCATGAACATATGTGGTAGTATAGAATAAGCATATAATTAAGCATGACTAGAGTAAAAGTAAGTATTAGAAATGAACATCCATAAGTCATTAGATTAAGGGAGTGCATGATCATATCCATATACATACATGATAAAACGAGAAGAGTTTTGAAATTCAAAAGGTTTTACAGAAAAGTAACAGAGATTTTTAAAAGAGAGGTTTTTAGAAAAGTTTATACAGTTTTGAGATCCGTATCATGGTTTTATGGTTTTCGGGGCATGAGGTAAAACCTCACCCTAGTATGTAACTTGAGATACAGTTCGGAATTGACGGATACTTTGGAATTGATGGATATAGTAGCATGTGCACATGTGGAGGACTGAGGGGACGCTCTCAGATCCTCGAGCAGGACTAGGGACTACAAAGTCCCGAAATCCTGATTTCAGAACTTGGTGGCTACACTGCCAAATGAGTTATGGTCCTAGGTGTAGAGCTCTACGTTGCCAGTTGAGTGTTTGTCTTGGACGTAGGGTACCACCAGTTCTAGAGATGTCCAGTTGAGTTATGGTCCTGGGCATCGAGTACACCCAGTTGAGTTATGGTCCTGGGTGCAGAGAGACGTCCAGTTGAGTTATAGTCCTGGACGTAGAGCAGTTTTCAGATTTTCAGTACACCATTTTCAGATTTTCAGGGCCTAGATTTCAGAAACCATATTATAGTACACGGTTTTCTGAAACAGAGTTTAAAAATAGCTTTTCAGTTTTTAGTTACAGTTTTCAGAAAGAGCTCCTTAGAAAAGAAAGATTTCAGAAACATCGGTTTTATAAAAGATTCAAATTTTTAAAACATAAATCAATTTTCGAGTAATGTTTTTAATCAAAGAGTTCTTCAGAAAAGGATTTCACAAAACATGTTCTAAAGGCATAGCATGTTGAAGTAAAGTTTGATTTGCAATTATTGCGTATAAATCATGTATTCTAGTAAGTCATTTGAGATGCATATATTTGATGTTAATGCGTTATAGCATGAGTACATTTAGATGCATGTAGCTAACATTGATACATGTTATCATTATTATGTTTACATGTATTTGTAGATGATGGTTGGTATGAGATGTAGGGCTTTATAAGAGATTCTCCTTGTGAATATTAATGCGTGATTATATAATTACATTCATACATGTGACCATGATCTAAGTAGAGTGATAAATATTTGAAAGAAAGAATATTTATTTTTCCGACTTGATGATATTTCAAGGAAGGTAAGAGTAGAAGGTTATAATAAATGCCGGAACTAGATCAAAAGTAAATATAAAGGAAAATGGAAAGCTATTAAAGTAACGAAGAGGAAACGTAATGAGTCTTGGTACAATAGATGGATTTATAGAGCTTAATGGTCATAGTATAGATGTTTAAAGTTTAAGTATGAAACAAGATGTATGGGTGTGTGTGAATTAGAACAGAAAAATTGTAATAAGTGGTAATGTTTGAACTTGGATAAGAGTCTTGCAGTTAACTTAGAATTGTGGATTATGTGTGACTACATTATACAACTTAAGCCATTAATAAATTAAGAAATAGACTTTGTATGAGTTTGTATACTCAAGTTATGAGCATGGTTATTTACTGAGTCATTATGACTCACACCACCACAGTTTCTAATTTTGCAGGTAAGTACCGGTTATTGAATCAGCGGGAATTCAGTGAAGACTTTGAAGACAGTGGATCGCCCCAACTGCAGTCAAGAGCGTCTTTGAGTCCTGGGTCAAGTTATGGGTCCTCATGACCTTTGTATTCGTATTTGCATTTGTATTTCATATGTAATAGTTTCGTAATAGCATAGTTTTATTTTTGAGTTCTGGCCGGAGGCCAAGTGTTTACACTTTGATCATTGAGTTCTGGCCTGAGGCCTAGTTAATGTTTGCATATGTGTTGAGTTTGTCTGAGCAGGTGGTCTCAGGGTGCTAGCTATAAGCCAGGTTGCATGATGTTCTGCATACATCATGCCGAAATTTCGTCAGATTCAGAGGCTTATGGAGATGGGTTTTCCTGTCTCCTGCCGGTAGCATCCTGGCCTAAGCGGGATGTTACAGTTATGAAAGCTTTGGCACGTTCACAATAAGGCGTATCAAGGCTTCACTTGCCAATGACAAACTCAAGCTACCGATGTAGTTCTGACAGCTTTGGCACGTTCAGGATTTTTACTTTCACTTGAATTTGTCTAGTATCAATATACAACCGGCATGGATAAAATTCTATCAACTACACCCTCACTATTTTGGCACGATCTTGGATGCAGCCATAGAAAGTTACCCATAAACCGTATTAACAAGACGGACCAAGAAACATGCATCTAATACACATTACTTTACAGCCTTATTTTAAGCGGGAATATTCCTCAAGGAATCATTACTCCACATCAAATGCAGAATTTTAATCTAAATTATTTTCTAAACAACTCAATTCTACCTTATAAAACATAACTCAATTTAAGCATTAAATTTCTGTTACGTTTTCGTTAACGTAGAACCAAAAAGTCAAGAAACATATAGATTACATGCATGTGTAAATATTAAAATTGGATTACATATCATATATCAAGCATGACTAATGTAATGGATGAAGCATCAGACCTGCTCTGATACCACTTTTGTTGGGGTTTTGGGAGAAGGGCTAGGCGGAAGCGCTGTTCGGGCGAAACCATAATTTTAAAACTTTTTAAATTACCGAATAAATTATTCAATATCTAATATGAATAATTCATTCATATTTCACCTAAACATATTTATTCGATATCGAATAACGACCTAAATAGTTAAGAAACGTCACGAACCTTTTACGAAAATATTTTTCCGCAAAATGGCATAAAACGCGTTTTTGACCGAATCGACCACCCAATACACATGAGGGCTGCCCAAGTTAGCCCCAATAGTATTAGGGCAATTCATGGACTGCCCAAACAGTGAAAAATTCATTGTTTGGGCAGCTGTCACCCGGTTGGTTCAAAAGCCACCCGGTAACGCCGTTTTTCACCGTTTTCGCTTATTTCAACTCCGAAATAATTTCCGACAATTTTTCCAACACCCAAAACACATCCAATACATTCAAAAGACATAATTTTCATCAACATATGAACATTATTTCCAGATCTGATCCAGAATTGAAATATATCGATTTTTCATGCTTTAAATCCAATTTTTCAAGATTAATCCAATTAATCAAAACACCAATCAAAGTCACCACACATAAACCACCCAAGAATAATTCTAAGCATTAAAAGAGTGGTCATAACACTCTAGAATGGCAACATATCATCAAATGATTAATTTGAACAATAATTACAATAATATCATCCAAATCTACTCACACATGCTTAACACTTCCAAAAACATCTTCCAACGCCAAAAGCCCCAATTTTAACAAGTAAAGAAAACCCTAGAATTTCTCTAGCAACACAAGAACAAGAAACTAAATTTCCAAACTCAAGAAGATTAAAGATTACCTTTTAATCTCCAATTTTCCTAAGCTTTTTTCTTGATTTTCCTTCATTTTCCATCATGAATCATCAAACAAGATTTGGGAGCTTTAGGTTATGGTGTTTTCGACCATGGAGGAAGAATGAAGAAGAAAATAAAATTTTCTAAATTTAAATCCATTTGGCCGACTTTAAAAGGTATTATTTTCATTTTGAAAAAATAATTTAATCAATTAAATCAAACTTTATGGTAACGAATCATTTTTGCACACATAAAGTTTAATTAAATCATGTCATGTGTCACCAATAATAATTTAATATTTTTCATAACAATTATGAAAAAGTTTATCAATTAATTATTCAAATATTTAACATTTAAATATTTAATTAATTAATTAATATAGTAATTATTATATATGTATTTTATTTACATTAAATAACAAATACATATATTAATGGCATGTGTCAAAATCTCATTTGACAATTAATTAATGTGTATCTAATCAAATTATGTATCAAATATAAATACACAATAATTATTAAATGACCAAAATCTCATAATACATGTGTTATCGTTTAACCGTTTAAACGATTCAAATTAACTCACTTAATCCGATGAAGTATTATGAATAATTTGTATTATTCATAACGTGTTGCCCAAGTACTCAACGAGTACACTTCATATTGTGGGACTCTCTAAGTTTAGGTTTATCCGTCACGAAATCAAATTTCGTGTCCATAATTCACCCACTAATGAATTATGATGACCACGGATAATCTCGTTAAACTATGCAAGTCGAGGTCATTGCATATGTATAATCCCTCCGTCACAGGCTATCCATATTATACCATGGATATAGATAAAAACGTCAAATCTTTTCGGTATAATATAGTCGACTTTCAATTTACGATCTCTAAATAACACTCGGAACTAATTTCTGAAGTTATACCACAGCCATGGATTTACTAGATCGCAAACACTTGTAGGATGTTTATGCCCTGTACACATGATTGACGGATTCTATCTTGATACACACTGGATTTCATGAGCATCAGTCCACACCCAATGAACAGACGGAGGTCTGATCATGAATAGATCGGTGACGTGACTGCCATCAAAGTGTGGAGGATAACTCATATATCCATGGTGGTATCTCAAGTCAAATGACCATTATGCTCGCTCAACTCGAGAAGATTCCTATTGACGTTGGTGTACTATCTATTAGGAAATCTTCAGTGAGTCGTTCAGTGTTTATCAAATAAACACCTACATGTCTATATGAGTCTCCCAAGATTCATGGTTCATTGGGATAAACCATCGGACCAAGTCACGATATACGACATATACTGGTCTCAGTGGATTTTACTAACCGACCCGTGTTAGTAAATCTTGACCATGAACTTTATTTAAGGATATACATCTTATAGTGCGCTTCCCAATGTCAATTACAAACCACGTTGTAACTGCGCACTATATTGCAAATCCTATGGCCTTTGTCAAATATACATGTATCATTAAACCAGATTTAGTTTCAATCTAATCGTAATTAGATATCTAATCATAATTAGATCGAATATGTGTATAAAAGACAAGAGGTGCTACCATTAAATAAGTAATATTATGGAAAATGGAATTGATCGTATTCATGAATCAGACATAAATACGATCCGGATTGGCACTCCGAGCTCCAACCCTAACACCTTGGTCCAGGTCAGTTTGTCTTTTGGGGAAGAGACCTCATCAACTATAACCACGGGTGGTTTCCACATGTACTCTACTGTCATCCAGACCCTCTCATCTAAGGACTTAAGAAAGGCTCTCATGCAAATCTTCCAATGCAAATATTATGTCCCATCAAAGAATAGGGAACAGTTAAGGGGTTGACTTCTTTCCATAGTTAAACATGTCAATGATCGAATTCAGGCTCTGATGCCAATTGAAAGTCCATAATTATCGAAGGTTCTGACCCTATACGGAATTTATCACAACTAACTAAGATAAGTCATAATTAATGTGTCTATTGATTAATCAAATTAACATCATTCTCTCTCTCATAAGTCACACTAGCAACAAAAGCCATATAGTTGCTCTTATTCTTATGAGACTCATCATAAGTATAGTCATCTTCTGAATCACTAAGGGAGGCAGCCATGACTCTCTTACCTTTAGCCTTAAGGTATGTGGGACACTCAGATCGAATATGCCCATAACCTTCACACTCATGACATTGGATACCTCGGGGTTTGCTACCTCTATAATTTCTAGACTCCCTCTTATTGTGCCTATTCTCTCTAGGCTCATCTTCCATATCCCTATTACTGCTACGACCATTCTTCTTCAGCTTAAGAAATTTCTTAAACTTATTTGCAAATATGGCCAATGTTGGATAATTATGACCCATAGCATCACTATTTGTACAGAACATTGTGTTGTTGTACAAATTAACAATATGACAAAGGAAATTTCTCTTTTATCATTTGTAATTGGATTACCGGGATACATAAATGATAAAAGTCCATATGATTAGTTCCGGATTAATAAGATATGAGACAGTATTAATCCACTAAGGTTTAATCATTAAAATATCTCTAGTCGTAGTATTATCGAGATTGGACATCGATAATGCGGAATAGACTAGTATTGCACTTGTGCGTGTTATATGAGCATAACGGCATAGTTCTCATATATTTGGATATTGGATACTCATGCAAGTGTAATAGGAGGTTGTGTTTACCGATGGTACGGAAACAGCTTCTCTCTGGATAGACCCCTCGAAATTCCATTGGTGGTATGACTATGTGTCTATGGAAGACCGAATCAGGGTAGGTGTATTTGGTCTTAACCTGAGACTTGCACCGCTAATACTTGCAACAATCAATATACTTTGGTTTTGGTCGTCCAGGGCTTTAACAGGTTCTGTGTATGCCTCTTCTGGGTATATTGAGAATCGTAGTGTATTGGGTGTGATGTCAAGATGGAAGTATCACTTCAGTCATATGGAGATGATGGTCACATAGGATACAGAACTGGTACTCTTATATGCTGCAGCTATCGGGATAATATGACTAGGTTATGCTTATCCGATTATAGAGACTAGTTACCAGAGATCCGATATGTGATTCGTACGGGGCAGACACAATTCCAGCCCTAGGCCTAGCACGTGACATCCGTGTTGGATAATATGACCCATAGCGTCACTATTTGTACAGATCATAGTGTTGTTGTACAAATTAACTATGTGACAAGGAAATTGCGCTCTCATCATTTGTGATTAGATCACCTTAGATATATAAATGAAGAGAGGTCCATATGATTAGTTCCTGGATTGAGATGATATGAGACAGTATCAGTCCACGAAGGATTAATCATTAAATATCCCTAGTCATAGTATTATCGAGACTGGACATCGATAATGCGGAATAGGCTAGTATTGCACTTGTGCGCGTTGTGAGGGCACAACGGCATAGTTCTCATATATTTAAGTATATGATACTTATGCAAGTGCAGTAGGAGGTTGTGTTTCACCGATGGTACGGGAAACAGCTTCGCTCTGGATAGACCCCTCGGAATCCCATTGGTATTATGACTATGTGTCTATGGGAGTCCGACATCAGGGTAGGTGTATTTGGTCTTAACCTGAGACTTACACCGCTAATGCTTACGACAATCAATATACTTTAGTTGAGGTCGTCCAGGGCTGTAACAGGTTCTGTGTACGCCAATGCTGGGTATATTGAGAATCGTAGAGTATTGGGTGTGATGTCAAGACGGAAGTATCACTCCAGTCATAGTGGAGATGATATCACGCAGGATACGGTATTAGTGTTCTTTAGTGCTGGCCGGCCATCGGATATTATGAAAAGGTCATGTATATCCGATTATATAGACTAGTTACCAGACATCCGACATGTGCTTCGTACGGGGCAGACACATATCCAGTCCCAGGCCTAGCACGTGACTATCCGATACTGGGCCGATATACACAATACTTAGTAGACTACGCCTGATATAGATCTTAGATATTCTTATAAGAATATGTCCGGAGAATTGGGAAGACTTGGTGCTTTGCTAGGAGTCGACCTTGTCTCGTAAATCGGTAGAACGTAGTACTTGGTACGTACGTGATTCGGATACTCCGACGACCGTATTTACTGCCAACATATCCGGAGATCTCATGGGTCGCTTCCCGATAATCCACCGATGACGTATGACTCGCACTCTTAAATAATCTAGGATTATATAGAAGAGAGAGAAAATTAATCTAGGATTAATTACGGAGATATTTTATCTATGATAAAATATCGTCTGAAGAGAGAAAACGATTAATTCAGAATTAATCGATTAAATTAATATATTCGATATATTAAATGAAATTAGATTTCGACGCAGAATTGAAATTGGATTTTAATTCGGGCGAACGAATTAATTTAGAATTAATTCGTTAGCGACATGAATAGTGAATTCGCTAGGCGTAATCATTTAATTACGACGCGACGGAAAATTTGCTAATTGAGAATTAGTGAACCCGAGCCCGAGTGTGATTGCGAGCGTATTCGTATTTCGAATTCGAGTGCGGCAACGTAAGTCACATCTAGCGTCAAATCATTCGTCACATCAAGCGTCAAATCAAATGTCACTTTGAGTGATGTGATTGATTGATGTGATTGATTGATTGAAAGACACACATCACTTTATTAAAGTAAAATGAATAGTGATGGGTGTTGTTGGAATAGTGTTAGTGATTGATTACCATTTGATTTTATTTGATAATTAAATGGTAAATGCTTATTATTTTTTGGAAAAATATATAAAGCATTTTTGTAATTCATTTAACTAGTCAACACATTCATCTCTCTCTCATTTCTCTCTTCCAAGTCACGCCCAAACTGATTTTTCTTCACTGGTTTTTGAAGCCAATTGGCGTGAGCAAATGGGAAGCAAAGAGTGAGTTTTTGTGGCAAAAACTCAAGTGCTAGCACACTACGAGACTTGCGAAGGTGGTAGGGAGGTTCACCCATGAGCCGGGATCCGTTCGACGAAGCTTGGAGCTCCGTTTCGCAGCTCAAAATTATGAAATGGTGGGTTGTGAACTGCACAGCAGTGGCGCCAAAACAGTGAGCATTTTGGGCTTTGTTCGACTTCAAATCGTCTCAACCGATCGATGTGAGTATTCCGCTACCTCCGTTGATGTATTCACACATGTATTTCATGTCTTGTTTGATCTTGGGACCTAGATATAAACCTAACAATGGTATCAGAGCTATAGGTTCAAGCATGAAATTGTAGGGCTTAAAATTGGGTACTTTGTATTTTAGCATGATTTTATAAAATTGGATGTTTAAGCATGCTAAATATATGTTATATTGAAGATTGATTTGATCAATTTCAACAAAATGTGATTGGATCAATTTTGCCCAAAAATGTTAAGTTGGCCGAATATGTATGGTGTTGGAATTCTTGGAATTTTTCATTATTAATTCATTAGATGAGTTGTAATGAAGTAGGATGATGTTGATTTGAGATTTAATTGGATTAATTTTTTAATTGAACAAAAATCCCCAAATTATTTCACCTTGGCCGAATCTACTTTGCCCTTGAATGTCTTGGCATTTTGATTTTAGGACATTGGATGTATTGGAAATCATTTAGGTTGTTGATTTAATGTCGATTATGTTGTGTGAGGAACGGACAAAACCGAGCGCAGCGGAAACCCGCCCGAGATCAAATCGCGAGCGAGTAAAATATATATATTTTTTTGTTTTAATTTTCGGCAGTCCTTAAAAAGTGGGTTTAAAAGTTTTAATTACAAACTTAAAATTTCCAATGCATTAAAACATTTTCATGTATTAAAAATTACCATAAGTCCATTTAAAAATTTCAACACACTTTAAAAACATTTATCAACTCTTGATAAATTATTCCAAGCAATAATTAATTTTCCAACTCTTGGAAAATTAATCCAAGCTAACAAAATAATTTTCCAACACTTACAAAATTATTCAAGCATATTACATAATTTCCAACTCTTGAAAATTACTCAAAGCATACAAAAATTTTTATATCAATTATATATCAATTATCATACACTTCAATGCTCATAATTCCTCACTTACATACTTCCAATTAATCCAACAAATCCACAACAATTTTTCTCAACTACAATCATCAAGAATTTGAACAATAAATTTACAAATTAAATTTACCACAAGCTTTTCCAATTGATTGGAACTTTTGCCTCCAAGCTTTTCCAATTGATTGAAACTTTTGCCTCCAAGCTTTGAGTCCTTTCAAATCTCTTCTTCCTCCACCAAATTGAGCTACTCCAAGAACAAATCTTGATGATCAAAAGGTGGTTTGATCACTCAAGAATAGCAACCAACTTTTCCCCAAATTTCAACTCTTAAAACCCTAGGAAAAAGAAAACCTCAAAAACATAAATTAACCCTTAACACTTAGGGATTAATTCTATGGACTTGATTATTTGTAGGGTAATATTTGGTGAGATTTAGGCTTGAATTTGAAAACAAAAACTGACTTTCTTTCTTCCTCTTGCTCGGCAGTGAGCAAGCAAATGAGGGGTTTTTTATTTTTCTTTTTGGTCGGCTGCAGTAAAGAAAAAAAGGGGAAGCAACTTTTGCCTTTTGTTTTGTTCTCTTGGCAACAGTGAGTCATCATAAAAGTAAAACCAAATTTTGCTTCTTATAATACTCGGCAGAGAGCAAAAATGAGTGAAAGGAAAAAATTGCTTTTTTTTTTCTTCTTTTAATTTAATAAAAAACAAAGAAAACAAACCCAAGCCTTTTTAATTAAATCATGGTTTAAGGGAATCTTTTCCCTACACCACTAGTTCAAAAAAGCAACTTAACTATAGTTAAAAATAAATCTCACCAACTTTAGCAACTTAGTTAAAATTGAATGAATTAGTTACTTTAACAAAAAATGTTCAATTGCTCTAACTTAGTTACATTTATTATACAATAAAATTATATCAACTCTTGATATAAAATTAATTAATTCAATTCATCTCATGAATTATCGGATTAAACAATTTAATCCTAAATACCCAAAAAATACTTTGTCAACATTTGACGAGAGGTCGCCCTAGTGCTCAACGAGTAAACTCAATATAATGGAACTCTCTAGGCTCACGTTCGGTTGTTATTTATATATATACATATATATCTCATATACTTATATACATATTTCATGAAGGTCTGTCCACCTACAAATCATGACTAAACAACACGACACGTCAAACCATACAAGTCGAGGTTAAAACGCTAATGTATAATCCCTTCGTCATTTCTGTTTCCAATTGAGTAAGGTTATAGTTATACTGTCAAAACCTTATCTACTCAATATATGAAATTTTTCATCCTTATATTCCATTAATAAATAATATAGCAAAACTCTTTTTGAATATTATTTATAATGTCAAAGAAATAATTTCTTCAACGAACTTTCGGCCAAAAGATTTCCGGAATATATTCTAAAAATTTCTGGAAACAAAATCCAACCATATGGACTGACGAATCCTCATATTAACACACACCGATCTTCGTGAGCATCGGTCTATACCTAACAGTCATCCAGAGGCCAGACCATGAAAGGTCTCTGACATGCATGGTATCAGGCACAGAGGATCACTCACAAGACCACCGTGGTGTCTCAAGTCAAAGTCAAAGGACCACAATAACTACTCAACTCGAAAAGATAACTATTGACAGTTTTATGGAATATCTATTAGTCATCTTTTATGAGTTAATTCATCATTCATTCAACTAATGAATATATGCATTTCTATAGGAACTTCCGCTAAGCTCACAGTCTGTTGAGACAAACCATATGTCCATTACATATATAGACAATGCACTAGTCTTACCAATATAATGACCGACCCATGTCAATATATCTAGACTATGAATAATTTATATTCGAGAGAATGCGTGATATTTCTCAACACCATTTGCAACTCTTGCAACTATATCACCATATGTTGTAACTCTCGGGTCTTTACTAATTTTATATAAGGTTCCGAGTGAAACTCGAAATCTCTAACTCTTAGAGTAATCTAACTCTTAGATTTACAATATATAAAATAAAGTAAGAGTTTTACCATATATAAAAATAAATAATCATGATAAAATAAATATTATATTGCATAAATATCAAATATTCATACAAAAAGTGAATGGTGCTCGATCACCATTTCCAACAGATTATGGGTTTGATTGGATTGAAACCAAATCGGATGTGAAATCCTTCCTTGGCCGAGAGCTTTAAAGCATGTAATGGGTTTGATTTTTTCATTTATGTGTTGGACATGTGATGATGATAATGAACATGATTAATTGGACTAATTTGGTGTTTTAGAAATATTGATATGGATGATTAATCATGTAATGCACTTTAGGTAATTAAATTGCGAAATTGGATTTGTGTAATTTAATGAATTAGGCCTTTAAATTGGATTTGGGCTTATTAAGTTGTAATTGGGTTTATTGGGCTTGATTTTATCAAGTTGGGTTTAGGCCAAATGGGCCTAATGCAACTTATAAACCTTTAAAGTTTAATTGGGCCTAATGGGCCTAAATTGATTTCTGGGCTTATGGGGTTACTCCTTGATTGGGCTTTGGTTGCTGAAGCCCACGCCTTAAAGAAATTAATTAAAGCCCATTAGACTTGAAATTGAATTGACGTTGGACGTTAATCGGGCTTTGAGACCCGAAGCGATAAAATTTGGAATTTAAGTCGAAAAGGTTTATTAGATAAAGTGTAATATTTAATTTGGAATTGAATAGTGAATTAGTATTAAATACATGTTAAATTGGATTTAATGATGTAGTTTAATTTAATTCAAGAATTCGTACTTTGAGTACGTATTCGCAAAAACGAGTTTGACTCGAGCAAAATCAAATCGTTGTTTGAACATTGGATGATCACATAATTACCAGATTAATTAATTTGATTAGATTGATTGATAGCATGCTTTTGTGTGAATACGTGGTTGTGATGAATGAATAATGTATATCGGATGGATATTAGTCGGGTGGGGCAATTTTGGAAATTGTTGTAATAAATTCGATTTATTAAATTGGACCTGCGTGTCCAGCCTTATCACCTTTATTCTCTTTGTATTCTCTTCTCACCTATTCCCCTCAATGTAAATGAGGTTTCTTTAGAAGTGTAGTGTAAGGGGTAGAAGCAATACAAGTGCTAGCTCGAGTGAGAAAGGGAGAGATTTGATCTAGGATCAATGTGTTAAGTATCCATCCGCATATCATTATTATTTTATTTTCATACTCGCTTTATTATGTATTTAGAATGCATGTTTAAGGGTGTATGATGATGAGACCTAAACAAAGATAATTAAATTGGTAGCCAATTTGCACGCGAAAAGCCCTCATCAAATATCATGCGTCTTTTCCTTCCATTGAGTGATTCTTACTCAAGATCCTAGATTGGCATGGGTTGTTGGCCAAAGTCAAGCCCTTGTCCGTCGAAGATTTGTTTGAATCACGAGCTTTGTTCCATATTGGTGTCTTGTCCAAGTTGTGGTTTGTTGGCCAAAGTCAAGACCACTTCTTGTCCAACGACATTGATTACGAAGCTTCCATGGTCAATGGGTCCGCGCTTGACTGGGATCATTAGGTTTGTTGTGCCAAGCCAAGGCCTAGTTGATTCAGAGGAAAAAGGTTAGGGTATATATTCGATATATAGGCATATATAAGATATATGTTTCGGACTTGGATGTCCACCTACTGGATCTAGGAGTTGGATGAGATCCAATTGATCTTAGAGATCTACCTAGTTAATTATCATACAATTTGTTGGCCAAAGTCAAGATTGTGTGATATTTAACGGGATCCTAGCCCACTAGGAAACACGGTTTCCCGAGTACTCGACAGACGGTTAGAGGCTCGACGAAAAATAGTGGGAGGCAAGAATTGAATTTGCAATATTCGTTCAATTACTCGCCATACGTGCTCAAACAAATATCACTCGTCATATAATTTTTGTTTTAAACAGTTGGACTGTATTATAGTTGATTATATATAATTGGATTATATTAATCAATATATTTGAATTAATTAATTTCAGTTTACAGTTGATTTTATAATTGGATTATAGTAATCAATGTAATTGAGGTTAATTAATTTGGATTATATTTGATTATATAGTTGGACTATTATCATCATTATAATATATAGTACCACTAATCGTTGATTAAATAGTTGAACTATTGTAATCAAGATAAAATTGAAAAAGTTGGATATTTAAAATATAATCTGGGATTAAAATATTTTAAATGATTTAATTTTCAAATTGGGAATAAAATAATAGGTTACTTTATTTGATAAAATAACTTATTATACCTTAAGCCCAAAATTAAGCAAATAAGTAGAGCATAAAATCTTTGGAAGATTTATGTGATGATGACCTTAGTGCTTAATTTAATATACTTGTCATAAATCTAATTTTAGATTTAAGAAGTATTAAAATTGCAATTTATAATTCTTGGAGAATTAATTGACTATTCTAGAGGAGATAAAGTCAAAGTTTGCAATTGGGCATGTAGCACGAGGTGCACATCGTTTCGATATTCTAAAAACCCAAGGCTTGGCCTAAGGTTCCTGAAATATTGAAAAGGATAATTGACATATCCCAAAGTGACTACCATTGGATATGGCAGACACGAAGGAATTAAAGAAAGGGCAAGGCTCTTACTTTAAAAATGATTGTCAAAGTTATGTTCACTACTAGTATTGAAATTAGATTTTAAATACTTAGTGTGGTACATAAAATATATGCATTGATGTTCAGAATCTGCTTTGAGCAGGATACTGACTTCAAGCTGAGATTGCTCTGCGAATCGGAAACGGGACGAAAGTCGCTGTTTCGACCGTAGATACCTAAGTTTAGGATTTACCCTTCGGGTGTGTACTTAAATTAGGAATTGTTATAATGTAACTAGTTTGACTAGAGACATTATCTCTATATCAGTGTTTAATCCATTGTGGATAAACCTTTATATTCTAGAACATTAAGTGTTTCATTATATAAAGATGATACTGAGATAAACACATTAGATGTGAATAACAGAATTTATATTTTGAATATAAATAAAATCTCAAAACATAAAAAATGACAAATAAATAGCTCAAATTGATTTGATCAAGTAGAGACTTATTTGTGGCATTGTTGTCTAGGACAGAATTAAACAAGATTCGTATATCCGCACTTTTGAAGAGTGGGTACTAGGACTGATTTGACTATTCAAATAAAGTCTACGAATCTAGTTTATTAGGTAAAGTACCTAAAACACTATTTACTTGGTAATAGTGAAAATGCCGTCAATCTGTTAGCCCTATTCATTGTGAAGAAAGTGGGCCCATATCTAGCTAGGCTAGATGTGAACATGAATATTTCGTGACCTTAACAGATGTGGCATCACGTTATGGTTATGTGTTTCTTTTGAAGAACACAGATCAGAAACTATTAGAGTTTCGACACGAAGTAGATAAACAGATCGACTATAGTATTATGCCGTCACGGTAAGACCGTAACGAAAATACTTAAGCAGTAAGTTTCAAATATACATGAAAGAGTACAGTATTCTTTCAGATGAGGACTCCTCCCGAGACACGTCAGTTAGACGGTGTGTCCGAACAAAAACCGAATTTTGTTGGACATGATAAGGTTTATCACGAGTCGCTCTGAGCTACCATTTCCTTCAACAGGATATGTATTAACAGTGCAAAACTTATTTAGAATAAGGTTCCATATAAATCTGTTTGACAGATATCATATAGGATATGAACAGGAAAGAAACAGGGTTTCTCATTCCTAATAATTTGGGTATGCCGGCATAATGTTTGGATGATACCAAACTAAGGACCCAAATTGGATAAGTGCCATATATGGGTTATCCTAGCGGAAACCATAAGTATAGTACTTAAATATCTCAGAAGAGAACAATGTAATTGTTGCTCGCCATGCGGTTTTCCTAAGAGGAATATCGATATGCAATGGTCAGTGGGAGGATGGTGATACTCGATGAAAATTGGAGTAATATTGTTCGAGGCACGAAATCCTTAATGGAACACATATAGTTCATCAATGATGAATTTATACCATTAATCTTCGAATACACAAGAACCGGGTAGATCGGAGAGAGTCAGAAAACAACCTAGGGTATGGGTTTCTGATCTCACCTCATGAAGATGTCAATCTTATGGAGGTATACCAACCGACTACGTTTTGAGGAAGTGATACAAGGTATCGACTCCCTATTATGGAAAAGTGCCATGAGTACCGAAATGGATTCCATGTATAACAACTATGTTTGGATACTAGTTGTTGTACCGCAAGGCATTGTACCTATTGGTACTGTAAACATCTTCAAGGAAGACATACATGGATGACAACATACCAACGTACAAAGCTAGGCTTGTGACGGAAAGGTATCGTTATCAACATTGTGTTAATAACGGTTCAACCTTTTAACTGTTGCCATGGTAAATCCATTTTGAAGATGCTTGTTGATACTGAATATTTCATTTATGAAATGTGTCAGTTGTAGATCAAAATCGCTTTCCTGAAAAAGAAACCTTTTGGAGGATGCTTACAACATCCTGACGATTTTGTATAACCGACAAACAAGGTTTGCGGGTTATTCGATCCATGTTTGGATAGAAGCAAGCATAAGGTTCTTGGAACTAATGTTTTGATGTAATCATAATGGTGTATGATTTAATTCAAAACGAAAATAATTCTTGTGTATATATATATGAGGGTTAGTGGGAGCGCACTGACTATGAGTGTCATGTATATAATAATGATAACATATATATCATTTCTTGGAAATAATATTCCTATAAAACAATCGGTGAAAGCTTGGCTTTCAAGAAAATTCTCCGTAGAATTCTTGGGAGTAACAACCTTTATTCAAGGAATAAAGATCTACTGGGATATATTTGGAGTTGTTAACACTCTCTGGGAAATTGTAGATTTAAAATGTACTTGATATGGTGTCTCATACGCTTTGAGCATATGGAGTCACAATCAGGACAATCCAAGTGATAGTCACTGGATTGAAGTTAAGGACATCTATTAGTATCTTAGAGAACTAAAGATGTTGTCTTAAACTATGGAGAAGGAGAACTTGAAGTGACTGGGATCACTGCTGCAAGTTTCCAAACAGGTAAATACTGTGGAACTATAAAGTTTGAATAACGGGACAGTGAGTTGGAAATCTTCCGAGCAAGATACTGTTGCCGAATAAACAACAAATGTGGATTATTGCTGCGGCTGAGGCAGCAATAGAAGCCATTTGGATCGAAAATAAATCTAATTAGATTAGATATAATTCTGTTAGCAACTGAGCTAGGCGTCAGCATAGTCTAAAGAATTAAAGGTCTCATCAACGATCCAGATATATACTTCTATATTCATCTGATTCGTTCGGATCATACATCGTGGCGATGTGATGATCGTATAAATCGCGTCAGACAATAATCATGGAAATTCGCTGACGTAAACCTTTCCTCAGCAATTTGAGCAAACCGTACATAGTTCGGGTGTACGACACCTGAGTGACTGGCTATGTGCCAAGTGGGAGATTGTTGGATAATATGACCCATAGCGTCACTATTTGTACAGATCATAGTGTTGTTGTACAAATTAACTATGTGACAAGGAAATTGCGCTCTCATCATTTGTGATTAGATCACCTTAGATATATAAATGAAGAGAGGTCCATATGATTAGTTCCTGGATTGAGATGATATGAGACAGTATCAGTCCACGAAGGATTAATCATTAAATATCCCTAGTCGTAGTATTATCGAGACTGGACATCGATAATGCGGAATAGGCTAGTATTGCACTTGTGCGCGTTGTGAGGGCACAACGGCATAGTTCTCATATATTTAAGTATAGGATACTTATGCAAGTGCAGTAGGAGGTTGTGTTTCACCGATGGTACGGGAAACAGCTTCGCTCTGGATAGACCCCTCGGAATCCCATTGGTATTATGACTATGTGTCTATGGGAGTCCGACATCAGGGTAGGTGTATTTGGTCTTAACCTGAGACTTACACCGCTAATGCTTACGACAATCAATATACTTTAGTTGAGGTCGTCCAGGGCTGTAACAGGTTCTGTGTACGCCAATGCTGGGTATATTGAGAATCGTAGAGTATGGGTGTGATGTCAAGACGGAAGTATCACTCCAGTCATAGTGGAGATGATGTCACGCAGGATACGGTATTAGTGCTCTTAAGTGCTGGCCGGCCATCGGGATATTATGACAAGGTCATGTATATCCGATTATAGAGACTAGTTACCAGACATCTGACATGTGCTTCGTACGGGGCAGACACATATCCAGCCCCAGGCCTAGCACGTGACTATCCGATACTGGGCCGATATACACAATACTTAGTAGACTACGCCTGATATAGATCTTAGATATTCTTATAAGAATATGTTCGGAGAATTGGGAAGACTTGGTGCTTTGCTAGGAGTCGACCTTGTCTCGTAAATAGTAGTAGAACGTAGTACTTAGTACGTACGTGATTCTGATACTCCGACGACCGTATTTACTGCCAACATATCCGGGGATCTCATGGGTCGCTTCCCGATAATCCACCGATGACATATGACTCACACTCTTAAATAATCTAGGATTATATAGAAGAGAGAGAAAATTAATCTAGGATTAATTACGGAGATATTTTATCTAGGATAAAATATCGTCTAAAGAGAGAAAACGATTAATTCGGAATTAATCGATTAAATTAATATATTCGATATATTAAATGAAATTAGATTTCGACGCAGAATTGAAATTGGATTTTAATTCGGGCGAACAAATTAATTTAGAATTAATTCGTTAGCGACGTGAATAGTGAATTCGCTAGGCGTAATCATTTAATTACGACGCGACGGAAAATTTACTAATTGAGAATTAGTGAACCCGAGCCCGAGTGTGATTGCGAGCGTATTCGTATTTCGAATTCGAGTGCGACAACGCAAGTCACATCTAGCGTCAAATCATTCGTCACATCAAGCGTCAAATCAAATGTCACTTTGAGTGATGTGATTGATTGATGTGATTGATTGATTGAAAGACACACATCACTTTATTAAAGTAAAATGAATAGTGATGGGTGTTGTTGGAATAGTGTTAGTGATTGATTACCATTTGATTTTATTTGATAATTTAAATGGTAAATGCTTATTATTTTTTGGAAAAATATATAAAGCATTTTTGTAATTCATTTAACAAGTCAACACATTCATCTCTCTCTCATTTCTCTCTTCCAAGTCACGTCCAAACTGATTTTTCTTCACTGGTTTTTGAAGCCAATTGGCGTGAGCAAAATGGAAGCAAAGAGTTAGTTTTTTTGGCAAAAACTCAAGTGTTAGCACACTACGAGACTTGCGAAGGTGGTATGGAGGTTCACCCATGAGCCGGGATCCGTTCGACGAAGCTTGGAGCTCCATTTCGCAGATCAAAATTCTGAAATGGTGGGCTGTGAACTGCACAGCAGTGGCGCCAAAACAGTGAGCATTTTGGGCTTTGTTCGACTTCAAATCGTCTCAACCGATCGATGTGAGTATTCCGCTACCTCCGTTGATGTATTCACACATGTATTTCATGTCTTGTTTGATCTTGGGACCTAGATATAAACCTAACAATTCGATACTGGATCGCAATACGCAATACTACGTATACTACGCCTGATATAGATTACATATTCCTTTGAGAATATTTCTTGAGAATTGGGTAGGCACGGTGCTTTGCTAGAAGCCAACCATGTCTTGTAAATCGGTAAAAATATAGTACTAGGTACGTACGTGTTCGGATAGTCCGACGACAGGATTTACTGCCAACATATCCGAGGATCTCATGGGTCGCTTCCCGAAGATTCACTGATGACGTATGACTCGCACATTATTAATCTGGGATTAATTAATAGAGAGAGAAAATTAATCTAGGATTAATTACGAAGATATTTTATCTGGGATAAATATTAATTAAAGAGAGAGAACGATTAATTTGGAATTAATCGATAAAATAATATATTCTATATATTAAACGAAATTAGATTTCGACGCGGAATTAAAATTAGATTTTAATTCGGGCGAACGAGTTAATTTAGAATTAATTCGCTAGCGACGTGAATAGTAATTTTGCTAGGCATAATTATTTAATTAAAATTGATTTAATTACGTCGCAACGAAAAATTCGTTAATTCGGAATTAGCGAACCCGAGCCCGGGAGTGTTTGTGAGCCCACTCACATTTCGAATTAAGTGGGGCCCACAAGTCACATCATGCGTCACATCATTAGTCATTCTTGTGATGGAAGTCATATCACTTTGAGTGATGTGATGGTTGTCACTTGTGATTGATGGGGGTGGTTGAAGACTTTAAAGTCTTGTACCAAAATTTTGAATTTTGGAAAAATGGTAATTGTTTTTGGTATTTGATTTTGGAAATTAAAAACAATATACGCAACACACATTTTTCTCTACCCTCCTCTCTCTCCATTCACGGTTTTGAACCATTTTTCTCCTCTCTCCCTCATTCGGCTTTGAGCCAATTTTCCTCTCCATTTCTTTAAAATGCTGAGAGCAACAAGAAGTTTTAGGGAAGATTTGTGGCAAATTTTCCAAGTGCTAGCACACTAAAGGAGTCCTACAAAGGTGATAGGGAAACAAACCCTTGAGCATGGAATCACACACAAAGCTTGGAGCTTGGAGCACACAATGGAGGGTTGACCGAAACTTGGAGCACAAATTTTGGGCATGGCCGAGAGCTTCCATGGAGGAAAAAAAGTTTTGTGTTCATCGCATCGCAAATCTGATCAAAGTGAGTATTCTCCAACTTTAACTTTGATGTGTTCACACATTTCATATGTTTAATTTGATCTTGGGATAATTTTAGAAAAACCCAACAATGGTATCAGAGCCAGGTTTCGATCTTGGGACCTGTGGCTATTTTGTTGTATTCACACTTTTTATCGCTTAATATGATCTTGGTTTGACCTAGAAAACCCAACAATGGTATCAGAGCCATTATTGAGCATGAAATTGATTTAGGGTAAAATTTGGGTAAAATTGATTTGAGCATGATTTGATAAAATTTATTGATTGAGTATGCTTGAATGATGATAACTTGGAGTTATGCATGATCAATTTGATTAAAATTGGATTGGATTATTTTTTCCCCAAAAATTTGGCTTGGCCGAAAGTGTAGTATGCCCTAAAGTCATGGTGATTTTTTTTTTTGATCATTGGATGAATTGAAAGACTTAGGATAAATTGATTTAGGATTTAATTGGATTAAAATCAAAATCGGATTTAAAATCCCCAAATTGTCGTGACCTATATAGCATGGAAATTAATTGATTTTTGATTCAATAATGTTGGACATGTGTTGATGATGAAAAACATGATTAATTATTTAAATTGGTATTTTGGAAATGTTAATTTGAATAATTAATTATGGCTAATACACTTTAGTTAATTAAATTGTGAAATTTGGAATTTTGGAATTTAATTAGTTGGGCTAAATTTGGAATTGGGCTAATAAAGTTGTATTTGGGCTTAATGGGCTTGGTTGGGCCAAGTTTGGTTTAGGTTAATTGGTTGGATCCAATTGGGCCCAAAACCATATCCACAAAGTCCAAATATGATTAAATGGGCCTTTAATATTTTAATTGGGCCTAATGGGCCTAATTGATTTTTGGCAAAGGTGATTCCTTATTGGGCTTTGGTTGCCAAAGTCCATGCCTTATAAATTAATTGAAAGCCCATTGGACTTTAATTAAATTGACATTGGATGTTAATTGGGCTTTGAGACCCGTAATGATTAGATTTAGAATCTAAGTCGCAAAGGCTCATTAATAAAGTGTAAATATTTAATTTGGAATTAAGTAAAGAATTAGTATTGAATACAAATTAAATTAGAATTAATATTGAAGTTTGATATAATTCAAGAATTCATATTTTGAGTGTTTATTCTTAAAACGAGTTGGACTCGCGCAAATCAAATCGTTGTTTGAACATTGGATGGTCATTAATTTCAGATTAATTAATTGGATTAGATTGATTGATAACATGCTTTGTGTGAATACATGGATGTGATGTATGAATAATGCATATCGGATGGATATTAGATGGGTGAGGGCAATTTTGGAAATTGTTGTAATAAATTTAGAATTTATTAAATTGGACCTGCGTGTCCACCCTATTACCTCTTGATTCTTTGTATTTATCTTCTCATCTATTCCCCTCAATGTAAATGAGGTTTCTTTAGAAGTGTTATGTAATTGGGTAGAAGTAAGATTTGTGCTAGCGGGAGAGAGGAAAGTGAGAGATTTGTTCTAGGAACAAAATGTTTTAAATATTCATCCACATATCATTATTAATTTATTTATCACGCCTTATTATGCTTTTAGAATGCATGCTTAAGGGTGTATGATGAGACCTAATCAAAGATAATTAATTGGTTGCCAATTACGCGGAAAAACCCTCTACAAATATTAAGCGTTTTTCCTTCCATTGAATGATTCATTCTCAAGATCCAAGATTGGCACTGGTTTGTTGGCCAAAGTCAAGACCTTTTTCCATCGCGGATGTGTTTGAATCATGAAGGCTTTGTTCCATATCGCAAGTCTTGTCCAAGTTGTGATTTGTTGGCCAAAGTCAATATCATTTCTTGTCCATCGACATCGATTACGAAGCCTTCCAAAGTCAATGGGTCCCGCTTAACTAGTATCATTAAGTTTGTTGTGCCAAAGCCAAGGCTTAATTGATTCAGAGGAAAAAGGTTAGGCAAGATATTGGATATATTGGCATATATTATATATATGTTTCGTATTTGGATGTCCACCTACTGGATCTAGGAATTGGATGAGATCCAATTGATCTTAGAGATCTACCTAGTTAAATATCATACAATTTGTTGGCCAAAGTCAAGGTTGTGTGTTATTTAACGGGATCCTAGCCCACTAGGAAACAAGGTTTCCCGAGTACTCAACAGAGGGTTAGAGGCTCGCCGAAAAATAGTGGGAGGCAAGTATTAAATTTGCGATTTCGTTTAGATACTTGCCAATACGCACTCATTTCATTTTTCGTCATTAATTAAATATATTAGTTAGACTAATATTTAATCATTGTTTTAATTAAACAGTTTGACTGTATTCAAACTACTTCATTTATAGTTGATTACATAATTGGATTATAGTAATCAATATATTTGAATTTAACCAATCAAATTATAGTTGATTATATAGTTAGACTATAGTAATCATTATATTTAATTGTACCCGAAATCATTGATTGGATAGTTGGACTATAGCAATCAAGATAACTGAAAGATTAGTGTTTAAAACATAATCCTGGGAGAAAATGTCATTAAACGGCTTTAATTTTGAGATTGGGAATAAAACCTCATGATAGTCCTGGGAACTAAGAAGTTACTCTATTTGATAGAGAAACCTCTTGGGCCTAAGCCCGGAGTTGAGCAAATAGTAGAACGTGATCTTTGGAAGATTCATGTGATGATAACTTTAGTGCTCAATCCTTTATACTTTATGCAATGACACTTTAATTCCATCATCAGAATTAAGGATTAGATCTTGTACCATGATGATGAAATTAAAGATCTTCATAGATCTATTCTTAGATCTTAGAAGTACAAATTGCAAAAGAAGCTCTTTAGCTCGTGAATGTCAGAGGGTACATCTGTCGAGCACTAGGTGTCGCAGATGATTACTGACATCGATCATCTAGGTTAGCTGGGCATTACCTACGTGGCCGAGACTACCAAAGATTTGATCTTATAGTCTCTACCCGAAATCTGGGGCAGGTTCATAATGAACCAAGAGTAAACTCTTGTAGAGTTGATGGCTATACTCTAGGAGGCAAAGCCAGAGCTTCTAAAAGGGGCAAATGCAAAATCATCACAGTCTTCTGGGAAGACAAAGGATATATCCCAAAATATCGGCCTAAACTATGGCAAACGGGGTCACTAGAAGCGTGACTGTCGTATGGACAAGGCAGACATGAAGGAAGAGAAAATGGGCAAGGCTCCGGCTTCAAGCATGTTTGTCATAAACATGTTCACTAATAGTTTCAAAATTGGATTTTGATACTAGATGTGGTACATAAATATGTACTGATGTGCAGAATCTGCTGATTAGCAGGAGACTGGCTTCATAAGATATTGATCCACGAGTCGAAAATGGGACGAGAGTCGCTGTTTTAACCATAGAAACATAAGTTTAGGAACCACCATTCGGGTGTGTACTTAAATTAGGAAATTGTTATAATGTAACTAGTTTGACTAGAAACATTATCTCTATATCAGAGTATAACTCGTTGCAGGTATACCTTTATATTCTAGAACACTAAAGTGTTTCATTTTATAAATATGATATTGAGATAAGCACATTAGATGTGAATAATAGTATTTATATTTAGAATATAAATAAATCTCAAACGTAAGACATGACAAACAAATAGCTCAAACTGAATAAATCAGATGAGACTTACTTGTGGCATTGTTGTCTGGGACACATTAAACAAGACTCGTATATCCACACTTTTGAAGAGTGGATACTAGGACGGATTTGATTCAATTCAAATGATGTCTACGAATCTATTTTATTAGGCAAAGTCCCTAAAACACCTTTTACTTGGTAAAAGTGTAAGTGCCACTGATCTGTTAGCCCTCGTTCATAGTGACGTAAGTGGGCCCATGACTAGCTAGGCTAGAAGTGGATATGAACACTTTGTAACCTTTACGGATGTGGCATCGCGTTATGGTTATGTGTTTCTTATGAAACACGAATCGGAAACTTTTGATAAATTCAAAGAGTTTCGACACGAAGTAGACAAACAGATCGGCAAGAGTATTAAAACATCACGATTGGACTGTGATGGAAAATACTTAAGCAATAAGTTTCTCGATTACTAGAAAGAGTAAAGTATTCTTTCACAGTGGACTCTTCGCGGAACACCTCAATTTGACGGTGTGTCCAAACAGAGAAACCAAATTTTATTGGACATGATAAGGTTAATCATGAGTCGCTCTGAGCTACCATTTTCCTTTAAGGGATACGCATTAAACAGTGCAACACTTATTTTGAATAAGGTTCCATAAAAATCTGTTTGACAGACTTCATATTAGATATGGACGGGAAAGAAACCGGGTTTTCTCATTCCTGAAGATTTGGGAATGCTGGGCATATGTTTGGATGATACCAAACTAGAACCCAAATCGGATAAGTGCCTAATTTGTAGGTTATCCTAGGGTAACCAAAGTATAGTACTTATACAACTCACAAGAGAACAATTTAATTGTTGCTCGCCATGCGATTTTTCTAAGAGGAATACATATATGCAGTGGTAAGTGTGAGGAAAGTAAACCTCGATGAAAATCGGAGTAATACTGTTCCAGACACTGATTCCTTAATGGAACACAAATAGTTCATCAGGGATGAAACTGTACCACAATCTTCAAATACACAAGAACCGCGCAAGTCGAAGAGAGTCAGAAAATGACCTGAGAGGTATGGGTTTCTGATCTCACCCCGTAAAGATGTCAATCTTATTGAGAAATTCGAACTGGCTAAGTATGAGGAAGTGATACAAGGTATCGACTCCCTATTATGGAAAAGTGCCATGAAGTCCGAAATCGATTCCATGTATACCAACTAAGTTTGGACACTGGTTGATGTACTGAAAGGCATTGTGCCTATTGGTACTATATAAGTCTTCAAGGAAGACAAACATGGATGGCAACATACAAACGTACAAAGCTAGGCTTGTAGCGAAAAGGTATCGTTATCAACATTGTGTCGATTACGACGAAACCTTTTTTAACCGTTGCCATGGTTAAATCCATTTGGATAATGCTTGCTAATGCTGCATGTTTCATTTATGAAATATGGCAGCTGAACGTCAAAATTGTTTTCCTTAAACGAAAACCTTTGGAGGATGTTTACAACATCCTGACGGTTTTGTCGTACCAAAACAAGAAAACAAGGTTTACAGGTTATTCGATCCATTTATGTATTCTAGCAAGCATTGCGTTCTTGGAACTATATCGTTTTGATGTAATCATAATGGCATATGATTTAATTCAAAACGAAAATGATTCTTGTGTATATAATGAGGTTAGTGGGAGCGCGCTGACAGTGATTGTCCTAAATAATGATGATGTATTATTTCTTGGAAATAACATTCCCATAATACAATCGGTGAAAGCTTGGCTTTCATGAAAATTCTCCGTAGAATTCTTGGGAGAAACAATCTTTATTCTAGGAATAAGGATCTACTAGGATATATCTGAAAGTTGTTGGCACTCTCCGAGAACTCGTACATTGAAACAAATGTACGCGACCTAGTGTCTCATATGCTTTGAGCATATGGAGTCACAATCAGGCCAATCCAAGTGATAGTCACTGGATTGATGTTAAGAACATCCTTATGTATCTTAGATGATCTAAGGATGCTTTCTTAAGCTATGGAGAAGGAGAACTTGAAGTGACTGGGTTCACCGTTGCAAGTTTCCAAACCGACAAAAACGACTATAGGTCGTTATAAAGGTACTATATAGTTTGAACAACGGAACAGTAAGCTGGAAATCTTCCAAGCAAGATACTGTTGCCGAATAAACAACACAAGCGGAATATTGTTACAGCTGAGGCAGCAATAGAAGCCATTTGGATCTTAATAATCCTAATCAGATTAGGAGTAGTTTTGTTAGCAACTGAGCTAGGCTACATCACAGGCTAAAGAATTAATGGTCTCATCAACGATCCAAGTATATACTTCAACTATTCATCTGATTCGTTCGGATCATACATCGTAGCGATGTGATGATCGAATAAATCGCATCAGATGATAACTTTGCAAATCCGCTGACGAAAGCAGTTTCTCAGCAGAAGTTTGAGCGAACCGTACATAGTTCAAGTGTAAGACACTTGAGTGATTGGCTATAGGCCAAGTGGGAGATTATTGGACAATTATGACCCATAGTATCACTATTTGTACAGAACATTATGTTGTTGTACAAATTAACTATGTGACAAAGGAAATTGCTCTTTTATCATTTGTAATTGGATTACCGGGATACATAAATGATAAAAGTCCATATGATTAGTTCCGGATTAATAAGATATGAGACAATATTAATCCACTAAGGTTTAATCATTAAAACATCCCTAGTCGTAGTATTATCGAGATTGGACATCGATAATGCGGAATAGACTAGTATTGCACTTGTGCGTGTTATGGGAGCATAACGGCATAGTTCTCATATAAGTGGGTATTGGATACTCATGTAAGTGTAATAGAAGGTTGTGTTTACCGATGGTACGGAAACAGCTTCTCTCTGGATAGACCCCTCGGAATTCCATTGGTAGTATGACTATGTGTTTATGGAAGTCCGAATCAGGGTAGGTGTATTTGGTCTTAACCTGAGACTTGCACCGCTAATACTTGCGAAAATCAATATACTTTGGTTTTGGTCGTCCAGGGCTTTAATAGGTTCTGTGTACGCCTCTTCTGGGTATATTGAGAATGGTGGTGTATTGGGTGTGATGTCAAGATGGAAGTATCACTTCAGTCATATGGAGATGATGGTCACGTAGGATACGGGACTGGTACTCTTATATGCTGCAGTTATCGGGATAATATGACTAGGTCATGCTTATCCGATTATAGAGACTAGTTACCAGAGATCTGATATGTGCTTCGTACGGGGCAGACACAATTCCAGCCTCAGGCCTAGCACGTGACATCCGATACTGGATCACAAAACGCAATACTACGTATACTACGCCTGATATAGATTACATATTCCTTTAAGAATATTTCTGGAGAATTGGGTAGGCACGGTGCTTTGCTAGAAGCCAACCATGTCTTGTAAATCGGTAAAAACGTAGTACTAGGTAGGTACGTGTTCGGATAGTCCGACGACCGTATTTACTGCCAACATATCCAGAGATCTCATGGGTCGCTTCCCGAAGATTCACCGATGACGTATGACTCGCACATTATTAATCTGAGATTAATTAATAGAGAGAGAAAATTAATCTAGGATTAATTACGGAGATATTTTATCTGGGATAAAATAATAATTAAAGAGAAAGAATGATTAATTTGGAATTAATCGATAAAATAATATATTCGATATATTAAACGATATTAGATTTCGACGCGGAATTAAAATTAGATTTTAATTCGGGCGAACGAGTTAATTTAGAATTAATTCGCTAGCGACGTGAATAGTAATTTTGCTAGGCATAATTATTTAATTAAATTTGATTTAATTACGTCGCAACGGAAAATTCGTTAATTCGGAATTAGCAAACCCGAGCCCGTGAGTGTTTGCGAGCCCACTCGCATTTCGAATCAAGTGGGGCCCACAAGTCACATCACGTGTCACATCATTAGTCATTCTTGTGATGGAAGTCACATCACTTTGAGTGATGTGATGGTTGTCACTTGTGATTGATGGGGGTGGTTGAAGACTTTAAAGTCTTGTACCAAAATTTTGAATTTTGGATAAATGGTAATTGTTTTTGGTATTTGATTTTCGAAATTAAAAACCATATACGCAACACACATTTTTCTCTTCCCTCCTCTCTCTCCATTCACGGTTTTGAACCATTCTTGCCTATCTCCCCCATTCGGCTTTGAGCCAATTTTCCTCTCCATTTCTTTAAAATGTCGAGAGCAACAAGAAGCTTTAGGGAAGATTTGTGGCAAATTTTTCAAGTGCTAGCACACTAAAGGAGTCCTACAAAGGTGATAGAGAAACAAACCATTGTTAGGTTTATTTCTAAGTCCCAAGATCAAACAAGCAATGAAATACATGTGTGAACACATCAACGGACGTAGCGGAATACTCACATCGATCGGTTGAGACGATTTGAAGACGAATGAAGCCCAAAAAGCCCACTGCCAATGGCGCCACTGGTGGCAGTTCACTGCCCTTCAGATCTGAATTTTGAGCTGCAAAACGGAGCTCCTAGGTTCGTCGTTGGATTCCCGGCTCGTGGGTTAGTTTCCCTAACACCTTCGTATGTCTCTCGGGAGTGCTAGCTCCAAGATTTTTGCCACAAAAATCAGTTTATCCAAGCTCCAATTCACGCCCAAATAGGGCTGAAACAGAAGCAGAAATTTGCCTAAGGCCGTGAGGAAGAGGAGCAAAAATGGAGCAAAAACGTGAACCATTTTTGAGAGAGAATGTGTGTTATGTTAAAAATTATTTCCAAAACAATTAATTAACATTTACAAAAGTTTTTCACCTTTTAAAAAGTAAGGTAAATAGTATATACAACTAATAAAATCAATAAATACCATTAAACCTTTACATAAAGCATTCACCAAGTCAAATGCCATTAACTCCATCAACTATTCACTTTATCAAAGTGAATAGTTAACAAGTCACATCACATTAAAGGTGACAATTAATTTTGACGCTTGATTTGACATGTGGGCCCCACGTGATTCTAAATGCGAGCGGGCCCCGCAAATCAATCACGGGCTCGATTTCGCTAATTCCGAATTAACGAATTTCCGTCGCTACGTAAATAAACGATTATGCCTAGCGAAATCACTATTCACATCGCTAACGAATTAATTCCGAATTAACTCGTTTGCCCGAATTAAAATCCAATTTCAATTCCGCGTCGAAATCTAATTTCATTTAATATATCGAATATATTAATTCATCGATTAATTCCAAATTAATCGTTCTCTCTCTTTAGACGATATTTTATCCCGGATAAAATATCTCCGCGATTAATCCCAGATTAATATTCTCTCTCTTCGAATTAATCCTAGATTAATAAATGTGTCAGACATACATCATCGGCGTATCATTGGGAAGCGACCCATGAGATCTCCGGATATGTTGGCAGTGAATACGGTCGTCGGAGTTTCTGAACACGTACGTACCAAGTACGACGTTTTGCCGATTCACAAGACAAGGTTAGCTTCTAGCAAAGCGCCATGCCTACCCAATTCTCCGGAAATATCCTTATAGGAATATATAGATCTATATCAGGCGTAGTATACAAAGTATTGTGCATATCGGTCCAGTATCGGATAGTCATGTGCTAGGCCTGGGGCTGGATATGTGTCTGCCCCGTACGAAGCACATGTCGGATGTCTGGTAACTAGTCTCTATAATCGGATATTCATGACCTTGTCATAATATCTCGATTGGATGCGCATCACTCAATAGCACTAATACCGTATCATGCGTGACATCATCTCCACTATGACTGGAGTGATACTTCCGTCTTGACATCACACCCAATACTCTACGATTCTCAATATATCCAGCAGTCGGTGTACACAGAACCTGTTACAGCCTGGACGACCTCAACTAAAGTATATTGATTATCGTAAGCATTAGCGGTGCAAGTCTCAGGTTAAGACCAAATACACCTACCCTGACGTCGGACTCCCATAGACACATAGTCATAATACCAATGGGATTTCGATGGGGTCTATCCAGAGCGAAGCTGTTTCCCGTACCATCGGTGAAACACAACCTCCTACCGCACTTGCATAAGTATCCTATACTTAAATATATGAGAACTATGATGTTGTGCCCTCACAACGCGCACAAGTGCAATACTAGCCTATTTCGCATTATCGATGTCCTGTCTCGATAATACTACGACTAGGGATATTTAATGATTAATCCTTCGTGGACTGATACTGTCTCATATCATCTCAATCCAGGAACTAATCATATGGACCTCTCTTCATTTATACATCTAAGGTGATCTAATCACAAATGATGAGAGTGCAATTTCCTTGTCACATAGTTAATTTGTACAACAACACCGTGATCTGTACAAATAGTGACGCTATGGGTCATATTATCCAACAATCTCCCACTTGGCACATAGCCAGTCACTCGAGTGTCATACACCCAAACTATGTACGGTTCGCTCAAATTGCTGAGAAATGATTTTTGTCAGCGGATTTACATGATTATAGTCTGACGCGATTTATACGATCATCGCATCGCCACGATGTATGATCCGAACGAATCAGATGAATATAGAAGTATATATCTGGATCGTCGATGAGACCTTTAATTCCTTAGCCTGTGCTGACGCCCAGCTCAGTAGCTAACAGAACTATATCTAATCTAATTAGATTTATTATCGAACCAAATAGCTTCCATTGCTGCCTCAGCAGCAGCAATAATCCGTATTTGTTGTTTATTCGGCAACAGTTATCTTGCTCGGAATATTTCCAGCTCACTGTCCCGTTATTCAAACTTTATAGTACCATGGTATTTACCGGTTTGGAAACTTGCAGCAGTGATCCTAGTCACTTCAAGTTCTCATTCTCCATAGTTTAAGACATCATCTTTAGTTCTCTAAGATACTAACATATGTTCTTAACTTCAATCCAATGACTATCACTTGGATTGTCCTGATTGTGACTTCATATGCTCAAAGCATATGAGACACCAAATCACGTACATTTTAAATGTACAATTTCCCAGAGAATGTTGACAACTTCAAATCTATCATAGTAGATCTTTATTCCTTGAATAAAGGTTGTTACTCCTAAGAATTCTATAGAGAATTTTCATGAAAGCCAAGCTTTCACTGATTGTCTTATGGGAATTTCACTGTCAATGCACTCCCACTAACCTCCTTATATACACAAGAATCATTTCGTTTTGAATTAAATCATAAACCATTATGATTAGATCAAAACGTCAGTTCCAAGAACTTTATGCTTGTTTTAATCCAAACATGGATCGAATAACCCGCAAACATTGTTTGTTGGTTATGTTACGACAAAATCATCAGGATGTTATAAATATCCTCCAAAAGGTTTCCTTTTCAAGAAAGCGATTTTGATCTATAACTGACAGATTTCATAAATGAAATATGCAGTATCAACAAGCATCATCAAAATGGATTTACTATGGCAAAAGGTAAAAGGTTGAATCGTTGTTAACTCAATGTTGATAACGATACCTTTCCGTCACAAGCCTAGCTTTGTACGTTGGTATGTTGCCATCCATGTATGTCTTCCTTGAAGACGTTTATAGTACCAGTAAGCACAATGCCTTGTGGTACAAAAACTAGTATCCAAACATAGTTATTATACATGGAATCCATTCTGGATTCATGGCAGTTTTCCATGATAGGGAGTTGATACCTTGTATCACTACCTCAAAACGTAATCGATTGGTATGCCTCCATGAGATTGACATCTTCATGAGGTGAGATCAGAAACCGATACTCCAAATTGTTTTTTGACTCTCTCCGATCTACGCAGTTCTTGTGTATCCGAAGATTAATGGTACATATTCATTCTTGATGAACTGTTTGTGTTCCATTAAGGACTTCGTGCCTCGAATAGTATTACTCCGATTTACATCGAGTATCACTATCCTCCCACTGACCACTGCATATCGGTATTTCTCCTAGAAAAACCGCATGGTGAGCAACAATCATATTGTTCTCATGTGAGATTTATAAGTACTATACTTATGGTTTTCCCTAGGATAACCTATATTTGGCACTTATCCAATTTGGGTTCTAGTTTGGTATCATCCAAACATTATGCCCGGCTTACCCAAATTCTTAGGAATAAGAAACCCTGTTCTTTCTTGTTCATATCTTATATGACATCTGTCAGACAGATTTTCATGGAACTTTATTCTAAATAAGTTTTGCACTGTTAATACATATCCGTTGAAGGAAATGATAGCTCAGAGCGACTCGTGATAAACCTTATCATGTCAAACAAAATTTAGTTTTCAATTCGGACACACCGTCAAACTGACGTGTCTCGGGAGGAGTCCCCATCTGAAAGAATACCCTACTCTTTCATATACGTGTGAAACTTACTGCTTGAGTATTTTCCATTACGGTCTTACCGTGACGGTATAATACTATAGTCGGTCTGTTTGTTCACTTCGTGTCGAAACTCTAAAAGTTTCTGATCTGTGTTCCTCAAAAGAAACACATAACCATAACGTGATGCCACATCCATTAAGGTCACGAAATATTCATATTCACATCTAGCCTTGCTAGATATGGGCCCACTTACTTCACCATGAATAGGGCTAACAGATCGGTGGCATTTTACTATTACCAAGTAAATAGTATTTTAGGTACTTTACCTAATAAATTAGATTCGTAGACTTTATTTGAATAGTCAAATCAGTCCCAGTACCCACTCTTCAAAAGTGTGGATATACGAGTCTTGTCTATTGTGTCCTAGACAACAATGCCACAAATAAGTCTCTACTTGATCAAATCAGTTTGAGCTATTTATTTGTCATTTTATATGTTTGAGATTATAATTATATTCAAAATATAAATTATGTTGCTCACATCTAATATGTGTTTATCTCAGTATCATCTTTATATAATGAAACAATTAGTGTTCTAAAATATAAAGGTTTATCCATAATGGATTAAACACTGATATAAAGATAATTTTCCTAGTCAAACTAGTTACATTATAACAGTTCCCTAACTTAAGTACATACCCGAAGGCTAGTTCCTAAACTTAGGTAGCTACGGTCGAAATAGCGACTTTCGTCCCATTTCCGATTCGCAGAGTAATCTCAGCTTGAAGTCAGTATCCTACTCACAGCAGATTCTGAACCTCAATCCATATATTTTATGTACCACACTAAGTACTTAAAATTCAATTTTAATACTAGTAGTGAACATAACTTTGACAAACATTCTTTAGAGCCTTGCCTTTTCTTTAATTCCTTCGTGTCTTCCATGTCCAAATGGTAGTCACTTTGGGATATGTTCTTTATCCTTTTCAATATTTCACAAACTTTTGGCCAAGCCTTAGGTTCCTTGAATATTGAAATGATGTACACCTTGTGCTACATGTCCAATTGCAAACTTTGACTTTATCTCTTCTAGAATAGTCATTAATTCTCCAAGAATTATTAATTGCAATTTTAATACTTCCTAAATCTAAAATTAGATTTATGACAAGTATATTAATTTAAGCACTAAAGTCATCATCACATAAATCTTCCAAAGATTTTATGCTCTACTTATTTGCTTAATTTTGGGCATAGGTATAATAAGTTATTTTATCAAATAAAGTAACCTATTATATATTCCCAATTTGAAAATTTAAAATATTTAATCCAAGATTATATTCTAAATATTCAACTTTTCAATTCTTTCTTGATTTCAATAGTCCAACTATTTAATCAATTTATTTTAGGTACTATTTATTATAATGATTACAATAATCCAATTATTTAATCAACTATAATTTTAATATTGATTACTATAATCCAATTATAAAATCAACTATCATTTTAATTCAATTATATTGATTACTATAATCCAATTATAAAATCAACTATATATTGAATGAGTTTGTATATAGTCCAACTATATTTATTAAAACAACATTAAATATTAGTCCAACTAATACTTTTAATTTATATGACGAAATAATTTGAATGAGCGCGTATGGCGAGTAATTGAACGAATATTGCAAATTCAATTCTTGCCTCCCACTATTTTTCGGCGAGCCTATAACCCTCTGTCGAGTACTCGGGAAACCGTGTTTCCTAGTGGGCTAGGATCCCGTTAAATATCACACAATCTTGACTTTGGCCAACAAATTGTATGATAATTAACTAGGTAGATCTCGAAGATCAATTGGATCTCATCCAACTCCTAGATCCAGTAGGTGGACATCCAAGTCCTAAACATATATCTTATATATGCCTATATATCCAATATATATCCTAACCTTTTCCTCTGAATCAATAGGCCTTGGCTTTGGCACAACAAACGTAATGATCCCAGTCAAGCGCGGACCCATTGACCATGGAAGCTTCGTAATCAATGTCGATGGACAAGAAGTGGTCTTGACTTTGGCCAACAAACCACAACTTGGACATGACACCAATATGGAACAAAGCTTTCGTGATTCAAATACATCTTTGATGGACAAGGGCTTGACTTTGTCCAACAACCCATGCCAATCTCGGATCTTGAGTAAGAATCACTCAATGGAAGGAAAAACGCATGATATTTAATGAGGGTTTTTCGCGTGCAAATTGGCTACCAATTTAATTATCTTTGTTAAGGTCTCATTATCATACACCCTTAAACATGCATTCTAAACACATAATAAAGCGAGTATGAGAATAAAATAATAATGATATGCAGATGGATACTTAATACATTGATCCTAGATCAAATCTCTCCCTTTCTCTCTCAAGCTAGCACTTGTATTACTTCTACCCAATTACATAATACTTCTAAAGAAACCTCATTTACATTGAGGGGAATAGGTGAGAAGAGAATACAATAGAATAGAGGTGATAAGGCTGGACACGCAGGTCCAATTTAATAAATCGAATTTATTACAACAATTTCCAAAAATTGCCCCCACCCGACTAATATCCATCTGATATACATTATTCATTCATCACAACCACGTATTCACACAAAAGCATGCTATCAATCAATCTAATCAAATTAATTAATCTGAAAATTAAGTGATCATCCAATGTTCAAACAACGATTTGATTTTGGTCGAGTCGAACTCGTTTTTGCCAATAAGTACTCAAAGTACGAATTCTTGAATTAAATTAAACTACAACATTAAATCCAATTTAATATGTATTTAATACTAATTCACTATTCAATTCCAAATTAAATGTTACACTTTATTTAATAAACCTTTTTCGACTTAAATTCCAAATTTAATCGTGTCGGGTCTCAAAGCCCGATTAACTTTCAACGTCAATTCAATTCAAGTCCAATGGGATTTCAATTAATTTCATTAAGGCATGGGCTTCGACAACCAAAGCCCAATCAAGGAGTAACCCCATAAGCCCAGAAATCAATTTAGGCCCATTAGGCCCAATTAAACATTAAAGGTTCATTAGCCGCATTTGGGCTTTATGGTTGTGGTTTTGGGCCCAATTGGATCCAATCCATTTGGCCTAAATCCAACTTGATAAAATCAAGCCCAATAAGCCCAATTACAATATTAGAAGCCCAAATCCAATTTAAGACCCAAATAATTAAATTACCAAATTCCAAATTTCCAATTTAATTACCTAAAGTGTATATTATGATTAATCAACTAAATCAATATTTCCAAAACATGAAATTAGTCCAATTAATCATATTTATCATCATCATCACATGTCCAACACATAAATGAAAAAATCAAACCCATTACATGCTTTAAAGCTCTCGGCCAAATGAGGGATTTTGTGTCCGATTTGGTTTCAATCCAATTGAACCCACAATCGACATTAAATCAACATCCTAAATGATTTCATTCACATCCAATGTCCTAAAATCAAAATACCAAGACATTCAAGGGCATATACCAATTCGGCCAAGGTGATTAATTTAGGGATTTTAAGTTCAATTCAAAGTTCAATCCAATTGACCTTAAATCAACATTATATATCATGAATTTTATTCATCTAATGAATCAAAAAACAAAATATTCCAAGCACCCAAAAATCAATACACATTCGGCCAAGAGGAAATAATTGGGGAAAATTGTTCTAAACACTTTTTCTTGAAATTGATCAAATCAATCTTCAATATTACATATACTAAGCATGCTCAAACATCCAATTTTATAAAATCATGCTCAAATACAAAATACCCAATTTTAAGCCCTACAATTTCATGCTTGAACCTATAGCTCTTGATGCCATTGTTAGGTTTATTTCTAGATCCCAAGATCAAACAAGCAATGAAATACATGTGTGAATACATCAACGGAGGATCGATCGGTTGAGACGATTTGAAGACGAATGAAGCCCAAAAAGCCCACTGCCAATGGCGCCACTGGTGGCAGTTCACTGCCCTTCATATCTGAATTTTGAGCTGCAAAACGGAGCTCCTAGGTTCGTCGTTGGATTCCCGGCTCGTGGGTTAGTTTCCCTAACACCTTCGTATGTCTCTCGGGAGTGCTAGCTCCAAGATTTTTGCCACAAAAATCAGTTTATCCAAGCTCCAATTCACGCCCAAATAGGGCTGAAACAGAAGCAGAAATTGGCCTAAGGCCGTGAGGAAGAGAAGAGCAAAAATGGAGCAAAAACGTGAACCATTTTTGAGAGAGAATGCGTGTTATGTTAAAAATTATTTCCAAAACAATTAATTAACATTTACAAAAGTTTTTGACCTTTTAAAAAGTAAGGTAAATAGTATATACAATTAATAAAATCAATAAATACCATTAAACCTTTACATAAAGCATTCACCAAGTCAAATGCCATTAACTCCATCCACTATTCACTTTATCAAAGTGAATAGTTAACAAGTCACATCACATTAAAGGTGACAATTAATTTTGACGCTTGATTTGACATGTGGGCCCCACATGATTCTAAATGCGAGCGGGGCCCGCAAATCAATCTCGGGCTCGGTTTCGCTAATTCCGAATTAACGAATTTCCGTCGCTACGTAAATAAACGATTATGCCTAGCGAAATCACTATTCATGTCGCTAACGAATTAATTCCGAATTAACTCGTTTGCCCGAATTAAAATCCAATTTCAATTCCGCGGCGAAATCTAATTTCATTTAATATATCGGATATATTAATTCATCGATTAATTCCAAATTAATCGTTCTCTCTCTTTAGACGATATTTTATCCCGGATAAAATATCTCCGCGATTAATCCCAGATTAATATTCTCTCTCTTCGAATTAATCCCAGATTAATAAATGTGTCAGACATACATCATCGGCGTATCATTGGGAAGCGACCCATGAGATCTCCGGATATGTTGGCAGTGAATACGGTCGTCGGAGTATCTGAACACGTACGTACCAAGTACGACGTTTTACCGATTCACAAGACAAGGTTAGCTTCTAGCAAAGCGCCATGCCTACCCAATTCTCCGGAAATATCCTTATAGGAATATATAGATCTATATCAGGCGTAGTATACAAAGTATTGTGCATATCGGTCCAGTATCGGATAGTCATGTGTTAGGCCTGGGGCTGGATATGTGTCTGCCTCGTACGAAGCACATGTCGGATGTCTGGTGACTAGTCTCTATAATCGGATATTCATGACCTTGTCATAATATCTCGATTGGATGCGCATCACTCAAGAGCACTAATACCGTATCCTGCGTGACATCATCTCCACTATGACTGGAGTGATACTTCCGTCTTGACATCACACCCAATACTCTACGATTCTCAATATATCCAGCAGTCGGTGTACACAGAACCTGTTACAGCCTGGACGACATCAACTAAAGTATATTGATTATCGTAAGCATTAGGGGTGCAAGTCTCAGGTTAAGACCAAATACACATACCCTGACGTCGGACTCCCATAGACACATAGTCATAATACCAATGGGATTCCGAGGGGGTCTATCCAGAGCGAAGCTGTTTCCCGTACCATCGGTGAAACACAACCTCCTACCGCACTTGCATAAGTATCTTATACTTAAATATATGAGAATTATGTCGTTGTGCCCTCACAACGCGCACAAGTGCAATACTAGCATATTCCGCATTATCGATGTCCTGTCTCGATAATACTACGACTAGGGATATTTAATGATTAATCCTTCGTGGACTGATACTGTCTCATATCATCTCAATCCAGGAACTAATCATATGGACCTCTCTTCATTTATACATCTAAGGTGATCTAATCACAAATGATGAGAGTGCAATTTCCTTGTCACATAGTTAATTTGTACAACAACACCGTGATCTGTACAAATAGTGACGCTATGAGTCATATTATCCAACAACCATTGAGCATGGAATCACACACAAAGCTTGGAGCTTGGAGCACACAATGGAGGGTTGACCGAAACTTTTAGCACAAATTTTGGGCATGGCCGAGAGCTTCCATGGAGGAAAAAAAGTTTTGTGTTCATCGCATCGAAAATCCGATCAAAGTGAGTATTCCGCAACTTTAACTTTGATGTATTCACACGTTTCATATGCTTAATTTGATCTTGGAACAATTTTAGAAAAACCCAACAGCCAAGTCATGATCCGTGAGGGTATCATCAGTGGCGTATCCAAAAATTCCAGTCAGCGGGGGCAAAATTTTTTCTTACCAAAATAATATATAATGAATTCATACATATTTTTTGAAATTACAAGATGATTCCTATATTTTTGAAAATTATGAAATAATTCCTAATTCTAAACTTATAAATTAACTCAAAATTTTCATAATTATATTTTTATTCATAATTTCTAAAAATACAATTTACCCTAAATATTTAAGTAAAAATTTATTTTTAAAATTATGTATTTTAAGTTTATGTAGTATATTATATACTAAAATCAAACCTAAGTATAAACATAGTTATTTTTATTTTTATTTAAATATAATGAATCTCTATTCTTTTGCAAATGGAAAAACACATAAATGAGTGAATTTAAAATGAAAAATAGTCAATTAATTATACACATACAAATAAATATAATTATTTTAGATATGTTTAAGAAATAATTTGGGCTTGAGCCTACATATTATATTAAAAATACAATTCAAAAAATTAATAAATAATGTATTTATGGGTGTTATTTAATTATTTATATTTTTTAATATATATATATATATATATATATATATATATATATAATTTATAAAAAAAATAAAAATTAGTGTGTCCAGTGGGGGCAACTCCAGTTGGCACACTGTGGCTCCGCCACTGGGTATCATCATCATCACTAGACGGATCATGAGCAACTTCTTTTGTGTACAGTTTTCCTTCAATCAGATCAGAATATAATATACTTAATCTTTTCTTTTACCTGTTCTCACTCAGGGAAATTGTTGGAAACTGTGCTGACATTGTGTTTGCAAACACGGATGAAGCTAGAGCTTTCTGCCATTTTTCCTCGAAGGAGTCAGCCACAAGTTACTTAAGCCACTTTGTTCCCTTAGTTTCAGTTACAAATGGGCCACGAGGCTCCTACATTGGTGTCAAAGGAGAAGCTTTTACAAATGGTAACAATTTCCCTGGGTCATTTGCATACCATCTGAAGAGTTGCATTGTCAGATCAGATATCAGTTCTGAATTCTGATCATATTTCGAGCTTGTAATGTTCTTCCCTGGGTGGCTTCTCAATTCTTTTGTTAGGCATGATTCATCTGTTAATATCTTTGTAACATTGTGCATTATGTGTTAATACATTGTTTTTAATGGCTATTAATCTGCTTATTACCCTTTTAGTATGGTTTTTATTATAAGCAAAGAGTTTTTGTAACCTCAAAATATTTGGTTGTATTTAGAGTAAAGTTTTTGATTATTACAAAACTTATTTTATCTCTACTAGTAAAAACTCAAAATTTAGGATTTTAATAGCAGTGGTCGGAAGGTTTTTTTAAAGACTTCAATTATATAGAATACTCTTATTTTATTTCACAATATTATTTTATAACATAACTTTAAAAAACGTGTCCATTAAAATAATTTAATATTTTTTTTAATAACAGTTATCATTAACAATCAAACATCTTTTTTTTTTTAAATTAAAAACTCTATTTGAAGAAATTTTATTTCAAAATCTATATTAAACCGAGCTTTAATCACCATTTTGGCAGTGAGAAATACTAGTAAAGTTTCTCATATCATATATTTGAAAGTTCGAGTTACATGCATGCTTTATAATACAAAAATTTGATTTTTTTTTTTAATTTTTTATTTATTTTTGTAAGCGTATGAGAAATAAGTATCAACATTAATTAGGTGTCAAACTCATGGTCCCAAATAGCTTACAATTTTTCATATATTAAACTTTTGATTAAGAATAGATGGAACATACCATATGATTGCATTTAAGTTGTCTACAACATTTCATTATTTGGCATATAATGTGTTTATTGTGCATTGTTGGCCTCATAGTTAATCATCCAAGCATATTTTCCAATGGTACTTGATTAGAAAATTAAGGCCGCAATTATATTGGCCATAATTGATTAAATGATTGATCCAGCTTGGGATAACAAAGATTAAGATAGGATTTGGGTTTAATTTTTATATTTATACTTCAATTTAGTCCCAATCATCTACTTTTTTTCTAAAAAATTTCTTTGAACAATTTTCTTGTTTTTCAAAAAGACTCGTAGTCCATGTGGCACGAGATATTTAAAAGTTTGAGAGAACTCGGTCAAGATTATCTTAATTCCTTAAAAATATATATATTTTTATTTATTTTAAGTTAATGCCCTTGATTGAAAAAAATTATGAGTGAAGTAAATCTCCCTTTCATCAGTTAGTACAAATTTCTAAGCTATATTTGATAAGGCTCTCGAATTATGTTATAATTATGTGGATCTAAACTCTTTTTAGCCTATATGATTATATTATCAACAAAAAGCATTCACATGTTATTGAAACTATTCCAACAATCCCATTGTATAAGATTGGAAAATCTCTAGTCTTCTAATGTACAAGCTTCATAAAGCTATTGGAGAAAAAGTCCAATTGATTGAATGGTTGAAGCACTTCAAAGAAGATCAAAAATTCAACATTCCAACTTATTTTCTATTCTTCTCTTTTGAAATTTTCTCCAAGTTTGAAGAAATTTATTAGGCATAAGAAGAGACCCTTGACTTGACCCAACTTGGTTGACCCAATTGGAAACCCTAGCTAGGGCATATAAGTGTAGAACCATTATTGTGTGAGACGTGTTATTCATTTATGTTATATTTAACTTTGATTTGTGATTTAAGTTGGTGATGTGGTTAACCTAACATTAAGATCTAAACAATCAATGATAAGTCATGAAATTAAAATAATTGTGTGGAGAGAGAGCATTTTTTCCAACATTAAAATAATATATGCAATATCATAACAATGTGATGGGATGGAGATAAAATATTATGTTTCGGGTGTATATGTCATTTCTCTCATAACAATTGAATCTCACACAGTTATGAGACCCGATTATTATAAGAGAGATGACATGTACACCTGAAACATAATATAATATTTCGATATGATGAGATGCGATCGGATGGGATGGGATGAATTTGATCAATGAACCATGGTCACATCATGGCTTAGGCAAGTCCCATCAAAGGGTGGGAGAAGTAGATTTTTTTGGGAGAGCAAGTGGACCTAAACAAACAAAACAGAACAAATTACAGTTATTACTAGAATCCATGTGATGACACATATAGCACATTTCAAGAAAAATAAAATGAATCAAAACTCCTAGGACCCACTTAATGTTGATCGGTGAGTTTACATATTTTATGGCAAACTACCTACCTTATTAATTTATTTACAATTTTCCACGACAGAGTTCAATATTTTTTTTAAAAAATATATATATATATATTTTGAATCGTTGTAAATCTCATCACCAAATCACTCATTTTAGGCTTAAATAGAATAAATAAAACCTTCGGCTATTTTATGTTCTTATAAGAAACACACTTACTGGATTCGAACCCAGAACTCGAAGATAAGATTCTAAACCTTACACTATCAAGTTGCGTCTTTTAGGGACTTTTTTTTAAATATATACACACATATAGAGTCACTCTAGTGGATAATACATTATTATTGAGACCTTAATGGTGCACATCTCTTTATCTTATTGTGAGACTAGATTTTCTTTTACTCATTAAAAATATATTGTCAAGAAAACATATTTTTATATGATAAATGGATGAAGAAACACTCTCACACTACTATATAATTTTAAAAATATTTATTCTTTTAAGGAAAAAGATTGAACTATCATGCTATTATACAATTTTTTTTTTTTAAATATGCTTTTATCGATTTATCTTCTTAGATTATGTTATAAATAAATAAAATCACCTCCTCCCTTCACTACACTAAAAAAATATCTCTGAAACCGAATACAAAGTAAATCTCTGATTCCGAAAAATGGGTCTCATTAAGTATAGATCAATATAATCTCCTTCGGAATCGGAAAATATACAATAAGGAATACCTAAAAAACTCTTAAAAAGAAAATTTACGAAGGAAAGCTCAAGAATTGTAATTATTAAAATCATCCATAAATCTAAACCCCATGGGAAGAAGGGCAGTTCCGAAATAACTGTAAAGGAATCATCATAAGTGGGAAAAAATAAAACATCGAGGACCAAAGTGAAATATTCTTTTAATACAATATTATTTTCAAAAGTTGATTCAACAATGTACGCGAACATCATTGTAGATGATGAATGATTTAAAAATGAACGGCCGAGAAGCAGCGAAAGTGCAATTATTGGAGTTAATGGAACACGTGGAATTGCGTAACCTAACAAAACCAGCCTGATAGCGACGGAAATTTTCAGGTACTTCGAGCTGTATATGCGGCGTGTACTCCGTCACTCTCAATGCTAAAAAAAATTAACTTTCGGGTATTATTGTTGATAAAAAGACGAGTATGTGTCAATATCAGGTGCTTTATGAAATTGGTATGGGCCCGCATATTATTATATTATTATTACTAGAGTTGGGTCCGTATTTTGTGCGGATTAAACATATATTTTATATATTGATCTTGTAAATACTCTGAATCTTATCGGTTTTATAGTATAACTACGACAATTGATTTCATACACATAATATTTATATCTTATTCGTTTGTCTCTCAATTCTCAAATAATATTTCTAATTAACTGTGCAAGACTTAATAATCAGAGTTTACATCCTAGAACATAGTAAATAGTAAAAAATTCATGAAATAAAAAAACTTATAAAAATAATTCAAAATAAAATAACAATTTATAACAGAGTCGAAATCCAAAAAATTGGCTAAGTTTTATGGGCGGCTACTATTTAGGTTTCTTATTTTTATAAGAGATTATATTTTTATATTGTAATAGGTTTTTATTTTAATAATTCATTATTTTAATTTTATAATTTAATAAAAAATATTAATTGTATAGATTAGGTCTCACATATTTTTTTTTTAATAGAAGATTATAATATATCTTCTTATTATATTATGTAATAAAAAATTAATTATAAAGATTAGATGTTATGTGACGCAATGAGAAAACTTAAAAATGTTTAACTTATATATGTGTGTGTGTTTTTATATTGTAATAGATTTCCTATGTTAATAATTTCTTATTTTAATTTTAATTTTATATTTTAATTATAAAAAATTAATTGTAGAGATTATGTTAATTATAATATGATGTTTATTTAATATATTTATTAATTTAATTTTATAACTTTAATATGAAACCGTCACGTCACGTGGTGATGAGACTAAAAAAAATATTTAACATATATATATATATATATATATATATATTTATTATTTTGAGTGAACAGTGAAAATTTCATTTACCATGTGAACATGTTTTCATTTTTTTTAAAGCAAAAAATAAAAAATAAAAATGTTAGAATGGATATAGGTAAAATATAAATATAAATATGGTCAAAGTTAATCTATGATTATACTTTAGATTAAATATGAATAATTTTAGAAAATTAAGATTATTTATACAACTTTTTAGGATTACTTATGAATGTTATTGAGAAAAAAACTTTTTAATAATTCTCTATCTTTGATTTCCTTTCTGAAACGGCGTCATATCAGTACCTAATGGTTAGGGGTGAAAAAAAATAGAAACTTGATCACTTAACCGGTGCAACTTGAAATTATTAGGCTTAAATTTTCTAGAATTAAGTCAAAATTAACGGAAAAAATAACTTGAATCATAATAATTGATGACGATAGTTATTTATTCTCAATATTATAAATATGGTGATCCTCAAATTGTAGGGGTGAAAAAAATACAAATCTATTAGACTTAAAATTTCTATATTTTAGGTTGAAATATTTCAACCTTGCCTAAAATTAACTCGATTAATATTAATTTATGATAATAGTTATTCATATTCTCTATTTAAATAATATAAATAACATATTCGCAAATATTGTAAATATGGTGATCCTCATTCTATTTTTCTACCTATAATAAATTTTCATAAATTTCCTACTAAATATAACAAAAAATTATTTTCTCAGAGAAATTTAATTATTTTTCCTTTATGATGGCTTATCTCCCCCCTCCCTCTTACACATTTGACATTTTTGTCTCCCCTATATGATCCTCTGGACGATCATATCTTCCTCTTCCTTTTTTTTATTAATTAAATTTAAAAATAAGGAAATAATTAATGAAAAAAAGTAAATTAAAGAAAAAGAAATAAAGGGATAAAAATTAAGGAAAACAATAAAAGAAAAGAAGATGTCATTATAGGAAAATAAAAATTAGAGAGATACAAATTTGAGAGGTGAATGTGTCATAGGGGTGGGAGGATAAATTTTCTTCATTTATTCGTCCTCAAATGATGTGACTTTGTGTAAGACTCAGGATCTAGCTTACAAATCTTGGGATTCGAATACTTATAGTACATTTATTATAAAAATCCAAAACAGTCGAAAAATTTACATGTTTTATTTAAATTCGAATTGGATGTTTTGACCGTAAGATTTTCAACGCTAAAAAAACAAAAAAGTATTAGTACTCATCAACAACTTTTTGTTGTCAGAGATGATAAAAGGCATTTTGAAACCTACTAGCAAAGGCATATAATTTTGTTTAAAAAGACATTAATATGCTTATAGGAAAAAGAAAGCTTGATTTAAAAAAAAAAAAGATAATTATAACATAGCACAATAATAATACATCTCTCGAAGTAAATTTGACATTTGTACATATCAATAAACTTCAGTTCTATAGTTTTATATACAATTGAAACACAAATATTGCATTTATATAATAAACTTTATAATAACTTGTATGCTCACAAGCCTGAGCATATCTAGCAACTATATATACTTCTATGTACATCACAAAATTAGCCATCTATATAACTAAACAAATACATTTTTTCCACAAGATATGAGCAGTTACATAGAGCTAACCACCTGTATATAATTTTGATGATGATTCAATGTATACAACAGTCTTATTTTTATTTTTATTTTCAAAAAGACTGTTTCTGCGATTCAAATTTATAATTTCCTGATCTCCTAACCATTACCATTACCATGTATATAAGTAATTTAATTTTAACACAGCCTACGTAGGTGACAAAAAGCTCAAATGCAGGCGTATTTATGATTAATTGTTAATTAAGAAACCCTTATTTTTTGTATAATAATTTTAGTATTCAATGAGTAAACCTCCCATTGGAGCTCTATGAGGAACCCCCTTTCTCCTTTTAGCAGTTCGGTAATTCACGACGGCGGTGGGCGGCGGAGTCGACGGCCTAAAGCTCTGTGTCCTGCTCTTAGTACTCCCATTGCTGCTAATCTCAGCATCCGACCCTTGATCCATTTCCTTGCACATATTCCTTTGCTTAAAATTCTTTGATGTTCCCACAATCTGAAATTAATTGAACATTAATTAATTAAATTAACCCCAAATATACAATTAAGTAATTAATCAAATTAAGAATCTTTTTAACTACAAATCTTGTCAACTAGCTAGCTACTTGTACTACATACATTTTCTTGTCAGAGCATCTAATGCTGAAAAAATTCCCCAACTTTTTACAGTGATATTCTCTTATTTAACCATGTTTAAAAGAAAGTTGTACCATGGCATTTACGTAACTTCATAAAAACATAAATGATCAAATGGGGAAATATCTAAAGCTTTGGCATTGAAATTGAAATCATTTTGTAATAATACGGATTTCAATTTCAATGCCCGGTTTAGAAAATTTTGTAAAATTAAAGAAGGGAAAAAAAAGGGTTAAACAAATAAAAAAAAGTACCTTGCAGGCAAGAGAGCAGAAAGTGAAGGAATCAAGGAGGCTGCGTTCACAAACAAGACAAGTATTTGTGACACCTTTACCAGGCCTAGGCTGAGGCCTTTCATTCAAGAACACAATTCTTGCACTGTTTATAATATATGTTTGAACTCCTGTTATATCCAAGTACTTTTGTATCTCTGATACCCTTATCACATCATGGTATGATGATCTTCTTATCTAATAAAATATTAAAAAAAGAAAATTAATTTGATGAACTTTTTAAATAATTAATTAAATTAAGAGGAATTATAATTTTTCTTGTCAAATAAAATGTAAATGTTGTTTATCTATGAAAATTTAGAAATTATTCCGGAAAACGGATAATTTTTTTCCAATTAAATGATTTCAAATTATAAATAGAAAAATGAATGAATTCAAAATTTTTAGGATAAACGATATATCAGGTGAAAAAAATGATAGTTTGATGAATTATGTTACCTGGATTGCTCTGTGGTCTTTGTGAAATGAGAGACAGAGAGAACAAAGAGCACCATTCATGCAGTCTAAGCAATACATGTTGCATTCATTTTTGTGAGCATCAACATGAAGCTTGCATTGAACGAAGAAGCTTGTTTGCAACAGAGGCCTCAGCCATGGTGGCCACTTGTTCATTTCTTCTTCTTCTTCTTCTTCATCTTGCCCTTTTCCTCCCTATTTGATAAATTATCATTCAACAAAATAAATAAACATTTAATAAGTTTTTGCTATGTTATGTGACTACTGATACTGACCATGATTCTTCTGTTTTTGGGCTTGAATTCTCTTACAGTGAGCAGTTCTTGATCATCATTATTGTTGTTACTGATCATCATCATGATTGTTGATAGCTTAGCTAGCTAACCTAGTTCTTTCTTGGGAAAAAATAATAATTTATTTTCTCGAGAAAGTGGGAGAGAAAATTAAAAAGTGGTGGGGTGGTAGTTGCAATTGTGGCAAGTGCTTATCTCGGGCCTTAAAAAGTTAAAAAGTCTAACAGTGCGTTTTTTTCAAGGCACTGGCTCAGTTGCTTGACCCCTTTTAAAAATTAATAAATAAATAGATAAAAAGAAAAATATATATATATATTTTTATAATAATTTGTGAAGGTGTGATTTTTGCTTGGACACGAGAGTAGGTTTCAGTTGGCAAATTTTGGATTTTTGTGAGAAGGTGATAGTTTAGTTATGTGACACTTGGAAGGTGGTGATTTTGCCACGTGTAAAATAATGAATCATCTTCTTCTTCTTTTTTTTTTTTTTGGAAACAAAATAGTGAATCATCTAATATTGAAAAGATGAACAAAGTGACACGTGGTGGGCAGTGGGGCACAAAATATAAATATTTAAATGTTTTTTAAAATTAATTTATGTGGTGAGGGCAGAGAAGCCACTTTTATCTTTAATCAGTGTTTTCATAACCGAACCGATAATTTAATTGATGATTCAAAAAATTTAATGGATCAATGGTTCGATTGATTAAATCATTTTGGAAAAATCGTTAGAACCAACGTAAATCTTAAATAATTTTTTTAATTAAAAATTATAAAAATATTAATTTTTTATTTTTTATTTTAAAAATAAAAAATATTGAACCACTCTGATCTGATTTATCGAATTTGACCGATTTTTTTACAAACCAGAGTTTTATACTTTAATGGGAACGAACCGGCGGATCGTGTTGAAAACATGACCTTTAATCCCCAAGAAGCATCTACTTTCATTCACCGGTCCGTAATTTTAACATGGAATTAAGTTTTTTAATCTTTCATTATTGAGAAAATGACCTATCGGTACCTAATTGTTTTTATAATTATCTATTTGGTTCATAATTTTTTTCATAATTACTAGTCAATTCCCTGTTATTCTAATAATAAAGGATTGTTGTATTTTGGATTGTTATTATTAGAATAATAATATGGATGAAAATCGGGACTTTCGGTCCAAGTCCAATCTCGTCCTGATTATGATTCAGGATGAAAAAATTATCCCTAATCACGATTAATTTTTTGATTCGAAACAAAAAATCATCATGAACAGCGATCATAAATTTTATTCGGTTCAATTTATATCTCGAAACTCATACCATTCAGTACAATGTCTCAAATCCCAAACGAATTTTGAGATTTCTGTCAAACATAAATAGTAGGGGCGTAATAAAAAAATTAAGACTTAATAGATAATTATAAAAAACTTATGGATTTAGGACTTAGGAGGCAATCTTCCTTTATTATTCCAAAGATTGTAAAATAGAAGTCAAATTTGGAGACACAAGTTTTTATTATTCTCCCTTTATTTATTTATTTAATTTTTTTTTTTGTAGAGTCAAATAAACATGTAACCTGTAGTGCAAGCTAGGTTCAAGTTCCAAATTCTATTGAGTATGTTCTGGCTCCACAAGCAATTAAGCAATTTTTTTTGTACAAAGTCAAATAAGCATGTGACCTGTAGTACAAGATAGGATCCAGTTCCAAATTTTATTGGGTAGATTTCGGTTCCATTAGAAACTGATATGCTCACGCTTAATTTTGGTCCTTGAAAAAAATCCTAGCTATATATGTTATGTGAGTAACAACAGGTCTAGGCATTAATCCCCTCACACCAATCTTATATGAGAAATATTATGTGAATAATGTGTCATATGTGATAACTTAGTGAAAATATTGTACTATTTTCATAATTTTTTTTTTAAAATGATATAATTATGAAAGATTGCAAAATACAAGTCAACTTTGAAGACAAAAGCTTTTGTGCAAAGCCTCACCATTGAATTGCATTTATAAATGCTTGAATTTAATCACTTTCTTTTTGTACCGAGTCAAAATAAGCATGTGACCTTTGAATTGTCAACATTGAAGATGAGAAAAATCAAATTTCATTAATGAATGCATATACCCAAATGAGAAATGGTAATTGATGTATATGAATTAACTTGTTTTTGTGAGGCCCCTAATCTAATTTACTTCCTTTTTTTTTTTTTTTTTTGTGTGAATGTGTTATTCATTGTTTATTTTAGACACCACTTCTTATGATGGAGACTTCTATAGAATTTTAAGCTATAACAATTTGATTGATTTAGCAAATGATAACAACTGATTTCATGTTATGGCTCATATTCTCTCTATTCAATACATTTATTTTGTCCTTTTTTAAAAAAAAAAATAAATATATAAAAGGTCCAAAATAAGACTTGGATTCACTGCTGATATGAGTTTATATTGAGCTTTTTACAAATTATAACTATTAGTTATTAAATAAAAATTATGTATAATTCAATCTTAACAAATCATTATTATTTTAGCACGCGTCATAAATTTATTTATTTATTTATTATTTTTTTTGATAACCGGGGTGTCCGGGCCAGCTTACGCGCACCTCGGCTAATCCCCGGGACCTATGCCTCGTGTCCTCAGAAGTTTCCCAACACATATCAGGGTAAGTCGCTGGCTTTTCACACCAGGGGACATGACCCCAAGGAAATGTATCTAGTGAGATTCAAACCTTGAACCTGAAAGGGAACAAGCCACTCAAGCCCAAAGTCTTTACCACTGAGGCAACCCCTTGGGTTGCGTCATAAATTTATAAAAAGCCAAATTCACAAAATAAAATTTATTCTCTTGTATATTTTTTTTTGAGTAGTTAGAAATTCTATTCCCACTTTCCAACCTCACAGAATCAAATTTAAAGAATCTATTCCTTAATTTTATATCCAAAACAATATATTTATAATCATTATGGAATCTTAATTTTTGAAATGTGTGACGACAACACAGGCTAAACTTGGGAATCACTAATTTATTTAATTAATTATTAATTATTAATTAATTCTCGCCTAATTTGACTGTAAAAATTGGTTTTAAACAAAACATAGGGATCATTTTTAATTTTTTTAAAAAACAATAATCATATGTTATTAGTAAATACAACATCAATTGTTTTTTAAATCGTATAATGCTTATATAAAAGGTCGCGGTAACATTTATATGAACCGATTATTATTGTATGATCTAAAATTTAATTAAATTATGGATTTTATTTTAATAAAGAAAATAAAATGGAAGATGCATGATCTGATTTTCAAAATTAAGAAGAGTTGTTGTTGAACGGATGTGTTATTAAACATTTTATAACATGTATTATTCAATCAAAAGCATTAAGTAACAATGAATTAACTACTCATGCATAGAAATAAAAAAATTTGAAAATGTAGAAGATGATGAACTTAAATCAAATCAAGTTTTTTTTTTCCGTTCTTAGGAATTTATTAGTCCCGTCTCTGTACATTACAGATTTATTGTGGCTAACGTTCTCCTAGGAGAAGAAGCACTCATTTCTTCAAGAACTCGAATTATGAATAATTGTGGAAACTCTTACTCTCTAACAATGAATGAAACTTGTAGTGCATTTTTTTTTTTTTTGGATGATTGAAAAATGAATCCAATGACTCCTTTTTATATACATGGGGGGTTTCTTTTGGAAAAGTACCCTTATGTCAATGAAGGTAATTCTTTAAGGGTCATAACCCCCCAAGAAGTTATTTAAACCCTAAGGGTTATGTTCTTTCCCATTAAGGAACATATCATTTCCAATGAAACTTTTAAACCAAAAAGTTTAATCTTTTCACATTAAGGATTATATCATTTCATTCGCTATATATTTATACACTTTATATTTAGAAAATTTTCTACAATCCCTCATAATTTTCTAAATATCAATGCATACACTTAAAAAGTGTTTCCTTGAAATGAAACTACATCGGAATAAGTAGATTTCGCCTTAAACCTTTCATAGTGATAGACTATCAGATTTACATGGCAAACCAGTGACCCATAGTCTTGAACTGTTTCGCCGTTAGTGTAAACCAAGACAATAGCCATCACACAGTTTCACATCGACCATTTCTCGTTCTACGATTGTGTTCAATTCGACCATGAATATCGGTTCCGGCTTCATCAAGTACTTTAGAGAATCCAACCTCTTAAAATTCTCATGGAAGCGGCCTCACTTCTTACTTGAAATAAGTTATCTATTAAAAAGAGGTATTTTGTCTTTATCCTTATTAGGATTATTCTCATAATATAATGATCATTAAATGCCTTCGCCTATCCTAACATTGACAGACAACACTCTGCGTCATTATAGAAATGAGAAAGAATATAGAACTCTAAAGTGCTTATTTTGAATTGCACAAAATTTCAGTTGTCCATTTTGAACCTAGATCTTGGGGATCTCCAGTCAGCTAGGTTGGGTTTCCACAGTGATATTTCTTAATTTATAGGGTTCAAGCCCATTCCCCTCGATAACTTCTCAACATGCTCTTTAGGTAAACCTTTAGTTAGTGGATCCGCTAGGTTTTCCTTTGAGTTGACATAATCTATTAAATTATGCCACTTGAGAGCAGATGTCTTATAGCATTGTGTCTTCGACATATGTGTCGAGACTTACCGTTATACATTGTATTTTGGGCTCTCTCAATAGTCAATTCATTATCACAATATATGCTTATAGCTGGCATTGATTTTGGCCAATTTGAGTATCCTCTAAGAAATTTCGAAGCCACTTCGCTTCTTCCGCTGCTTTTTCTAATGTTATGAACTCAACTCCATAGTAGACTGTGTATAGGGTTTTATGGTGAAAATCCGATAACGCAGCGGAATCGCGGAAAATCAAAATTTTCCGATTTCAAAATTTTTCTTGGATCAATTAAATAAACTTATTTATTTAATTATCCAATTATCAAATTCTGAAAAATTACACAAGATATCAAATTTCTTAGTAATTATTGAATTGCCCCACAACTTTGCAAATTGATCATTTTAGTCATAAAATTGTCAAATACAATTTTGGATGATTCTAAATCATTTCTAAAATGATTTCCAACATATCCAATACATGAAAATCAGATTGCAACAAAATCCCAAACTTTTAGTTAATTACCGAACACACCCCAAATTTTTGGTTATTTGCATTTTGGTCTTTTTATGTTCAAAACATGCCAAGATCAAATCCAATCAACCCAAAAATTTATATGCATTATATACACACTATAATACATCATATATATGAAAAACCCCAAATTTGAAAAGGGTTAAGAACCCTAATTTTATAATTTCTTCAAATTGACAAATATTACCAAATCTTTAAAATCCAACACTTTAATTCATTCTTTACCACACCAAACACATCTCACCATCATGAAACAAATCAAGAACAATTCTAGGGCATCAATGAGTGGCTTAGAAACACTAGAATGACAACTTGATTATCAAATAATCAAAAGAGAGCTTATGAAACCATTTCAAGCTCACTTGGAAACCATACATGCATACATCTTTCATTCAAGTTCAAAAACAATTAAAACATAAACTATAAGGGTAGAGACAACATCAAAGCGACACATATTGAAGCTAAGCATGTTAGAAATATTTTCTATGTTGAAGACTTTAAAGAAAAACTTACAAAACATAAAGATTTCCAAAGTTTATTCTTTACCTTCAAGTCTTTTTCTCTCAACTCTTTTATATTTATCTTGGTAACTTATGAACACTTAAACCTAAAAAATGAAACAAAATAATATATACCTCCACCAACTTACCTTGGCCGAATATTGTGTAGTAAAATATCTAGATATTTTAACTTTGTTTCATTTAATTTGCTTTATCAACTTGTATATTGAATCATTACAACTTTAATGAATTTCAACAAGTCAACAAAAGCAACTAAAATCATTTCCAATAAATATCAAAACTTAAGATATTTATATTTTTAATTAATTTAATTATTTAACAATTAAATAATTAAATAATTATTTAAATATAAATATTTTAAATATATGTATTATATTTACATTAAATATCCAAATACATATATATTTATGATATTAGTCAAATATCACAATTTGACATTTAATTAATGTGTATTTTATAAAATCTATCATTAAATACAAATACACAAAAATTAGGAAATGACTATTAGGTCATTTCACATGTATTTTTTGTTTAACCTTTAAACGACTTATAAATAATCAGTATTATTCATAAAAGTTGCCCTAGTGCTCTACGAGTATATTTCACTAGTGAGACTCTCTAGATTCAGGCATATCCGTCACGAAATCCAATTTCGTGTCCATAATTTACCCACCCGTAAATTATGACGACCACAGATAAACTCGCAGAATCATACAGGTCGAGGTCATGGCATATGTATAATTCCTTCGTCACAGGTATCCGGATATATCCCAGAGATATAGATGTAAACGTCAAATCTCTATAGGGACTATCCCGTCGACGTCTCTATTAGCAATCTCTAAAAAAAAATACTTAGAACTGACTTCTAAAGTATACCACGGGCACATTGTTTTTTTATCTGATTGCTAATCATAAATGTGTTGGACAATTATGACCCATAGCATCACTATTTGTATAGAACATGATGTTGTTGTACAAATTAACTATGTGACAAAGGAAATTACTCTTTTATCATTTGTAATTGGATTACCGGGATATATAAATGATAAAAGTCAATATGATTAGTACCAGATTAATAAGATATGAGACAATATTAATCCACATAAGGTTTAATCATTAAATATCCCTAGTCGTAGTATTATCGAGACTGGACATCGATAATGTGGAATAGGCTAGTATTACACTTGTGCGTGTTATGGAAGTGTAACGACATAGTTATCATATATTTGGGTATTGGATACTCATACAAGTGTAATAGGAGGTTCTGTTTACCGATGGTACGGAAACAGCTTCGCTCTGGATAGACCCCTCGGAATCCCATTGGTAGTATGACTATGTGTCTATGGGAATCCGAATAAGGGTAGGTGTATTTGGTCTTAACCTGAGACTTGCATCGCTAATACTTGCGACAATCAGTATACTTTGGTTTTGGTTGTTCGGGGCTTTAACAGATTCTGTGTACGCTTCTTCTGGGTATATTGAGAATCGTAGTGTATTGGGTGTGATGTCAAGATGAAAGTATCACTTCAGTCATATGGAGATGATGATCACGCAGGGATACGGAACTGGTACATTTAAGTACTGCAGTCATCGGGATATTATGACTAGGTCATGATTATCCGATTATAGAGACTAGTTTCCAGTGATTCGATATATGCTTCGTATGGGGCAGACATAATTCCAGCCCCAGGCCTAGCATGTGACATCTGACACTGGATCGTAATACGCAATACTACATATACTACGCCTGATAAAGATTATGTATTCCTTAAAAGAATATTTCTGGAGAATTGGGTAGGCACGGTGCTTTGCTAGAAGCCAACCATGTCTTGTAAATCGGTAAGAACGTGGTACCAGGTACGCACGTGTTCGGATAGTCCGATGACCGTATTTACTGCCAACATATCCAGAGATCTCTTGGGTCGCCTCCCAAAGATTCACCGATGATATTTGACTCGAACAATATTAATCTGGGATTAATTAAGAGAGATAAAATTAATCTAAGATTAATTACGACAAGAATTAATCTAGGATTAATTCGACTAGAAGAGAGAGAACATGATTAATTTAGAATTAATCGGCAAAGTAAATTTAATAGTTAAATTGGATTTTACTAATTAATTTATTTATTTGGGCTAAAATAGTATATTGGATATATTAAATGAAATCATATTTCAAATCGGAATTAAATTGGGTTTCAATTCTAGCGAACAAATTAATTTAGAATTAATTCGCAAGCGACTTTCGTAATAATTTTGCTAGGCATTATTATTTAATTAAATTATATTTAATTAAGTCACAACGGTAAATTTGTTTAATACGGAATTAAACGAACCCGGGCCGGAGCAAAGTTGCGTGTTGGATTATCCGACTTAAATTTGGAATTTGAAGTGGGGCCCACCAACTTACATCAATGTGTTTGACACTTGATGGAATTTGGTGATTGGTTGAGTGAAAGCTTGGGATTGCTTTTTTCTACACTCAAACCAATTCAACACACAAAGTTTATTTATAAAAGCAAGTCAAACTTTGGAAGTGAGGTGTGGTTACTATTCACAGCACTCAATTTCTCTCTTCTTCCTCATGAAGCCGTGAGCTTCTCTCTCTCTCCCATGGATTTTGTTGCAAAATTCAAGCATGCTAGCACATTAAGGAGTCAAATGAAGGTGATAGGGAGACTCACCCATGAGTTTGGAACCACTAAGAGAGCTTGGAGCTTCCATCATCTAAGAAAAAGTTTTGAACTCAACCGATCAATGTAAGTCCTCCGCAACTTATTTTTGATTTTATTCACACACGAATCATGCTTAGAGATCATGTGGCATATCTAGGACACTAACAATGGTATGAGAGCGAGATCTAAACTTGATTTAATTTCTAGGGTTCATGACTTTAAATTTGTGTATTTTTTCTTGGAGCATGAAAATGCGAAATTGGATGTTTGGTTGATGTTAGATGATGATTACTTAGAGTTGTGCATCATTGGATTTGTGTAAAATTGATTAGATTAATTTTCCCTAAATCCTTATGTTGGCCGAATTGAACCTTAGATGAACTCATGGTGGATTTTCAAAATTTGACATATTGGATGTGTTGATGGCATGATAGAAATATTGAATGTTGATTTAAATTGGATTGAAATCAAATTGAATGATTTTTTTATTGCCTTGGCCGTGAGTTATGCATGTTGTTGGAGAATTGATTTTGCCCCAATTTTGTGTTGGACATGAATTTGGGAATTAGGCATGATTAATTAGATTAAATTGATGTTTTGGAAACATTAGGTTAATTAATTAATTATGGTGATTGCACTTTAATTGAATTAATATGTAATTTGGAATGTTGTATTAATTTAATTGTTGTAATTGGGCTTAATGGGCTTGGTTGGGCCAAGTTTGGTTTTGGTCAATTGGGTTGGATCCAATTGGGCCTAAACCATTTCCATAAAGTCCAAAGTATGACATTGGGCGTTTAATAATTAATTGGGCCTAATGGGCCAAAATTGATTTTATGGCATATGGTGATTCATATTGGGCCTATGCATTATGGGTTAGATCCATTTTGGCCAAAAGAATTAAAATTCCATTGGACTTTAATTAAAAAGTATTGGATACTAATTGGGCCTTTGAGACCCATGTAGATTGGATTTGGAATCCAAGTCTAAAAGGCACTTTTAAAAGTGTAATTATTTAATTTGGAATTAAATATGAATTAGTATTGAATATAATTTAAATTTGATTTAAAATTATAGTTCGATATAATTCAAGAATACATACTTTGAGTATTTATTCTTAAACGAGTTGGACTAGCGCAAATCAAATCGTTGTTTGAACATTGGATGGTCATTAATTCAAAGATTAATTAATTGGATTAGATTGATTGAATAACATGCTTTGTGTGAATACTTGGATGTATGAATGAATAATGTATATCGGATGGATATTAGAAGGGTGGGGGTAATTTTGGAAATTGTTGTAATAAATTTAGAATTTATTAAATTGGACCCGCGTGTCCAGCCTATTATCTCCTTATCTAATTGTATTTCTCTTCTCACCAATTCCTCTCAATGTAAATGAGGTTTCTTTAGAAGTATTTTGTAATTGGGTAGAAGTATGAATAGTGCTAGCGGGAGAGAGGAAATTGAGAGATTTGTTCTAGGAACAAAGTTTGTTATATATCCATCTGAATATCATTATTATTTTATTCGCGCCTTATTATGCTTTTAGAATGCATGCTTAAGGGTGTATGATGAGACCTAATTAAAGATAATAAATTGGTTGCCAAATCACGATAAAAACTCTCATTTTATATTAAGCGTTTTTCCTTCCATTGAGTGATTCTCTCTCAAGATCCAAGATTGGCATTGGTTTGTTGGCCAAAGTCAAGACCTTTGTCCATCGCAGATGTGTTTGAATCACGAAAGCTTTTTTCCATATCGTACGTCTTGGGCAATTTGTGATTTGTTGGCCAAAGTCAAGGTCACTTTTTGTTCATCGACCTCGATTACGAAGCTTTCCCACTGTCAATAGGTCACGCTTAACTGGTTTCATTAAGTTTGTTGAGCCAAAGCCAATGCTTAGTTGATTCAGAGGAAAAAAGTTAGGGAATATATTGGATATATTGGCATATATTGGATATATGTTTCAGACTTGGAGGTCCACCTACTGGATCTAGGAATTGGATGAGATCCAATTGATCTTAGAGATCTACCTAGTTAAGTTTCATACAACTTGTTGGCCAAAGTCAAGGTTGTGTGTTATTTAACGGGATACTAGCCTACTAGGAAACTAGGTTTCCCGAGTACTCCACAGAGGGTTAGAGGCTCGCTAAAAAATAGTGGGAGACAAGTATTAAATTTACAATTTCGTTTAAATACTTGCCAATACGCGCTCATTTCATTTTTTGTCATTAATAATTTATAATTATATTAGTTGGACTAATATTCAATTGTTGTTTTAATTGAACAGTTGGACTTTATTCAAACTACTTCATTTATAGTTGGTTATATGTTAGACTATAGTAATCATTACATCTGATTGTACCCGAAATCGTTGATTGGATAGTTGGACTATAGCAATCACTATAACTGGAAAGATTAGCGTCAAATGACATAATCCTATGTGAAAAATTTCTTTTACGGCTTTAATTTTCATATTGGGAAATGAATCTCAGGATAGTCCTGGGAGTTGAGAAGTTACTCTATTTGATAGAGTGACCTATCGGGCCTAAGCCCAGAGTTGAGCAAATAGTAGAGCATGAGCTTTGGAAGACTCATCGTGATGATAACTTTAGTGCTCAATCCATTATGCTTGCCACAAAGACTCCTAAATTTCGTCGTCAGAACTAAGGATTAGATCCTTATACCATGATGATGAAATTAAAGGATCTTTATAGATCTAACCTTAGATCTTAAAAGTACAAAAGAAGCTCCCATGTCAGAGGGTACATCTGTCGAGCACTAGGTGTCGTAGATGATTGCTGACATCGAACAACTAAGGTTAGCTGGAAATTACCTACGAGGTCGAGACTTCCATAGAATTGATCTTATAGTCTCTGCCCGAAAGCTGGGGCGGGATCATCTTGAACCAAGAGAAAACTCTTGGAGAGTTAATGGCTATGCTCAAAGAGGCAGAGCCAGAGCTTCTAAAAGGGCAAGAAGCGTAAGGTGCATCTTACTTCGACATCTCAGAAGGCCAAGGCTTGGCTGAAGACTTCTGGGGGTGTGAAGAAAAAAGGGGAAAAGGCAAAATCGTCATAATCTTCTGGGAAGACGAATGACATATCCCAAGATGTCTGCCTACATTGTGGCAAACAGGGTCACTGGAAGCGTGACTGCCGTATGGACAAGGCAAACAAGAAGAAAGTGAAGACGAGCAAGGCTCCGACTTCAGGTATGTTTGTCATAAACATATCCACTACTGGTTTTAAAATTGGATTTTAATACTGGATGTGGTACATACATATGTACTGATGTGCGAGATCTGCTTATTAGCAAGAGACTAGCTTCAGATGAGATCGACCTGCGAGTCAGAAATGGGACGAGAGTCGCTGTTTTGGCTGTGGGAAACTAAGTTTTGGAACTGCCCTTTGAGCATGTACTTAAATTAGGAAATTGTTATAATGTACCTAGTTTGACTAGAAACATTATCTCTATATCTAGTATTAACCCGTTGCGGGTATACCTTTATGTTCCAGAACACCGGGTGTTTTGTTTATAAAGATGATATTGAGATATACACATTAGATGTGAATAACAATATTTATATTTGGAATATAAATGAATCTCAAACATATAACATGACAAACAAAAAGCTCAAACTGAATAAATATGTTGAGACTTAAAAGTGGCATTGTTATCTGAGACACATTAACAAGACTTGTATATCCACACTTTCGAAGAGTGGATACTAGGACGAATTTGATTCTAATTCAAATGATGTCTACGAATCTAGTTTATTAGGCAAAGTGCCTAAAATAACTTTTACTTGGTAAAAGTGCAAGTGCCACCGATCTGTTAGCCCTCGTTCATAGTGACGTAAGTGTTGGGTTCTCTAAGAACAACCTTTGATGTATGTTGAGCTTCCAAGCTTGTTCTTGAATTCTAAACTCAAGGGTTAGTGTCCCTAACACCTTTGTATGACTCATTTGATGTGCTAGCACCTTGAAAATTTTGCAACCTTTCTTTGCTTTGTGTGACTCTTGGCCAAGCCAAGAGAAGAGAGGAAGATGATGAAGTTCACGCCCAAGGCATGGAGAAGAGAGAAAAGAAAAATGAGTGAAGTGTGTAATGATTTTCCAAAAATCAAAACCATATACCAAATCAAGATTTGGTAAAAAGTCCATCACCTTTTCAAAGTTGAGTGTTTGGTAAGTCATCACCAAATACCAAACTCCATCAACATAAAGTGATGAGAATGACATGTGATGTGACTTAATGTGGGCCCCACTTTGATTCAAAATCCGAGTGGGCCCGTAAACACATTCCAGGCTCGGGTTCGTTAATTCCGAATTAACGAATTTTCCGTTGCGACGTAATTAAATCAAATTTAATTAAATAATTATGCCTAGCAAAATTACTATTAAAGTTGCTAGTGAATTAATTCTAAATTAATTCGTTCGCCCAAATTAAAATATAATTTTAATTCCGTTAATATATCAAATATATTATTTTATCGATTAATTCCGAATTAATCATTCTCTCTCTTTTAATTGAATTTTATCCCAGATAAAATTCTCCGTAATTAATCCTAGATTAATTTTCTCTCTCTTCTAATTAATCCCAGATTAATTATGTTCGAGTCATACGTCATCGGTGAATCTTCGAGAAGCGACCCATGAGATCTATGGATATGTTGACAGTAAATCTGGTTATCGGACTATCTGAATACGTGCGTACCCAGTACCACTTTCTTATCGATTTATAAGACATGACTGGCTTCTAGCAAAGCACCGTGCCAACCCAATTCTCTAGAAATATTCTTTTAAGGAATATGTAATCTATGTCAGGCGTAGTATACGTAGTATTGCGTATAGCGATCCAGTATCGAATGTCACATGCTAGGCATGGGGCTGGAATTGTGTCTGTCCCGTACGAAGCATATATCGGATCTCTGATAACTAATATCTATAATCGGATAAACATGACCTAGTCATATTATCCCGATGACTGCAGTACTTAAGAGTACTAGTTCTATATCCTACGTGATCATCATCTCCATATGACTGAAGTGATACTTCCATCTTGACATCACACCCAATACACTACGATTCTCAGTATACCCAGAATAGGCTTACACAGAGCCTATTAAAGCCCCAGACGACCAAAACCAAAGTATATTGATTTTCGCAAGTATTAGCGATGCAAGTCTCAGGTTAAGACCAAATACACCTACCCTGATTCAGACTCCCATAGACACATAGTCATACTACCAATGGAATTCCGAGGGGTCTATCCAGACCGTAGCTGTTCCCGTACCATCGGTAAACACAACCTCCTATCACACTTGCATAAGTATCCAATACTTAAATATATGAGAACTATGCCGTTATGCTCCCACAACGCGCACAAGTGCAATACTAGTCTATTCCGCATTATCGATGTCCAGTCTCGATAATACTATGACTAGGGGTACTTAATGATTAAACCTTAGTGGATTAATATTGTCTCATATCTTATTAATCCGGTACTAATCATATGGACTTTTATCATTTATGTATCTCGGTAATCTAATTACAAATGATAAAAGAGCAATTTCATTTGTCACATAGTTAATTTGTACAACAATACCATGTTCTATACAAATAGTGATGCTATGGGTCATAATTGTCCAACAATCTCCCACTTGGCCTATAGCCAATCACTTAAGTGTCCTACACCTGAACTATGTACGGGTCGCTCAAACCTCTGCTGAGAAACAGCTTTCGTCAGCGGATTTGCATTGTTATCATCTGATGCGATTTATGCGATCATCATATCGCCACAATGTATGATCCGACGAATCAGATGAAATAGTTGAAGTATATACTTGGATCGTTGATGAGACCATTAATTCTTTAGCCTGTGTTGTAGCCTAGCTCAGCTGCTAACAGAACTACTCCTAATTTAATTAGGAATTTTTCAGATCCAAAATTGCTTCTTTTTCTGCCTCAGCTGCAGCAATATTCCGCTTTTGTTGTTTATTCGGCAACAATACCTTGCTTGGAAGATTTCCAGCTCATTATTCCGTTATTCAAACTATACAGTACCCTTATTACGACTTATAGTCATTTTTATCGGTTTGGAAACTTACAGCGGTGAACCCAGTCACTTCAAGTTCTCCTCCTCCATAGCTTACGAAATCATCCTTAGATCATCTAAGATACTTAAGGATGTTCTTAGCATCAATCCTGTGACTATCACTTGGATTGGCCTGATTGTGACTCTATATTCTCAAAGCCTATGAGACACCAGGTCACGTACATCTTTTCAATATATGAGTTCTCGGAGAGTACCAACAACTTTTAGATCTATCCCAGTAGATCCATATTCCTAGAATAAAGGTTGCATCTCCCAAGTATTCTATGAAGAGTTTTCATGAAAGCCAAACTTTCATCGATTGTATTATGGGAATGTCATTTCCAAGAAATGATATGTCATCATTATATAAGACAATCTTTGTCAGTGCGCTCCCACTAACCTTCTTATATACACAAGAATTATATTCATTTTGAATTAAATCATATACCATTATGATCTTATCAAAACGTTAGTTCCAAGAACATAATGCTTTCTTCAATCTATAAATGGATCGATTTAACTTGCAAACCTAGTTTGCATGTTTTGGTATGACAAAACCGTTAGGATATTTATAAACATTCTCCAAAACGTTTCCGTTGAAGGAAAGCTGTTTTGATGTACAGCTGCCATATTTCATTAATGAAATACGCATCATTAGCAAGCATTATCCAAATGGATTTAATCATGGCAACGGATAAAAGGTTTCGTCGTAATCGACACCATGTTGATGACAATACCATTTCGCCACAAGCCTAGCTTTGTACGTTTGTATGTTGCCATCCATGTTTGTCTTCCTTGAAGACTCATTTAGTACCAATAGGCACAATGCCTTCCGGTACATCAACCGGTGTCTAAACGTAGTTGGTATACATGGAATCTATTTCGGACTTCATGGCACTTTGCCATAATAGGGAGTCGATACCTTGTATCACTTCCTCATACGTAGCCGGTTCGTATTCCTCAATAAGATTGACATCTTTATGAGGTGAGATCAGAAACCCAAACCTCTTAGGTTGTTTTCTGACTCTCTCTGACTTACACGGTTCTTGTGTATTCGAAGATTATGGTACAATTTCATCCCTGATGAACTGTTTGTGTTCCATGAGGACTCGATGCCTGGAACAGTATTACTTCGATTTTCATCTAGTTTTACTTTCCTCTCACTTACCACTGTATTTAGGAATTCCTCTTAGGAAAACCGCATGGAGAGTAACAATTACATTGTTCTCTTGTGAGTTGTATAAGTATTATACTTTGGTTTCCCTAGGATAACATATAAATATTCACTTATCCGATTTGGGTTTTAGTTTGGTATCATCCAAACATATGCCTAGCAATCCCAAATCTTCAGGAATGAGAAAACCCAGTTTCTTTCCTGTTCATATCTAATATGAAGTCTGTCTAACAGATTTTCATGGAACCTTATTCAAAATAAGTATTGCACTGTTTAATGCGTATCCTCAGAAGGAAATTGGTAGCTCAGAGCGACTCACCATTAACCTTACCATGTCCAACAAGTTCGGTTTCTCTGTTCGGACACACCGTCAAATTGAGGTGTTCCGGGAGGAGTCCACTGTGAAATAATACCATACTCTTTCAAGTAATCGAGAAACTTATTGCTCAAGTATTTTCCACTACGGTCCGACCGTAAGGTTTTTAATACTTTTACCGGTCTGTTTTCTTACTTCTTGTCGAAACTCTTTGAATTACTCAAAAGTTACTGACTTGTGTTTCATAAGATACACATAACCGTAACGCGATGCCACATCCATAAAGGTTACGAAGTATTCATATTCATCTCTAGCCTAGCTAGACATGGGCCCATTTACGTCACTATGAACGAGGGTTAACAGATCGGTGGCACTTACACTTTTACCAAGTAAAAGGTATTTTAAGCACTTTGCCCAATAAACTATATTCGTAGACATCATTTGAATTAGAATCAAATCCGTCCTAGTACCTACTCTTCGAAAGTGTGGATATACGAGTCTTGTTATTGTGTCCCAAACAACAATGCCACAAATAAGTCTCATCTGATTAATTCAGTTTTAGCTATTTGTTTGTCATGTTATATGTTAGAGATTTGTTTATATTCAAAATATAAATATTGTTATTCACATCCAATGTGTTTATCTCAATATCATCTTTATAAACAAAACACTCAGTGTTCTAGAATATAAAGGTATACCCGCAACGAGTTATACTAGATATAGAGATAATGTTTCTAGTCAAACTAGGTACATTATAACATTTTCCTAATTTAAGTACATGCCCAAAGGGTAGTTCCTAAAATTAGGTTTCTACAGTTAAAACAGTGACTCACGTCCCGTTTTCGACTCGCAGGTAGATCTCAACTGAAGTCAGTATCCTGCTCATCAGCAGATTCTGCACATCAGTACATATTTATGTACCACATCTAGTATCAAAAAATCCAATTTTGAAACTAATAGTGAACATGTTTATAAAAACATACTTGAAGCCGGAGCCTTGCCCCGCCTTCACTTCCTTCATGTCTGCCTTGTCCATACGGCAGTCACGCTTCCAGTGACTCCGTTTGCCACAGTTTAGGCAGACATCTTGGGATATGTCATTTGTCTTCCTAGAAGACTATTACGATTTTGCCTTTGCCCCTTTTAGAAGCTCTGGCTCTGCCTCCTTGAGCATAGCCATCAACTCTCCAAGAGTTTACTCTTGGTTCATAATGAACCTGCCTCAGCTTTCGGGTAGAGACTACAAGTGTGGAAAATGATTTCGATCGAGGTCCAAAATCGAGTACGTAAGTTGAGGGGCACGAGCAAACCTGTAAAATAAGAGTAGAGCGAAAGTGGAAGTTACTGCCCACCGGTGTGGTGGAAGCCGTAGGCACTCCGACGCTCAAGTTAGCCAAAATATGAATGAGTTCAAGGTGAAAGGGTTAAGGTCTATGGAATACCTCAACCACAGATTATTTGCCGTGAGAGCGGTGTATTGGAGTCGTGTCTTGATGATAGGAGTAGTCTGAAGAAGAAGAAGATCCCTCTCTATTGCTTTGTCTTCTTCTTTTATAGGTTCCCTGATGCGGGGTCCCTATTCTGCCCGTTGGAGTATTCTCTCATGATCGTTTAATTCAGGTGATTTATGTCTGATAACTGATGATCGTGTCTATATCTTGTAACTGTCGTCTTTATGGTGAAGTTCATGAATTTGGTTTCTCTCTTGACTCTTGTAACTGGTGTCCGTTGGTTCTCTTCATGTTAACGGGTTTGGGACCATGAGGCTTCATTGTATGGCATTTCTGTTTATAGGTTGAATCTGCTAGTGAGCTTCAGGGTCGGTGGTTGGTTTTGGGTTAAATATGGATTTTACCCCTGGGCCCAAATTTGGCCCGTACAACAAGATCAAATCTTTGGTAGTCTCGGCCACATAGATAATGCCCAACTAACCTAGCTGATCGATGTCAGTAATTATCTGCGACACCTAGTGCTCGACAGATGTACCCTCTGACATACGCGAGCGAAAGATCTTCTTTTGCAATTCATACTTCTAAGATCTAAGGATAGATCTATGAAGATCCTTCAATTTCAATATCATACTATAAGGATCTAATCCTTAGTTCTGACGAAGAAATTAAGGAGTCGTTGCGGCAAGCATAACAGATTGAGCACTAAAGTTATCATCACCATGAGTCTTCCAAAGCTCATGCTCCACTATTTGCTCAACTCTGGGCTCAGGCCCGAGATGTCATTCTCGATTCCCAGGACTATACTGAGGTTCTATTCCCAGGATTATGTTCTCAACGCTAATTTTTCAGTTATCTTGATTCCAATAGTCCAACTATCCAATCAACGATTTCAGGTACAATCAAATATAATGATTACTATAGTCTAACTATATAATAAACTACTATTTGATTGGTTAAATTCAAATATATTGATTACTATAATCTAATTATATAATCAACTATAAATGAAGTAGTTTGAATACAGTCCAACTGTTCAATTAAAAAAACAATTGAATATTAGTCCAACTAATATATTTATATTTAAATAATGACGAAAAATGAAATGAGCGCGTATTGGCAAGTATCTAAATGAAATTGCAAATTTAATACTTGCCTCACACTATTTTTCGGCGAGCCTTTAACCCTTTGTTGAGTACTCGGGAAACCTAGTTTCCTAGAGGGCTAGGATCCCGTTAAATAACACACAACCTTGACTTTGGCCAACAAGCTGTATGATATTTAACTAGGTAGATCTCTAAGATCAATTGGATCTCATCCAATTCCTAGATCCAGTAGGTGGACTTCCAAGTCCGAAACATATATCCAATATATTGCCTAACCTTTTTCCTCTGAATCAACTAAGCCTTGGCTTTGCAACAACAAGCTTAATGATTCCAGTTAAACAGGACCCATTGACTTTGGAAAGCTTCGTAATCGATGTCGATGGACAAGAAGTGATCTTAACTTTGGACAAAAAATCACAACTTGGACAAGACATGCGATATTGAACAAAACCTTCATGATTTAAACACATCCGCGATGGACAAAGGTCTTGACTTTGGCCAACAAACCAGTGCCAATCTTGGATCTTGAGAGAGAATCACTCAATGGAAGGAAAACGCTTAATATTTGTTGAGGGTTTTTCGCGTAATTGGCAACCAATTAATTATCTTTGATTAGGTCTCATCATACACCCTTAAGCATGCATTCTAAAAGTATAATAAGGCGTGGTAAATAAATTAATAATGATATGCATATGGATATCTCATAAATTATTCCTAGAATAAATCACTCCATTTCCTCTCCCCGGCTAGCATTATTCTTACTTCTACCCAATTACATAACACTTCTAAAGAAACCTCATTTACATTGAGGGAAATAGGTGAGAAGAGAATTACAAAGAATCGAGAGATAAAGGCTGGACACGTAGGTCCAATTTAATAAATTCTAAATTTATTACAACAATTTCCAAAATTGCCATCACCCATCTAATATCCATTCCATATACATTATTCATACATCACATCCATGTATTCACACAAAGCATGTTATCAATCAATCTAATCCAATTAATTAATCTTTAATTAATGACCATCCAATGTTCGAACAACGATTGATTTGCGCGAGTCCAACTAGTTTAAGAATAAGTACTCAAAGTACAAATTCTTGAATTATATCGAACTACAATTTAAATCTAATTTAATTTGTATTCAATACTAATTCTATATTTAATTCCAAATTAAATAATTAAACTTTTTAATGTGCCTTTATGACTTAGATTCTAAATCTAATCTTAATGGGTCTCAAAGCCCAATTAACATCCAATGTTAATTTAATTAAAGTCCAATTGGCTTTCAATTAATTTCTTAAGGCATGAACTTTGGCAACCAAAGCCCAATAAGGAATCACCCTATGCCAAAAAATCAATTTTAGCCCATTAGGCCCAATTAAATTTTAAAGGCCCATTTATTATATTTGGACTTTATGGAAATGATTTTTGGCCCAATTGGATCCAACCAATTATCCTAAACCAAACTTGGCCCAACCAAGCCCATTAAGCCCAAATACAACATTTTTAGCCCAATTCCAAATTAAGCCCAATTAATTAAATTCTAATATACCAAATTTCACAATTTAATTAATTAAGGTGTAATAGCCATAATTAATTAGTTAAATTAATATTTCCAAAACACCAATTACACTAATTAATCATGCTTTAATTAATCAACTTATGTCCAACATAAATTGAAGCAAAATCAATCCCAATATGCTTATTAAGCTCACGACAATAATAGACTTTTATATCCGATTTTGATTTCAATCCAATAAAATCACAAATCAATATATCCAAGCATTCTAAACACATCCAATGGCTTAAAATCAAAAATCACCAAGAGCTTAGGGTTCCTACACCATTCGACCAAGCCTCTAAATTTAGGGAAAATTAATCCAATTAATTTTTCATCAAATTGATCATACATAACTCTAAGTTATCAATATGTAAGCACACTCAAACAAACAATTTGATCAAATCATGCTCAAATCAAAAATACCCAAATTCAAGATTAAGAACCCTAAAATATTTCATGCTTAATTTAGGCTCTGATACCATTGTTGGGTTCTCTAAGAACAACCAAGGATCAATTAAGCATTAAATCATGTGAATACGCAAAGTAAAGTAGCGGAAAATACTTACAATTCTCGATTGAGTGGATGTAGGAGATAACAAAAATTTTGCCTCAATTGAAGTTGCTCCAAGCTCCTCTCTTTGATGTATGTTGAGCTTCCAAGCTTGTTCTTGAATTCCAAACTCAAGGGTTAGTGTCCCTAACACCTTTGTATGACTCATTTGATGTGCTAGCACCTTGAAAATTTTGCAACAAAATTTTCTTTGCTTTGTGTGACTCTCGGCCAAGCCAAGAGAAGAGAGGAAGATGATGAAGTTCATGCCCAAGGCATGAAGAAGAGAGAAAAGAAAATGAGTGAAGTGTGTAATGATTTTCCAAAAATCAAAACCATATACCAAATCAAGATTTGGTAAAAAGTCCATCACCTTTTCAAAGTTGAGTGTTTGGTAAGTCATCACCAAATACCAAACTCCATCAGTATAAAGTGATGAGAATGACATGTGATGTGACTTAACGTGGGCCCTACTTTGATTCAATCCGAGTGGGCCCGCAAACACATTCCGGGCTCGGGTTCATTAATTTCGAATTAACAAATTTTCCGTTGCGACGTAATTAAATCAAATTTAATTAAATAATTATGCCTAGCAAAATACCCGAGCCCGGGAGTGTTTGCGGGCCCACTCAGATTTTGAATTAAAGTGGGGCACACAAGTCACATCGCAAGTCACCTTTTGTGATATAAGTCACATCAACTTTGAGTGATGTGATGCAAGTCACTTTTTGAGTGATGAGAGTAGTTGAAAACAATTAATGCATTTTTTCCCTCCAAATGTTTTTTAGCCTTTTTGGAAAAGGATATACAAAAACTTTTGAGAGACTTTTGTATTAGATTTAATTATTTTAGAAACATATACACAACTTATCTCTCTCTCTCTCTCTATTCACGGTTTTGAAGCCAAATTTTTCTCTCATATTTTCTTCAATTGTCGAGAGCAACAAGGAGATTTAAAAGGGGAATGTTTTTGCAATTTTCTCCATTGCTAGCACATTAAAAGTCATTCAAAGGTGATAGAGAAACCCATCTATGAGCATGGAATCATTCACAATGCTTGGAGCTTGAAGATCAACACAAGGAGCACAACAAATGGGCTTGGCCGAATTCCATGGAGCAGATTTTTATTGTCTTCGCATCGCAAAAGCCGATCAAAGTGAGTATTTCCGCTACTTTACTTTGTTGTATTCGAACATTTCATTGCTTAATTGATATTGGTTTGACCTAGAAAACCCAACAATGGTATCAGAGCGGTTATTAAGCATGAAATTGAATTTAGGGTAAAATTTGGGTAAAATTGATTTGAGCATGATTTGATAAAATTGATTGATTGAGTATGCTTGAATGATGATAACTTAGAGCTATGCATGATCAATTTGATGAAAATTTAATTGGATTATTTTTCCCCAAAAAATTTGGCTTGGCCGAATTGATGATATGCCCTAAAGTCATGGTAATTTTGTTTTTGATCATTGGATGAGTTGAAAGACATGAGATAAATTGATTTAGGATTTATTTGGATTAAAATCGAAATCGGATTTATAAAACCCTAAAATATCGTGAGCAATATAGCATGAAATGAGATGATTTTTGATTCAATAATGTTGGACATGTGTTGATGATGATTAGCATGATTAATTATGTAAATTGATATTTTGGAAATGTTAATTTGACTAATTAATTATGGCTAATGCACTTTAGTTAATTGAATTATGATATTTGGAATATTGGAATTTAATTAGTTGGGCTAAATTTGGAATTGGGCTTAAAATGTTGTATTTGGGCTTAATGGGCTTGGTTGGGCCAAGTTTGGTTTATGTTAATTGGTTGGATCCAATTGGGCCTAAAACCATTTCCATAAAGTCCAAATATAGTTAATGGGCCTTTAAAATTTTAATTGGGCCTAATGGGCCTAAATTGATTTTTGGCAAAGGGTGATTCCTTATTGGGCTTTGGTTGCCAAAGTTCATGCCCTATGAATTAATTGAAAGCCCATTGGATTTTAATTAAATTGACATTGGATGTTAATTGGGCTTTGAGACCCATAATGATTAGATTTAGAATCTAAGTCGTAAAGGCTCATTAATAAAGTGTAATTATTTAATTTGGAATAAAATAAAGAATTAGTATTGAATACAAATTAAATTGGATTTAATATTGTAGTTTGATATAATTCAAGAATTCGTACTTTGAGTACTTATTCTTAAAATGAGTTGGACTCGCGCAAATCAAATCGTTGTTTGACCATTGGATGGTCATTAATTTCAGATTAATTAATTGGATTAGATTGATTGATAACATGCTTTGTGTGAATACATGGATGTGATGTATGAATAATGTATATCAGATGGATATTAGATGGGTGAGGGCAATTTTGGAAATTGTTGTAATAAATTTAGAATTTATTAAATTGGACCTGCGTGTCCAGCCTATTTCCTCTTGACACTTCGTATTTCTCTTCTCACCTATTCCCCTCAATGTAAATGAGGTTTCTTTAGAAGTATTATGTAATTGGGTAGAAGTATGGATAGTGCTAGCGGGAGAGAGGAAAAGGGAGAGATTGTTCTAGAACAAGTTTGTCATATATACATCTGCATATCATTATTAATTTATTTATCGCGCCTTATTATGCTTTTAGAATTCATGTTTAAGGGTGTATGATGAGACCTAATCAAAGATAATTAATTGGTTGCCAATTACGTGAAAAACCCTCAACAAATATTAAGCGTTTTTCCTTCCATTGAATGATTCATTCTCAAGATCCAAGATTGGCACTGGTTTGTTGGCCAAAGTCAATACCTTTGTCCATCGCGGATGTGTTTGAATCATGAAGGCTTTGTTCCATATCGCATGTCTTGACCAAGTTGTGATTTTTTGGCCAAATTCAAGATCACTTCCTGTCCATCGACATCGATTACGAAACTTTCCAAGGTCAATGGGTCCCGCTTAATTGGAATCATTAAGTTTGTTGTGCCAAAGCCAAGACTTAATTGATTCAGAGGAAAAAAGGTTAAGGAATATATTGGATATATTGGCATATATTAGATATATGTTTCAGATTTGGATGTTCACCTACTGGATCTAGGAATTGGATGAGATCTAATTGATCTTAGAGATCTACCTAGTTAAATATCATACAACTTGTTGGCCAAAGTCAAGGTTGTGTGTTATTTAACGGGATCCTAGCCCACTAGGAAACTAGGTTTCCCGTGTACTCAACAGAGGTTAGAGGCTCGCCGAAAAATAGTGGGAGACAAGTATTAAATTTGCAATTTCATCTAGATACTTGCCATACGCGCTCATTTCATTTTTCGTCATTACATAAATATATTAGTTGGACTAATATTTAATCGTTGTTTTAAATTAAACAGTTGGACTGTATTCAAACTACTTCAATTTATAGGTGATTATATAATTGGATTATAGTAATCAATATATTTGAATTTAACCAATTAAATTATAGTTGATTATATAGTTAGACTATAGTAATCATTATATTAAATAGTATCCGAAATCGTTGATTGGATAGTTGGACTATAGCAATCAAGATAACTGAAAGCTTAGTGTTTAAAACATATTCATGGGAGAAAATGTCATTAAACGGCTTTAATTTTCAGATTGGGAATAATACCTCAGGATAGTCCATTCTATTTGATAGAGTTACACCTCGGGCCTAAGCCCGGAGTTGAGAAAATAGTAGAACATGATCTTTGGAAGATTCATGTTATGATAACTTTAGTGCTTAATCCGTTATGCTTACTGCAATGACTCTTTAATTCCGTCGTCAAAATTAAGGATTAGATCCTTGTACCATGATGATGAAATTAAAGATCTTCATAGATCTATTCTTAGATCTTAGAAGTACAAATTGCAAAAGAAGTTTTTTCGCTCGTGTATGTCAGAGGGTACATTTGTCGAGCACTAGGTGTCGCAGATGATTGCTGATATCGATCAGCTAGGTTAGTTGGGCATTACTTACGTGGCCGAGACTACCAAAGATTTGATCTTATAGTCTCTACCCGAAAGCTGGGGCAGGTTCATTATGAACCAAGAGTAAACTATTGGAGAGTTGATGGCTATGCTCTAGGAGGCAGAGCCAGAGCTTCTAAAAGGGGCAAAGGCAAAATCATCACAGTCTTATGGGAAGACAAATGACATATCCCAAGATGTCTGCCTAAACTATGGCAAACGGGGTCACTGGATGCGTGACTGCCGTATGGACAAGGCAGACATTAAGGAAGTGAAGAGAGACAAGGCTCTGGCTTCAAGTATGTTTATCATAAACATGTTCGCTATTAGTTTCAAAATTGGATTTTTGATACTAGATGTGGTACATAAATATGTACTGATGTGCAGAATCTTCTAATTAGCAGGAGACTGACTTCAGTTGAGATCTAACCTGTGTGTCGGAAACGAGACGAGAGTCGCTGTTTTAACCGTAGAAACCTAAGTTTAGGAACTACCCTTCAGGTGTGTACTTAAATTAGGAGACTGTTAAAATGTACCTATTTTGACTAGAAACATTATCTCTATATCTAAGTTTAACCCGTTGTGGGTATACCTTTATATTCTAGAACACTAAAGTGTTTTAGTTATAAAGATGATATTGAGATAAACACATTAGATGTGAATAAAAATATTTATATTTGGAATATAAATTAATCTCATACATATAGCATGACAAACAAATAGCTCAAACTGAATTAATCAGATGAGACTTATTTGTGGCATTGTTGTCTAAGACACATTAACAAGACTCGTATATCCACACTTTCGAAGAGTGGGTACTAGGACAGATTTGATTCTAATTCAAATGATGTCTACGAATCTAGTTTATTGGGCAAAGTGCCTAAAATACCTTTTACTTGGTAAAAGTGTAAGTGCCACTGATCTGTTAGCCCTCGTTCATAGTGACATAGGTGGGCCCATGTCTAGCTAGGCTAGAGGTGGATATGAATAATTCGCAACCTTTACGGATGTGGCATCGTGTTATGGTTATGTGTTTCTTATGAAACACAACTCAGGAAATTTTTAGTAATTCAAAGAGTTTCGACATGAAGTAAGAAGGCAGACCGGTAAAAGTATTAAAACATCATGATTGGACCGTAGTAGAAATACTTAAGCATTAAGTTTCTCGATTATTATGAAAGAGTATAGTATTCCTTCACAGTGGACTCCTCCCGGAACACCTCAATTTGATGGTGTGTCCGAATAGAGAAACTGAACTTTGTTGGACATGGTAAGGTTAATGATGAGTCGCTCTGAGCTACCATTTTCCTTCTAGGGATACGAATTAAACAGTGCAATACTTATTTTGAATAATGTTCCATAAAAATCTGTTGGACAGACTTCATATTAGATATGAATAGGAAAGAAACCGAGTTTTCTCATTCCTGAAGATTTGGGATTGTTGGGCATATGTTTGGATGATACCAAACTAGAACCCAAATCGGATAAGTGCCTATTTGTAGGTTATCCTAGAGAAACCAGAGTATAATACTTATACAACTCACATGAGAACAATGTAATTGTTGCTCTCCATGCGATTTTCCTAAGAGGAATACCTATATGCAGTGGTAAGTGGGAGGAAAGTAAAACTCGATGAAAATCAGAGTAATACTTTTCTAGGCACCAATTCCTTAATGGAACACAAACAGTTCATCAGGGATGAAATTGTTCCAATAATCTTCGAATACACAAGAACCGCGTAAGTCGGAGAAAGTCAGAAAACAACCTGAGAGGTATGAGTTTCTGATCCCACCTCGTAAAGATGTCAATCTTATTGAGGAAGACAAACCGACTACGTATGAGGAAATGATACAAGGTATCGACTCCCTATTAGGGCAAAGTGCCATGAAGTCCGAAATGGATTCCATGTATACCAACTAAGTTTGGACACTGGTTGATGTACCGGAAGGTATTGTGCCTATTGGTACTAAATGAATCTTCAAGGAAGTCATACATGGATGGCAACATACCAACGTACAAAGCTAGGCTTGTAGCGAAAATGTATCGTTATCAACATTGTGTCGATTACGATGAAACATTTTATCTGTTGCTATGGTTAAATCCATTTGGATAATGCTTGCTAATACTGCATGTTTCATTTATGAAATATGGCAGCTGAACGTCAAAATCGCTTTCCATAAACGGAAACCTTTTGGAGGATGTTTACAACATCCTGACGGTTTTGTTATACCACAACGAGCAAACAAGGTTTGCAAGTTAATTCGATCTATTTATGGATTGAAGCAAGCATTGCGTTCTTGGAACTATCATTTTGATGTAATCATAATGGTATATGATTTAATTCAAAATGAAAATGATTCTTGTGTATATAAGGAGGTTAGTGGGAGCGCACTGGAAATGATTGTCCTAAATAATGATGACATATCATTTCTTGGAAATGAAATTCCCATAATACAATCGGTGAAAGCTTGGCTTTCATGAAAATTCTCCATAGACTACTTGGGAGAAACAACTTTTATTCTAGGAATAAGGATCTACTGGGATAGATCTAAAGGTTGTTGGCACTCTCTGAGAACTCGTACATTGAAAGAAATGTACGCGACCTGGTGTCTCATATGCTTTGAGCATATGGAGTCACAATCAGGCCAATCCAAGTGATAGTCACTGGATTGATGTTAAGATTATCCTTAAGTATCTTAGATGAACTAAGGATGATTTCTTATACTATGGAGAATGAGAACTTGAAGTGACTGGGTTCACCGTTGCAAGTTTCCAAACCGAAAAAAATGACTATAAGTCGTAATAAGGGCACTATATAGTTTGAATAACGGAACAATGAGCTGGAAATCTTCCAAGCAAGATACTTTTACCGAATAAACAACAAAAGTGAAATATTGCTGCAGTTGAGGCAGCAATAGAAGTGATTTGGATTTATAATAATCCTAATTAGAATAAGTGTAGTTATGTTAGCAGCTGAGCTAGGCTACAACACAGGCTAAAGAATTAATGGTCTCATCAACGATCCAAATATATACTTCAACTATTCATCCGATTCGTTCGGATCATACATCGTGGCGATGCGATGATCAAATAAATCGCATCAGATGATAACCTTGCAAATCCGCTGACGAAAGCAGTTTCTCAGTAGAAGTTTGAGCGACCCGTACATAGTTCAGGTGTAGGACACTTGAGTGATTGACTATAGGCCAAGTGGGAGATTTTTGGACAATTATGACCCATAACATCACTATTTGTACAGAACATGGTGTTGTTGTACAAATTAACTATGTGACAAAGGAAATTGCTCTTTTATCATTTGTAATTGAATTACCGGGATATATAAATGATAAAAGTCCATATGATTAGTTCCAGATTAATAAGATATGAGACAGTATTAATCCACTAAGTTTTAATCATTAAATATCCCTAGTCGTAGTATTATCGAGACTGGACATCGATAATGCATAATAGACTAGTATTGCACTTGTGCGTGTTATGAGAGCATAACGACATAGTTCTCATATATTTAAGTATTTGATACTTATGCAAGTGTAATGGGAGGTTGTGTTTACCGATGGTACGGAAACAACTTCGCTCTGGATAGACCCCTCGGAATTCCATTGGTAGTATGACTATGTGTCTATGGAAGTTTGAATCATGGTAGGTGTATTTGGTCTTAACCTGAGACTTACATCGCTAATACTTGCGACAATCAATATACTTTGGTTTTGATCGTCCAGGGCTTTAACAAGTTCTGTGTACGCCTCTTCTGGGTATATTGAGAATCATAGTGTATTGGGTGTGATGTCAAGATGGAAGTATCACTTCAGTCATATGGAGATGATGGTCACGTAGGATAAGGAACTGGTACTCTTATATGCTGCAGCTATCGGGATAATATGACTATGTCATGTTTATCCGATTATAGAGACTAGTTACCAGAGATCCGATATATTCTTCGTACGGGGCAGACACAATTCCAGCCCCAGCCCTAGCATGTGACATTCGATACTGGATAGCTATACGCAATACTACGTATACTACGCCTGACATAGATTATATATTCCTTAAAGAATATTTCTAGAGAATTGGGTAGGCATGGTGCTTTGCTAGAAGCCAACCATGTCTTGTAAATCAGTAAGAACGTGGTACTAGGTACGCACGTATTCGGATACTCCGATGACCAAATTTACTGCCAACATATCTAGAGATCTCATGAGTCGCTTCCCGAAGATTCACCGATGACGTATGACTCGAACATAATTAATCTGGGATTAATTATAAGAGAGAGAATATTAATCTAGGATTAATTGTAGAGATATTTTATCTGGGATAAAATACTATTTAAATAATATATTCGATATATTATACGAAATTGGATTTCGACGCGGAATTAAAATTGGATTTTAATTCGGGCAAACGAATTAATTTATAATTAATTCGCGAGCGGCATGAATAGTAATTTTGCTAGGCATAATTATTTAATTAAATTTGATTTAATTACGTTGCAATGGAAAATTCGTTAATTCAGAATTAACGAACCCGAGCCCGGGAGTGTTTGCGGGTCCACTCGGATTTTGAATTAAAGTGGGGCCCACAAGTCACATCGCAAGTCACCTTTTGTGATATAAGTCACATCAACTTTGAGTGATGTGATGCAAGTCACTTTTTGAGTGATGGGAGTAGTTGAAAACAATTAATGCATTTTTTCCCTCCAAATGTTTTTTAGCCTTTTTGGAAAAGGATATACAAAAAATTTTGAGAGACTTTTGTATTAGATTTAATTTGTTTTAGAAACATATACACAACTTATCTCCCTCTCTCTCTATTCACGGTTTTGAAGCCAAATTTTTCTCTCATATTTTCTTCAATTGCAGAGAGCAACAAGGAGATTTAAAAGGGGAATTTTGTTGCAATTTTCTCCATTGCTAGCACATTAAAAGTCATTCAAAGGTGATAGAGAAACCCATTTATGAGCATGGAATCATTCACAAAGCTTGGAGCTTGAAGATCAACACAAGGAGCACAACAAAGGGGCTTGGCCGAATTCCATGGAGCAGATTTTTGTTGTCTTCGCATCGCAAAAGCCGATCAAAGTGAGTATTTCCGCTACTTTACTTTGTTGTATTCGCACATTTCATTACTTAATTGATCTTGGTTTGACCTAGAAAACCCAACAGTTGGCAGTAAATCCGGTTATCGGACTATCCGAATACGTGCGTACCTAGTACCACGTTCTTACCGATTTACAAGACATGATTGGCTTCTAGCAAAGTACCGTGCCAACCCAATTCTCCAGAAATATTCTTTTAAGGAATATGTAATCTATGTCAGGCGTAGTATACATAGTATTGCGTATAGCGATCCAGTATCGAATGTCACATGCTAGGCATGGGGCTGGAATTGTGTCTGCCCCGTACGAAGCATATATCAGATCTCTGGTAACTACTCTATATAATTGGATAAACATGACCTAGTCATATTATCCCGATGACTGCAGTACTTAAGAGTTCTAGTTCCGTATCCTACGTGATCATCATCTCCATATGACTGAAGTGATACTTCCATCTTGACATCACACCCAATACACTACGATTCTCAGTATACCCAGAATAGGCGTACACAGAACCTATTAAAGCCCAGACGACCAAAACCAAAGTATATTGATTGTCACAAGTATTAGCGATGCAAGTCTCAGGTTAAGACCAAATACACCTACCCTGATTCGGACTCCCATAGACACATTGTCATACTACCAATGGAATTCCGAGGGGTCTATCCAGAGCGAAGCTGTTCCCGTACCATCGGTAAACACAACCTCCTATCACACTTGCATAAGTATCCAATACTTAAATATATGAGAACTATGCCGTTATGCTCCCACAACGTGCACAAGTGTAATACTAGTATATTCCACATTATCGATGTCCAGTCTTGGTAATACTATGACTATGGATATTTAATAATTAAACCTTAGTGAATTAATATTGTCTCATATCTTATTAATCTGGTACTAATCATTTGGACTTTTATCATTTATGTATCCCGGTAATCTAATTACAAATGATAAAAGAGAAATTTCCTTTGTTGTTGGACAATTATGACCCATATCATCACTATTTGTACAGATCATGGTGTTGTTGTACAAATTAACTATGTGACAAAGGAGATTGCTCTCTTATCATTTGTGATTAGATCACCAAGATGTATAAATGATAGGAGGTCCCTATGATTAGTTCCTGGATTGAGAATGATATGAGACAGTATCAATCCACGAAGGATAAATCATTAAATATCCTAGTCAGAGTATTATCGAGATTGGACATCGATAATGCGTAAAAGACTAGTATTACACTTGTGCGTGTTATGAGGGCATAACATCATAGTTCTTATATATTTGGGTATATGATACTCATGCAAGTGTAATACGAGGTTGTGTTTTACCGATGGTACGGGAAACAGCTTTGCTCTGGATAGACCCCCTCGGAATTCCATTGGTAGTATGACTATGTGTCTATGGAAGTCCGAAATCAGGGTAGGTGTATTTGGTCTTAACCTGAGACTTGCACCGCTAATACTTGCGACAATCAATATGCTTTGGTTTTGGTCGTCCAGGGCTTTAACCGATTTCTGTGTACGCCTCTTCTGGGTATATCGAGAATCGTAGTGTGTTGGGTGTGATGTCAAGATGGAAGTATCACTCCAGTCATATGAAGATGATGGTCACGTAGGATACGAAATTGGTTATCTTATATGCTGCAGCTATCGGGATATTATGACAAGGTCATGTATATCCAATTATAGAGACTAGTTACCAGACATCCGACATGTGCTTCGTACGGGGCAGTCTCAATTGCAGCCCCAGGCCTAGCACGTGATCATCCGATACTGGATCGACATACGTAATACTACGGATACTACGCCTGATATAGATCCTTATATTCTGTAAGGATATTTCTGGAGAGTTGGGTAGGCATGTCGCTTTGCTAGAAGCCAACCTTGTCTTGTAAATCGGTACAAATGTAGTACTAGGTACTTACGTGTTCGGATAGTCCGACGACCGAATTTACTGCAAACATATCCGGGGATCTCATGGGTAGCTTCCCGAAGATTCACCGATGACGTATGACTCGCACTTTTAATTAATCTGGGATTAATTACATGAGAGAGAAAATTAATCTGGGATTAATTGCGGAGATATTTATCTGGGATAAAATATCAATTAAAGAGAGAAAACGATTAATTTGGAATTAATCGATAAATTAATATATTCGATATATTAAACGAAATTGGATTTCGACGCAGAATTGAAATTAGATTTTAATTCGGGCGAACGAATTGATTTAGAATTAATTCGTTAGCGACATGAATAGTAATTATGCTAGGCACGATTATTTAATTAAATTAGATTTAATTACGTCGCAACGAAAAATTCGTTAATTTGGAATTAGCGAACCTGAGCCCGGGAATGTTTGCGAGCGCATTCGCATTTCGAATTCGAGTGCGGCACGAAAGTCAAATCAAGCGTCAAATTGCTAGTCGCATCTAGCGTCACATCATTCGTCAATCAAGTGATATATGTCTTTCACTTTGAGTGATTGACGCAAGTCACTATTCATGAGTGATGTGAGTTGATGGAGGTTGGTGTGGCTTTTATTGTTTGACTTTAAAAAGCCAAATTTATTGTAAATCATTTATTGATTTTTTGAAAAGGAATTATGTGTATTAGATACACAAATACACAAAACCAACACCATTCTATTCTCTCTCTTTGTTCACATTTTTGGAGCCAAAAACTCATCTCTCTCTCTCGGCCATTTGGCCATTTTCTTCACTGGTTTTTCTAGGCAGAAACCATGAGATAGGAAGCAAAGTGTTAATTTGGAATTAGCGAACCCGAGCCCGGGATTGTTTGCGAGCGCATTCGCATTTCGAATTCGAGTGCGGCACGCAAGTCAAATCAAGCGTCAAATCGCTAGTCGCATCTAGCGTCACATCATTCGTCAATCAAGTGATAGATGTCTTTCACTTTGAGTGATTGACGCAAGTCACTATTCATGAGTGATGTGAGTTGATGGAGGTTGGTGTGGCTTTTATTGTTTGACTTTAAAAAGCCAAATTTATTGTAAATCATTTATTGATTTTTTGAAAAGGAATTATATGTATTAGATACACAAATACACAAAACCAACACCATTCTATTCTCTCTCTTTGTTAACGTTTTTGGAGCCAAAAACTCATCTCTCTCTCTCGGCCATTTGGCCATTTTCTTCACTGGTTTTTCTAGGCAGAAACCGTGAGATGGGAAGCAAAGTGTGGGAAATTTGTGGCAAATTTCTTGAGAGCTAGCACTCCGAGAGACATGCGAAGGTGATAGGGAAGTCCACCCATGAGCTTGGAATCATTTGACGAAGCTTGGAGCTTGTTCAAGGAGCACCAAAGCCGCATCTTGGAGGAAGAAATTCAGTCACTGCTGTGACCATGACAGTGAGCAGAAAAAGATTTTTGTTCGTTGTCGCGTCGCTCAACCGCTCAATATGAGTATTCCACAACTCCCTCGATTTGTATTCACACTTTTTCTTGCTTGATATTCGATCCTTGGGGCCGTAGAAACTCCAACAATGGTATCAGAGCAAGGTTGAGCATGAAAATATTTTAGGGTTAAAATTTGGGTAAAATGAATTTGAGCATGATTTAATGAAATTGGATGAATTAGTATGCTTAAATGTGTTTTAATTGATAATTGATTGGATCAATTTGATGAAAAATTATTTGGAACTTTTTTCCCCAAATACTTTGGCTTGGCCGAATTGGACATGAACCCTAATTGTCTTGGATTTTGATTTTTTGATTCATTGGATGTGTTGGAAATCAATTGGGAATGATGATTTAATGTTGATTTAAGATTCAATTGGATTGGATTTGCAATTTGACATAAATTCCCCTTTGGCTGAGACTTAATAGGCATGAAATTAGGTTTGATTTTTGATGAAATGTGTTGGACATGTTTTGTTATTGATGAGCATGATTAATTAGACAAATTTATGTTTTGGAAATATTGATTTGGGTAATTAATTGTGTAATGCACTTTGAGTAATTTAATTGAGAAATTTGGAATTTTTGGAATTAAATTATTTGGGCCTATTTTGTAAAAGTGGGCTTGAAATGTTGTAATTGGGCTTATTAGGCTTGGTTGTACTGAGTTGGGTTTAGGAAAAATTGGTTGGATCCAATTGGGCCCAAACCGCTTCCATAAAGCCCAAATGCGACTAATGGACCTTTAAAGTTTAATTGGGCCTAATGGGCCTAAATTGATTTCTGGGCTTATGGGGTAACTCCCGGATTGGACTTTGGTTATTGGGTTCGACCCGAGTTGACCAAAAGTCCACGCCTTAAAGAAATTAATTAAAAGCCCATTGGACTTTAATTAAATTAACGTTGGACGTTAATCGGGCTTTGAGACCCGAAACGATTAAATTTGGAATTTAAATCGTAAAGGTTTTAATAAAGTGTAGTATTTAATTTGGAATTAAATAGCGAATTAGTATTAAATACAAATTGAATTGGATTTATTTTGTAGTTTAATTTACTTCGAGAATTCGTACTTTGAGTAATTATTCGCAAAACGAGTTTGACTCGCGCAAAATCAAATCGTTGTTTGAACATTGGAATGGTCACTAATTATCAGATTAATTAATTTGATTAGATTGATTGATAACATACTTGAGTGAATACATGGTTGCGATGCATGAATAATGTATATCAGATGGATATTAGATGGGTGGGGCAATTTTAGAAATTGTTGTAATAAATTTGGAATTTATTAATTGGACCTGCGTGTCCAGCCTTATTACCTCCTTATTCTTTGTATTATCTTCTCACCTATTCCCCTCAATGTAATGAGGTTTCTTTAGAAGTGGTAGTGTACGGGTAGAAGAAATATTTGTGCTAGCGGGAGAGAGGAAAGTGAGAGATTTGATCTAGGATCAATGTGTAAAGTATCCATCCGCATATCATTATTATTTATTTATACGCACTTTTATGTATTTAGAATGCATGTTTAAGGGTGTATGATGATGAGACCTTAACAAAGATAATAATTGGTTGCCAATTTGCATTCGAAAAACCCTCGCAAATATTACGCGTTTTTCCTTCCATTGAGTGATTTTTACTCAAGATCCGAAACTGGCATGGCTGTTGGTCAAAGTCAAGGCCTTTGTCCGTCGAGGATATGTTTGAATCATGAGAGCTTTATTCCATATCGGTGTCTTGTCCAAGTAATGGTTTGTTAGCCAAAGTCAAGACCACTTTTTGTCCATCGACATTGATTACGAAGCTTTCCATGATCAATGGGTCACGCTTAACTGGGCTCACTAAGTTTGTTGTGCCAAAGCCAAGGCTTAGTTCATTCACAGGAAAAAGGTTAGGCAATACATTGGATGTATTGGCATATATAAGATATATGTTTCGGACTTGGATGCCCCCTACTGGATCTAGGAATTGGATTGGATCCAATTGATCTTAGAGATCTACCTAGTTAATTATCATACAATTTGTTGGCCAAAGTCAAGATTGTGTGATATTTAACAGGATCCTAGCCGCTAGGAAACACGGTTTCCCTAGTACTCGACAGAGGGTTAGAGGCTCGCCGAAAAATAGTGGGAGGCAAGAATTGAATTTGCAATATTCGTTTAATTACTTACCATACGCGCTCAAACGAATATCATTCGTCAAATATATTAAATGTTAGTTCGACTAATATTTAAACGTTGTTTTAATTAACAGTTGGACTGTATTCAAACAAATAAATTATAGTTGATTAAATAGTTGGACTATAATAATCATTATAATAAATAGTACCTAAATCATTGATTAAATAGTTGGACTATTAAAATCAAGATAAAATTGAAAGATTGACATTTAAAACATAATCCTAGGGAAAATGTATTTAAATGGTTTAATTTTCAAATTGGGAATAATATTTCAGGATGGTTCTGGAAAATAATAAGTTATTTTATTTGATAAAATAACATATTATGCCAAAGCCCGAAGTTAAGCAAACAGTAGAGCATAATCTTTGGAAGATCATGTGATGATAACTTAAGTGCTTAATCCATTAAGCTTGTCGCAATAGACTTCTTAATTTCTGAATCAGAACTAAGGATTAGATCCTTAAAGTATGATAAAGAAATTGAAGGATCTTCATAAATCTATCTTTAGATTTTAGAAGTACTAAATTGCAATAGAAAACTCTTGGAGAGTTAATGACTATTCTCAAGGAGACAAAGTCAAACTTTGCAATTAGGCAAGTAGCGCAAGGCGCACCTTACTTCGATATTCTAGAAACCCGAAGCTTGGCCAAAGGCTTCTAGAATATGAAAATGCAAAGGCAAAATCATTATAATCTTCTGGGAAGATAAAGGACATATCCCAAAATGTCTGCCAAAATGTGGCAAACGGGATCGCAGAAGCATGACTGCCGTTTGGACAAGGCAGACATGAAGGTATTGAAGACGAGCAAGGCTCTGACTTCAAATATGTTTGTCATATTATGTTCACTTCTAGTATTAAAATTGGATTTTAAATACTTAGTGTGATACATAAAATATATGTATTGATGTTCAGAATCTGTTATGAACAGGATACTGACTTCAATAGAGATTAATCTACGAATTGGAAACGGGACGAAAGTCGCTGTTTTAACCGTAGATACCTAAGTTTAGGAACTACCCTTCGGGTGTGTACCTAAATTTGGAAACTGTTATAATGTAACTAGTTTGACTAGAAACATTATCTTTATATCAGTGTTCAATCCGTTGCAGATGGACCTTTATATTCTAGAACACTAAAGTGTTTTATTATATAAAGATGATATTGAGATAAACGCATTAGATGTGAATAACAACATTTATATTTTGAATATAAATAAATCTCAAACGTATAACATGACAAACAAATAGCTCAAACTGATTTGATCAGATGAAACATATTGTGGCATTGTTGTCTGGGACACAATTAAACAAGACTCGTATATCCACACTTTTGAAGAGTGGGTACTAGGACATATTTGATTCTATTCAAATGAAAGTCTACGAATCTAGTTTATTAGGAAAAGTGCCTAAAACATATTTACTTGGTAAAAGTACAAATACCACAAATCTGCTAGCCCTAGTTCATAGTGAAGCAAGTGGGCCCATGTCTACGGATGTGGCATCGCGTTATGGTTATGTGTTTCTTTTGTAACACAAATCGGAAACTTTTAATGTTTCGACACGAAATAGAAAAACAGATCGGCTAAAGTATTAAACCGTCACGGTAAGACCGTAATGGAAAACACTTAAGCAATAAGTTTCTAATATACTTGAAAGAGTATAGTATTCTTTCAACGAGGACTCCTCCCGGAACACGTCAATTTGACGGTGTGTCCGAACCGAGTAATCAAATTTTGTTGGACATGATAAGGTTAATCATGAGTCGCTCTGAGCTACCATTTCCTTCAACGAATACACATTAACAGTGCAAAACTTATTTTGAATAAGGTTCCATAAAAATCTGTTTGACAGACTTCATATTATATATGAACAGGAAAGAAACTGAGTTTCTCATTCCTGAAGATTTGGGTATGCTAGGCATATGTTTGGATAATACCAAACTAAAACCCAAATTGGATAAGTGCCAATTGTAGGTTATCCTAGGGATACCAAAGTATAGTACTTATACAACTCACGAGAGAACAATGTAATTGTTGCTTACCATGCAGTTTTCCTAAGAGGAATACCTATATGCAGTGGTAAGTGGGAGGATAGTAAAACTCGATGAAAATCAGAGTAATACTATTCCAAGCACCGAATCCTTAATGGAACACATATAGTTCATCAAGGATGAAACTATACCAATAATCTTCGAATACACAAGAACCGCGTAAGTCGGAGAGAGTCAGAAAACAACCTAGGTTATGGGTTTCTGATCTCACCTCATAAAGATGTTAATCTTATTGAGGTATACCAACTGACTACGTATGAGGAAGTGATACAAGGTATCGACTCCCAATTATGACAAAGTGTCAGGATATCCGAAATGGATTCCATGTATACCAACTAAGTTTGGATACTAGTTGATGTACTGCAAGGCAATTGTGCCTATTGGTACTTTATAAGTCTTCAAGGAAGACATACATGGAAGGCAACATACCAACATCCTAAGATAGGCTTGTAGCGGAAAGGTATCGTTATCAACATTACGTTGATTACGATTCAACCTTTTACCTGTTGCCACGGTAAATCCATTTGGATAATGCTTGTTGAAGCTGTGTGTTTCATTTATGAAATATGACAGCTGAACGGGAAAATCGCTTTCCTTAAACGGAAACCTTTTGGAGGATGTTTCAACATCCTGTCGGTTTTTTCATATCAACACTAGCAAATAAGGTTTGCAGGTTATTCGATCCATGTTTGGATTGAAGCAAGCATTAGGTTCTTGGAATTATCGTTTTGATGTAATCATAATGGTTTATGATTTAATTCAAAACGTAAATGATTCTTGTGTATATAAGGAGGTTAGTGGGAGCGCACTGACAGTGGCTGTCCTATAAATAATGATAACATGTCATTTCTTGGAAATGATATTCCCATAATAACAATCGGTGAAAGCTTGGCTTTCGAGAAAATTCTCCGTAAAATTCTGGGGAGAAACAACCTTTATTCTAGGAATAAATATCTACTGGGATAGATTTAAAATTGTTAAAACTCTCTGAGAACTCTTACATTGAAAAATTCACGTGACCTGGTGTCTCATATGCTTTGAGCATATGTATTCACAAACGGGCCAATCCAAGTGATAGTCACTGGATTGATGTTAAGAACATTCGTTAGTTTCTTAGAGAACTAATGATGCTGTCTTAATCTATAGAGAAAGAGAACTTGAAGTGACTGGGATCACTACTGCAAGTTTCCTAAACCGATTAAATGACTATAAGTCGCAAACGATACTATACAGTTTGAATAACGGTACAGTGAGCTGGAAATCTTCCAAGCAAGATACTGTTACCGAATAAACAACAAATGTGGGTTATTGCTGCAGCTGAGGCAGCAATAGAAGCCATTTGGGTCGATAAAAAATCTAATTAGATTAGATATAGTTCTGTTAGCAGCTGAGCTAAGCGTCAGCACAGGCTAAAGAATTAATGGTCTCATCAATGATCCAGATACATACTTTGATAATCATCTGATTCGTTCGAATCATACATCGTGGCGATGTGATGATCGAATAAATCGCATCAGATGATAATCATGCAAATCCGCTGACGAAAACATTTTCTCAGCAGTTTGAGCCAACCGTACATAGTTCGGGTGTTAGACACTCGAGTGACTGGCTATAGGCCATATGTGAGATTGTTGGACAATTATGACCCATAGTGTCACTATTTATACAGATCATGGTGTTGTTGTACAAATTAACTATGTGACAAAGGAGATTGCTCTCTTATCATCTGTGATTAGATCACCAAGATGTATAAATGATAGGAGGTCCCTATGATTAGTTCCTGGATTGAGAATGATATGAGACAGTATCAATCCATGAAGGATAAATCATTAAATATCCCTAGTCAGAGTATTATCGAGATTGGACATCGATAATGCGTAAAAGACGAGTATTATACTTGTACGTGTTATGAGGGCATAACAATATAGTTCTCATATATTTGGGTATAAGATACTCATGCAAGTGTAATAGGAGGTTGTGTTTTACCGATGGTACGGGAAACAGCTTCGTTCTGGATAGACCCCCTCAGAATTCCATTGGTAGTATGACTATGTGTCTATGGAAGTCCGAAATTAGGGTAGGTGTATTTGGTCTTAACCTGAGACTTGCACCGCTAATACTTGCGACAATCAATATGCTTTGGTTTTGGTCATCCAGGGCTTTAATCGGTTTCTGTGTACGCCTCTTCTAGGTATATCGAGAATCGTAGTGTGTTGGGTGTTATGTCAAGACGGAAGTATCACTCCAGTCATATGGAGATGATGATCACGTAGGATACGGAACTGGTTCTCTTATATGCTGCAGCTATCGGGATATTATGACAAGGTCATGTATATCCGATTATAGAGACTAGTTACCAGACATCCGATATGTACTTCGTACGGGGCAGACACAATTCCAGCCCCAGGCCTAGCACGTGATCATCTGATACTGGATCGAGATACGCAATACTACGTATACTACGCCTGATATAGATCCTTATATTCATGTAAGGATATTTCTGGAGAATTGGGTAGGCATGACGCTTTGCTAGAAGCCAACCTTATCTTGTAAATCGGTACAAACGTAGTACTAGGTACTTACATGTTCGGATAGTCCGACGACCGAATTTACTACCAACATATCCGTGGATCTCATGGGTCGCTTCCCGAAGATTCACCGATGACGTATGACTCGCACTTTTAATTAATCTGGGATTAATTACAGAGATATTTTATCTGGGATAAAATATCAATTAAAGAGAGAAAACGATTAATTTGGAATTAATCGATAAATTAATATATTCGATATATTAAACGAAATTGGATTTCGACGCGAAATTGAAATTAGATTTTAATTCGGGCGAACGAATTGATTTAGAATTTATTTGTTAGCGATGTGAATAGTAATTATGCTAGGCATGATTATTTAATTAAATTAGATTTAATTACGTCGCAACGGAAAATTCGTTAATTTGGAATTAGCGAACCCGAGCCCGGGATTGTTTGCGAGCGCATTAGCATTTCGAATTCGAGTGCGGCACGTAAGTCAAATCAAGCGTCAAATCGCTAGTCGTATCTAGCGTCACATCATTCGTCAATCAAGTGATAGATGTCTTTCACTTTGAGTGATTGACGCAAGTCACTATTCATGAGTGATGTGAGTTGATGAGGTTGGTGTGGCTTTTATTGTTTGACTTTAAAAAGCCAAATTTATTGTAAATCATTTATTGATTTTTTGAAAAGGAATTATGTGTATAGATACACAAATACACAAAACCAACACCATTCCATTCTCTCTCTTTGTTCACGTTTTTGGAGCCAAAAACTCCTCTCTCTCTCTCGGCCATTTGGCCATTTTCTTCAATGGTTTTTCTAGGCAGAAACCGTGAGATGGGAAGCAAAGTATGGGAAATTTGTGGCAAATTTCTTGAGAGCTAGCACTCTGAGAGACATGCGAAGGTGATAGGGAAGTCCACCCATGAGCTTGGAATCATTTGACGAAGCTTGGAGCTTGTTCAAGGAGCACCAAAAGCCGCATCTTGGAGGAAGAAATTCAGTTACTGCCGTGACCATGACAGTGAGCAGAAAAAGATTTTTGTTCGTTGCCGCGTCGCTCAACCGCTCGATGTGAGTATTCCGCAACTCCCTCAATTTGTATTCGCACTTATTTCTTGCTTGATATTCGATCCTCGGGGCCGTAGAAACTCCAACATTTGTAACATAGTTAATTTGTACAACAACACCATGTTTTGTACAAATAGTGATGTTATGGGTCATAATTGTCCAAAAATCTCCTACTTGGCCTATAGCCAATCACTCAAGTTTCCTACACCTGAACTATGTACGGGTCGCTCAAACTTCTGCTGAGAAACAACTTTCGTCAGCGGATTTGCATTGTTATCATTTGATGCGATTTATGCGATCATCACATCGCCACGATGTATGATCCGACGAATCATATGAAATAGTTGAAGTATATACTTGGATCGATGATGAGACCATTAATTCTTTAGCCTGTGCTGTAGCCTAGCTCAGCTGCTAACAGAACTACTCCTAATTTAATTAGGAATTTTTCAGATCCAAAATTGCTTCTTTTTTAGCCTCAGCTGCAGCAATATTCCGCTTTTGTTGTTTATTCGGCAACAATACCTTGCTTGGAAGATTTCCAGCTCAATGTTCCCTTATTCAAACTATACATTACCCTTATTACGACTTATAGTCGTTTTTATCAGTTTGGAAACTTGCAGCGGTGAACCCAGTCACTTCAAGTTCTCCTCCTACATAGCTTAAGAAAGCATCCTTAGATCATCTAAGATACTTAAGGATGTTCTTAACATCAATGCAGTGACTATCACTTGGATTGGCCTGATTGTGACTCTATATTCTCAAAGCCTATGAGACATCAGGTCACGTACATCTTTTCAATGTACGAGTTCTCGGAGAGTGCCAACAACTTTTAGATCTATCCCAGTAGATCCATATTCCTAGAATAAAGGTTGCATCTCCCAAGTATTCTATGGAGAGTTTTCATGAAAGCCAAACTTTCATCGATTGTATTATGGGAATGTCATTTCCAAGAAATGATATGTCATCATTATATTAGACAATCATTGTTAGTGCGCTCCCACTAACCTTCTTATATACACAAGAATTATATTCGTTTTGAATTAAATCATATACCATTATGATCTTATCAAAACGTTAGTTCCAAGAACGTAATGCTTGCTTCAATCCATAAATGGATCGATTTAACTTGCAAACCTAGTTTGCATGTTTTGGTACGATAAAACCGTTAGGATATTTATAAACATTCTCCAAAACGTTTCCGTTGAAGGAAAACGGTTTTGATGTACAGTTGCCATATTTCATTAATGAAATATGCAGCATTAGCAAGCATTATCCAAATGGATTTAATCATGGCAACTGATAAAAGGTTTCATCGTAATCGACACCATGTTGATGACAATACCCTTTCGCCACAAGCCTAACTTTGTACGTTTTTATGTTGCCATCCATGTTTGTCTTCCTTGAAGACTCATTTAGTACCAATAGGCACAATGCCTTCCGGTACATCAACCAGTGTCTAAACTTGGTTGGTATACATGGAATCCATTTCAGACTTCATGACACTTTGCCATAATAGGGAGTCGATACCTTGTATCACTTCCTCATACGTAGCCAGTTCGTGTTCCTCAATAAGATTGACATCTTTATGAGGTGAGATCAGAAACCCATACCTTTTAAGTTATTTTCTGACTCTCTCTGACTTACGCGGTTCTTGTGTATTCAAAGATTATGGTACAATTTCATCCCTGATGAACTGTTTGTGTTCCATGAGAGCTCGGTGCCTGGAACAGTATTACTCCGATTTTCATAGAGTTTTACTTTCCTCCCACTTACCACTGCATTTAGGAATTCCTCTTAGGAAAACCGCATGGAGAGTAACAATTATATTGTTCTCTTGTGAGTTGTATAAATACTATACTTTGGTTTCCCTAGGATAACCTATAAATAGGCACTTATCCGATTTGGGTTTTAGTTTGCTATCATCCAAACATATGCCCAGCAATCCCAAATCTTCAGGAATGAGAAAACCCGGTTTCTTTCCTGTTCATATCTAATATGAAGTCTGTCTAACAGATTTTCATGGAACCTTATTCAAAATAAGTATTGCACTGTTTAATGCGTATCCTCTGAAGGAAATTGGTAGCTCAGAGCGACTCACTATTAACCTTACAATGTCCAACAAAGTTCGGTTTCTCTATTCGGACACACTGTCAAATTGAGGTGTTCTGGAAGGAGTCCAATGTGAAAGAATACCATACTCTTTCAAGTAATCGAGAAACTTGTTGCTCAAGTATTTTCCACTACGATCCGACCGTAATGTTTTTAATACTTTTACCGGTCTATTTTCTTACTTCTTGTCGAAACTCTTTGAATTACTCAAAAGTTCCTGACTTGTGTTTCATAAAATACACATAACTGTAACGCGATGCCACATCCATAAAGGTTACGAAGTATTCATATTCATCTCTAGCCTAGCTAGACATGGGCCCACTTACGTCACTATGAACGAGGGCTAACAGATCGGCGGCACTTACATTTTTACCAAGTAAAAGGTATTTTAGGCACTTTGCCCAATAAACTAGATTCGTAGACATCATTTGAATTAGAATCAAATCCGTCCTAGTACCCACTCTTCGAAAGTGTGGATATACGAGTCTTGTTAATGTGTCCCATACAAAAATTCCATAAATAAGTCTCATATGATTAATTCAGTTTGAGCTATTTGTTTGTCATGTTATATGTTAGAGATTTGTTTATATTCAAAATATAAATATTGTTATTCACATCCAATGTGTTTATCTCAATATCATCCTAATAAAAAAAACACTAAGTGTTTTAGAATATAAATGTATACCCGCAACGAGTTATAATAGATATAGAGATAATATTTCTAGTCAAACTAGGTACATTATAACAGTTTCCTAATTTAAGTACATGCCCAAAGGGTAGTTCCTAAAATTAGGTTTCTAAAGTTAAAACAGTGACTCACGTCCCGTTTTCGACTCGCAGGTAGATCTCAACTAAAGTCAGTATCCTGCTCGCAGGTAGGCCCAATTGGATCCAACCAATTATCCTAAACCAAACTTGGCCCAACTAAGCCCATTAAGCCCAAATATAACATTTTAGCCCAATTCCAAATTAAGCCCAATTAATTAAATTCTAATATTCCAAATTTCACAATTTAATTAATTAAACTGTAATAGCCATAATTAATTAGTTAAATTAATATTTCCAAAACACCAATTACACTAATTAATCATGTTTTAATTTATCAACTTATGTCCAACACAAATTGAAGCAAAATCAATCCCAATATGCTTATTAAGCTCACGACAATAATAGACTTTTATATCTGATTTTGATTTCAATCCAATAAAATCACAAATCAATATATCGAAGCTTTCTAAACACATCCAATGGCTTAAAATCAAAAATCACCAAGAGCTTAGGGTTCCAACACCATTCAGCCAAGCCTCCAAATTTGGGGAAAATTAATCCAATTAATCTTTCATCAAATTGATCATACATAACTCTAAGTTATCAATATTTAAGCATACTCAAACAAACAATTTGATCAAATCATGCTCAAGTAAAAAATACCCAAATTCAAGATTAAAAACCCTAAAATATTTCATGCTTAATTTAGGCTCTGATACCATTGTTGGGTTCTCTAAGAACAACCTAGGATCAATTAAGTATTAAATCATGTGAATACGCAAAGTAAAGTAGCGGAAAATACTTACAATGCTCGGTTGAGTGGATGTAGGAGATAACAAAAATTTTGCCTCCATTGAAGTTGCTCCAAGCTTCTCTCTTTGATGTATGTTGAGCTTCCAAGCTTGTTCTTGAATTCCAAATTCAAGGGTTAGTGTCCCTAACACCTTTGTATGACTCCTTTGATGTGCTAGCACCTTGAAAATTTTGCAACAAAATTTTCTTTGCTTTGTGTGACTCTCGGCCAAGCCTAGAGAAGAGAGGAAGATGATGAAGTTCATGCCGAAGGCATGTGTTAGGGTTCCTAGAACATGCCAAGATCTCTAATTTGTGATTTTTGTGTGAATAAATCAAAAGGGTGTTGCAGAATACTCACATTGATCGGATATAGTTCAAAACTTTTTCCTTCTTTGTTAGATGTGTTGGAAGCTACGGAGCTTGAGATCAAGTTCCAAACTCTCGAGTGAGTATCCCTATCACCTTCACTTGACTCCTTTAAGTGCTAGCTTGAACAAAAGAACCAAAATCGCCCTCCAAGAGAAGCAATATTCGGCTTGGGAGAGAGGGATCCAATCGGCCTTGATGAGGCAATGCCATTCGGCCCAGTTCATGGCCATTCGGCCAAGAACCATAGCCATTCGGCCAAGGAGCATGGGCATTCGGCCAAGAAGTTCCAAGGCTAATCGGCCAAGGTAGAGAAAAGAGAGAGATAAAAGTTATTGTGTTTTGTTTCTAAAAACAAAAATTACCAATTACACATTTCCAAAAGGTATATATGCTTTTTCCACAAGCGAAGGCAAATTGTTGGAGGGAAAATGGCATTTAATGCCTCCAACCACTTCTATCACTCAAGTTGACACTTGATAGACATGTGATGTAAGTTGGTGGGACCCAATTTAATTCAAAATTCAAGTGGCTTGCTCCAGACACTCCGGGCTCGGGTTCGCTTAATCCGATTAAATGAATTTTCCGTCGCGTCATAATTAAATCTAATTTAATTAAATAATAATGCCTAGCAAAATTATTACGGAAGTCGCTCGCGAATTAATTCCAAATTAATTCGTTCGCTTGAATTAAAATCCAACTTTAATTCCGCATTGAAATCTAATTTCAATTTATATATCTAATATATTATTTTAGCCCAATTAAATAAATTAAATAGTAAAATCTAATTTAACTATTAAATTTACTTTACCGATTAATTCCAAATTAATCGCGTTCTCTCTCTTTGACGAATTTATTCCAAGATAAATTCTCGACGTAATTAATCCCAGATTAATTCTTTCTCTTTTAATTAATCCTAGATTAATTCATTGCCGTAATTAATCCCAGATTAATTTTCTCTCTCATAATTAATCCCAGATTAATTTTGTTCGAGTCAAACATCATCGGTGAATCTTTGAGATGTGACCCAAGAGATCCCTGGATATGTTGGTAGTAAATACAGTCATCGGACTATCCGAACACGTACGTTTCCGGTACCACGTTCTTACCGATTTACAAGATATGGTTGGCTTCGAGCAAAGCACCATGCCTACCCAATTCTCCAGAAATATTCTTTAAAGGAATATGTAATCTTTATCAGGCGTGGTATACGTAGTATTGCGTGTTACGATCCAGTATCAAATATCACATGCTAGGCTCGAGGATGAAATTATGTCTGCCCCGTACGAAGCATATATCGGATCTCTGGTAACTAGTCTCTATAATCGGATAATCATGACCTTGTCATATTATTCCGATAGCTGTAGCATATAAGAGTATCAGTTTCGTATCCTGCGTGATCATAATCTCCATATGACTGAAGTGATACTTCCATCTTGACATCACATCTAATACACTACGATTCTGAGTATACCCAGAAGAGGCGTACACAAAACCCGTTACAGTCCTGGACGACCAAAACCAAATGTTAAGAAGATTGTGTAAGTTGCAAACCCAAGTCTTCTAAGCTCACTACTAAATATATGAAGGTGTAGTGTGTGTGAGCTTGTATGAGTGTTTAAGTATATGAAGGTTTAAGACACTCTTGTATTTGCCTTGGTAGAATATGTATGAAGGTTTTCTAAGTCTCTAACCAAGCACAAATGAGTTGGGGTTCTATTTATAATAAAATGCAAAGCATTCCCCAACTTACAGCTAGACCGATATGGACATCGGTATGGAGACCGGTATGCCAATATGGGTTTCCAACGGATACTAACGGCTATATGACCATTGGGAAAGTACACATTAGACCGGTATGGAAACCGGTATGAGGACCGGTATGGTCCGTGCCGGTTCCAGTGTGATTGCACAATGAAGAGCTAGACCCGAAAGGTCACTAGTATGAAGACCGTAAGGGAACTAGCCGTTGGGCTCACCGGTATGGTGACCGGTAAGGTCTATGCCAGTTCCAGTGATCATGCATAACAGAGCATCTCACAGTATGGATACCGATAAGGGGCCGGTATGCCGGTCTCAGACCAAAATGTAGAATAATGAAGGTTTTATGGCATTTTTTCATGATCCTAATTCATCTAAGTGAATGTGCATGATCCCTATGAGTTTAGGCGCTTGAATATTACAATTCACATTACAATTTAAATCCCAAGCTAAGACTTCGCAATATATCTTCATTGTTGCCGCAAGTCTTCACATTCTCGCTCTTCACCCCATATGCTTCGACACTTTTTTTATTGCTTCGTGTTTGTACGTCGAAGTCTTCTTTCGCGTTGACGTCATCAAAATCCTTTTATGCGACCAAGTCGCCAACAAGAGCGACTTATCATTAACCTTACCATGTCCAACAAAGTTTGGTTTCTCTGTTCGGACACATCACTCAATTGAGGTGTTCCGGGAGGAGTCCACTGTGAAAGAATATTATTCTCTGTCAGGTAATCGAGAAACTTATTGCTTAAGTATTTTCCACCATGGTCTAACCATGACGGTTTAATACTTTAGTCGGTTTGTCTGTCTACTTCATGTCGAAACTCTTTGAATTTATCAAAATTTTTTGATTTATGTTTCATAAGAAACACATAACCATAACGCGATGCCACATCCGTAAAGGTTACGAAGTATTCATATCCACTTCTAGCCTAGCTAGACATGGGCCCACATATGTCACTATGAATGAGGGCTAACAGATAGGTAACACTTGCACTTTTACCAACTAAAAGGTGCTTTAGGCATTTTGCCTAATAAACTAGATTCGTAGACATCATATCAATTATAATCAAATCCGTCCTAGTATCCACTCTTCGAAAGTGTGGATATACGAGTCTGTTAACGTGTCCCAGACAACAATGCCACAAATAAGTCTCATCTGATTAAATCAGTTTGAGCTATTTGTTTGTCATATTATACGTTTGAGATTCATTTATATTCAAAATATAAATACCGTTATTCACATCTAATGTTTTTATCTCAATATCATCTTTATAAACAAAACACTTAATGTTCTAGAATATAAAGGTATACCCGCAACGAGTTATACTAGATATAGAGATAATGTTTCTAGTCAAACTAGGTATATTATAACAGTTTCCTAATTTAAGTAAATACCCAAAGGGTAGTTCCTAAACTTAGGTTCCTATATCCAAAACAGCGACTCTCGTCCTGTTTCCGACTCATAGGTCGATCTCAACTGAAGCCAGTCTCCTGCTAATCAGCAGATTCCGCACATCAGTATATATATTTATGTACCACATCCAGTATCTAAAATCCAATTTTAAAACCAGCAGTGCACATGTTTATAACAAATATATATGAAGCCGGAACCTTGCCACACCTTCACTTCCTTCATGTTTGCCGTTTCCATACAGCAGTCACACTTCTAGTGACCCCGTTTGCCATAGTTTAGACAGACAACTTGGATATGTCCTTTTAAGAAACTCTGGTTGTGCATAACGGATTGAACACTAAAATTATCATCACCATGAGTCTTCCAAAGCTCATGCTCCACTATTTGCTCAACTCCAAGCTCAAGCTCGAGAGGTTTCTCTATCAAATAGAATAACTTCTGAGTTCCCAAGACTATCCTAAAGTTCTATTCCCAATATGAAAATTAGAGCCGTTTAAGTACATTTTCACCCAGGATTATGTTTTAAATGCTAATCTTTCAGTCATCTTGATTGCTATAGTCCAACTATCCAATCAAGGATTTCGGGTACAATTAAATACAATGATTACTATAGTCTAACTATATAATCAACTAAAATTGTTCGGTTACATTCAGATGTATTGATTACTATAATCCAACTATATAACCAACTACAAATGAAGTAGTTTGAATACAGTCCAACTGTTAAATGAAAACAACAATTAAATATTAATGACGAAAAATGAAATAAGCATGTATTGGCAAGTATCTAAACGAAATTGCAAATTTAATACTTGTCTCCCACTATTTTTCGGCGAGCCTCTAACCCTCTGTGGAGTACTCGGGAAACCTAGTTTCCTATTGGGCTAGGATCCTGTTAAATAACACACAATCTTGACTTTGGCCAACAAATTGTATGAAACTTAACTAGGTAGATCTCTAAGATCAATTGGATCCCATCCAATTCCTAGATCCAGCAGGTGGACATCCAAGTCCGAAACATATATCCGATATATGCCAATATATCCAATATATTGCCTAACCTTTTCCTCTAAATCAACTAAGCCTTGGCTTTGGCACAACAAGCTTAATGATTCTAGTTAAGTGTGACCCATTGACCTTGGAAAGCTTGGTAATCGATGAACAAGAAGTGATCTTAACTTTGCCAAAAAATCACAACTTGGACAAGACATGCGATATGGAACAAAGCCTTCATGATTCAAACACATCCGCGATGGACAAAGGTCTTGACTTTGGCCAACAAACCAGTGCCAATCTTGGATCTTGAGAATGAATCATTCAATGGAATGAAAGCGCTTAATATTTGTTGATGGTTTTTCGCGTAATTGGCAACCAATTAATTATTTTTGATTATGTCTCATCATACACCCTTAAACATGAATTCTAAAAGCATAATAAGGCGCGATAAATAAATTAATAATGATATGCAGATGTATATATGACAAACTTGTTCCTAGAACAAATCTCTCCCTTTCCTCTCTCCCGCTAGCACTATCCATACTTCTACCCAATTACATAATACTTCTAAAGAAACCTCATTTACATTGAGGGGAATATGTGAGAAGAGAAATACAATGAGAAAAGAGGTAATAGGCTGGACACACAGGTCCAATTTAATAAATTCTAAATTTATTACAACAATTTCCAAAATTGCCCTCACCCATCTAATATCCATCCGATATACATTATTCATACATACATCCAAGTATTCACACATAGCATGTTATCAATCAATCTAATCCAATTAATTAATCTTTAATTAATGATCATCCAATGTTCAAACAACGATTTGATTTGCGCGAGTCCAACTCGTTTAAGAATAAATACTCAAAGTACTTATTCTTGAATTATATCGAACTATAATTTTAAATCCAATTTAATTATATTCAATACTAATTCATATTTAATTCCAAATTAAATAATTACACTTTTAATAGTGCATTTTAGACTTGGATTCCAAATCCAATCTTCATGGGTCTCAAAGGCCCAATTAGTATCCGATACCTTTTAATTAAAGTCCAATGGGCTTTCAATTAATTCTTTAGGCATGGGTTTTGGCAATTATGGGTCAAACCCAAGATGCCAAGGCCCAATTAGGAATCACCTTATGTCAAAAATCAATTTAGGCCCATTAGTCCCAATTAAAATTTTAAGGCCCAATTATCATATTTGAACTTTATGGAAATGGTTTTAGGCCCAATTGGATCCAACCAATTATCATAAACCAAACTTGGCCCAACTAAGCCCATTAAGCCCAAATACAATAAATTAAATTAACTCATTATTCCAAATTACAAATTAATTCAATTCAAGTGTAATTACCATAATTAATTAATTAATCTAATGCTTCCAAAATATTAATTAATTCAATTAATCATGCTCTACATTTCCAATTCATGTCCAACACAAATTGAAGTAAAATCAATCCCATAACATGCTACATAGCTCACGGCAAAGGCAAGAATTCATCATGCAATTTGATTTCAATCTAATTAAATCAACATTTAACATACAATTCATTCTATTAACAAATATAATTGTTAATTTTCAAAAAATCACCATGAGCAACCTAGAGGATACATTCAGCCAAGCTAAGGTAAATGGGGATTTTTGATCTAATCAATTTTTCTCAATTCCTAAGATGTACAAATCCAATTCAACATCATCCAAGCTCAACCAAACCATCAATTCAAGAAAATACATACTCCAAGCATAAATTCCCAAATTTAAAGTCATGAACCCTAGATTTTCAAATCAAACTTAGGTGGCTCTGATACCAATTGTAAGTGTTCCTAGAACATTCCAAGATAGTCTAAGAGTGGTTCATGTGTGAATTAATCAATAAAGTTTGCGGAATAACTTACATTGATCGGATTTAGGGTTTCAAAAATTCCTCCTTTGTTGGATGTAATGGAAGCTTCGGAGCTTGAAATCGAGTTCTATACTCTCGGGTGAGTTTCCCTATCACCTTGTATCACTCCTTATGTTGAACTTTCCCTTCCAAAGGTTGAAAGGTTCGGCCATGGAGAAAGAAAAAGGGAAGAGATAATTTTGTTTAGTGTTTCTAAAACCCAACTACAAAAATTGCCTTGCAAAAATGTGGTATATCTTTTCCAAAAAGAATAAAGAAAGTGTGTTGTGTAAGATACATTAAATGCTCTCAACAACCACCATCAACTTGTGACATGTTGATGTGAGTGGTGGGTCCCACCCAATTAAATTCAAAATTCAAGTGGGATTAGACAACACACTTCGGGCTCAGTTACGTTTAATCCGATTAAACGAACTTTCCGTCGCGGCGTAATTAAATCCAATTTAATTAAATAATAATGCCTCGCAAAATTACTACGGAAGTCGCTAACGAATTAATTCTAAAATAATTCGTTCGTTAGAATTAAAATCTAATTTTAATTCCGAATTGAAATCTAATTTCAATTAATATGTCCAATATATTATTTTAGCCCAAATAAATAAATTAAATAGAAAAATCCAATTTAACTATTAAATTTATTTTACCGATTAATTCCAAATTAACCGCGTTCTCTCTTCTCGACGAATTTAATCCCAGATAAATTCTTGACGTAATTAATCCCAGATTAATTCTTTCTCTTTTAATTAATCCCAGATTAATTCTTGCCGTAATTAATCCCAGATTAATTTCTCTTTCATAATTAATCCCAGATTACTTCTGTTCGAGTCAAATCTCATCGGTGAATCTTTGGGAAGCGACCCAAGAGATCCCTGGATATGTTGGCAGTAAATACGGTCATCGGACTATCCGAACACGTCCGTACCCGGTACCACGTTCTTACCGATTTACAAGACATGGTTGGCTTCTAGCAAAGCACCATGCCTACCCAATTCTCCAGAAATATTCTTTAAAGGAATATGTAATCTTTGTCTGGCGTGGTATACGTAGTATTGCGTGTTACGATCCAGTATCAAATATCACATGCCAGGCCTGAGGCTGAAATTATGTCTGCCCCGTACGAAGCATATATCGGATCTCTGGTAACTAGTCTCTATGTCGTTATGCTTCCATAACACGCACACGTGTAATACTAGCCTATTTCGCATTATCGATGTCCAGTCTCGATAATACTACAACTAGGGATATTTAATGATTAAACCTTAGTGGATTAATATTGTCTCATATCTTATTAATCCGGTACTAATCAAATGGACTTTTATCATTTATATATCCAGGTAATAAAATTACAAATGATAAAATTGTAATTTCCTTTGTCACATAGTTAATTTGTACAACAACGCCATATTCTGTACAAATAGTGATGCTATGGGTCATAATTATCCAACAACTATTGCTACATATTTCATTTATGAAATATGACAGCTGGACGCCAAAACCGCTTTCCTTAACGGAAACCTTTTTGAGGATGTTTATATGCAACATCCTGACGGTTTTGTTGTGCCAAATGACCGTATTTACTGCCAACTTATCTTGGGATCTCTTGGGTCGCCTCCCAAAGATTCACCGATGATATTTGACTCGAACAATATTAATATGGGATTAATTCAGAGAGAGAAAATTAATATAGGATTAATTACGGCAAGAATTAATCTGGGTTTAATTCGACTAGAAGAGAGAGAACGTGATTGATTTGGAATTAATCGGCAAAGTAAATTTAATAGTTAAATTGGATTTTACTATTTAATTTATTTACTTGGGCTAAAATAATATATTGGATATATTAATGAAATCATATTTCAAAGCGGAATTAAATTAGATTTTAATTATAGCGAACGAATTAATTTAGAATTAATTCGCAAGCAACTTCGTAATAATTTTAAAAGGCATTATTATTTAATTAAATTAGATTTAATTAAGTCACAACGGTAAATTCATTAATACGGAATTAAACGAACCCGGGCCCGAGCAAAGTTGCGTGTTGGATTGTCCGACTTAAATTTGGAATTTGAAGCGGGGCCCACCAACTTACATCAATGTGTTTGACACTTGATGGAATTTGGTGATTGGTTAAGTGAAAGCTTGGGATTGCTTTTTCTACACTCAAACCAATTCAACACACAAACTTTATTTATAAAAGGAAGTCAAACTTTGGAAGTGAGGTGTGGTTACTATTCACAACACTCAATTTCTCTCTTCTTCCTCATGAAGCCGTGAGATTCTCTCCCTCTCCCATGGATTTTTTTGCAAAATTCAAGAATGCTAGCACATTAAGGAGTCAAATGAAAGTGATAGGGAGACTCACCCATGAGTTTGGAACCACTAAGAGAGCTTGGAGCATCCATCATCCAAGAAAAAGTTTTGAACTCCATAGACACCAAAACCAAAGTATATTGATTGTCACAAGTATTAGTGGTGCAAGTCTCAGGTTAAGACCAAATACACCTACCCTGATTCGGACTTCCATAGACACATAGTCATACTACCAATGGAATTCCGAGGGGTCTATCCAGAGCGAAGCTGTTTCCATACCATCGGTAAACAGAACCTCCTATTACACTTGCATGAGTATCCAATACCTAAATATAAGAGTACTATACAGTTACGCTTCCATAACACGCACAAGCGTAATACTAGCCTATTCCGTATTATCGATGTCCAGTCTCGATAATACTACGACTAAGGATATTTAATGATTAAACCTTGCGTGGATTAATACTGTCTCATATCTTATTAATCCGGTACTAATCATATGGACTTTTATCATTTATTTATATCTCGGTAATCCAATTACAAATGATAAATGAGCAATTTCCTTTGTCACATAGTTAATTTTTACAAAAAAACCATGTTCTGTACAAATAGTGATGCTATGGGTCATAATTGTCCAACAATCTCCCACTTGGCCTATAGCCAATCACTCAAGTGTCCTACACCTGAACTATGTACAGATCGCTTAAACTTCTGCTGAGAAATAGCTTTCGTCAGCGGATTTGCAATGTCATCATCTGATGCTTTTTATTCGGTCATCACATCACCACGATGTATGATCGAACGAATCAGATGATTCAGTTGAAGTGCATACTTGGATCATTGATGAGACCATTAATTCTTTAGCATGTGCTGTAGCCTAGCTCAGCCGCTAACATAACTACACCTAATCTAATTAGGATTATTATAGATCCAAAACGCTTTTTTTACTGCCTCAGCTGCAGCAATATTCCGCTTTTGTTGTTTATTCGGCAACAGTATCTTACTTGGAAGATTTCCAACTCAATGTTCTGTTATTCAAACTATATACGTACCCTTATTCTGACTTACAGTTGTCTTTGTCGGTTTGGAAACTTACAGCGGTGAACCCAGTCACTTTCAAGTTCTACTTCTCCATAAGTTAAGAACGAACCCACTAATCTTCTTATATACACAAGAATCATCTTTGTTTTGAATTAAATCATATACCATTATGATTACATCAAAACACTAATTCCAAGAATTCAATGCTTGCTTCAATCCATACATAGATCGATTTAACTTGCAAACCTTATTTGCATGTTTTGGTACGACAAAACCGTCAGGTTGTTGTATAAAACATCCTCCAAAAGATTTCTGTTTAAGGAAAACGATTTTGACGTTCAGCTGCCATATTTCACAAATGAAACATGCAGCATCAGGAAGCATTATTGTAGGACATAGAACTTGACGACGCATGCTGTTCTAGGCTCGCGGCCTCGTTTGGAGTACAGAGTAGCTCGCGGGGGACTAAACCGGAGAATAATGGAGTCGCCACCCGGTGTGAACTGGGAAAATAATTTAAGGCCGCACTCACCCCTCACAAGGGAAGACCTCAAACCGTTGGGTTTGGAATGGTCCCTTACTTATGCCACTTGTAATGAAATGATTATGCAATATCTTAACTGAATCTACGCAATATATATGCTTAAAAGTAACTTAGATCTAGTTCGCATTCATCAAAGTAAATCCTATGTCTAAGTTTGCATGCTTTAAAAGTAAGTCATTATAACGACAAGCATATAATATCACACAACGGGCATGTTGAATCATCAAACACAAAGAATAACTAAGTAATCACTTAAATACAAACGTAAACTAAATTCCTAATTCGAAAAGCAAATCACTAAATCATGCATAAAGAAGTAACATAATCATGCTTAAAACATAAACAACATACTAGACCTAATCATGCTAAATAAATAAATAACCTACTAGACTAAATCATACTAAATAAATAAATAATCTACTAGACTAAATCATGCTCGAATACAAGGTTGGATGAAACGAAATACGTGTGTCTCTCAAGTGGTACGTGGCATTGTATCCCGAGTGCAAACCGCAATACCGTCTATTCGGATTCGGCTACGGAATTTGCATTCGAGTTTCCATCCGATATACCGCAAGAGAGCACATATTTCGTTCGTCCAGAAATCACATCATGCACCAATCCACAATACTCATATGAAATAAAGTACTAAAATAAATAAAAATAAAAGATAATAAATAAAGAAGGTGCCCTCAGGTCTAACCTCTTTTGTCGTCTCTCGGAAGTGCGGTACGCGTTTTTCGGAAGGGTCGATGCTCCGCAACTCATCCGGTTCACTGGTTCAACGTCTTCCTTCGATGTTTCACTATTTGGGCTGCTGTTTTACTCCGTTTTATGGTTGTTTCTGGTCGTGGTTTAGGCTTACTGTATTGTGGTAATGTGGGGCTGTTTTGGTTTGGGGTTTATGGGTTTTACGGGGCAGTTTTCTGGTGCAGTTTTCGGTGGTGGAATGGGCAGTTTAGGGACTGTTTTCACGGTAAAATGGGGACTGTTTCAGGTAAAATTTGGTGCAGTTTAGGTGCAGTTTCAGGATAGTTTTTTAGGCGTGAACTGAGGCAGTTTACTGGGCTTTTTGGTGTCAATTGGGGCTGCTGGTTAGGGGGTTTTATGCGTCAATTGGGGCTGTTTTTTGAAGGGGATTTAACATGGCTTGCTGGCTATTGTGAGGAACGTGAGAAGTGGGCAGATTTGTGAGGTTGAGGGTGCGTGAGTGGCTGCTACGTGAAGGAGGGTGTGTGAGTGGCTGTTACGTGAAGATGGGTGCGTAAGTGGAGGGGATATGAGTGGATGCGTGAATTGAGTGAGGGTTTGTGGTTACGTGGGTGACTTACGTCGAGGCTATGTGGCGTGAGGCAGTGGGTTAATTTCTTTGTGTTTTTACCGTGAGAATGAGCTAGGCTTTTGTGTGTTTAGATGAATGAGCTAGGGTCTCTAAGGTTGGGTTAATCCTTGTGTGAATAGGGAAATGATTTGTGCATTTATGGGGATATCTTTTAATTTGGAATATCTTTTAATTTGATTTGATTTCTTCTCTTTGGTTATAGATATGATTTGATTTGTATCTTTTAATTAGGGAATGTAATTTAATTGGATTAGGAAAGTATTGATGAGATTTGATTTGTATTTTTAATTAAGGAAGATGATTTGTCTTGATTTTGGCATGTGTTTAATGTGTGATTTTGTTAATTTGGAAGGTGATGGGCGTGTGGCTTGGTCTCTTGGGCGTGGGGTTGGGTCATTTTGGTGGGCTTGGTGTGTGGTTTGGTGATGTGTGGGCTTGGTGTGTGACTTGCGGGGGTTTGGACTAATGATGTGTTTTGAAACAGAGGTCCAACAAGCGAGCCCAAAGCTAAACAAGCGAACTAAATCGAACAAAATTTCAATTCTTGACTTTTCCCTTCCGACGTCTGTTTCCCGCGACTTCCCCAATCTAAAGAGGTAGTGTCTCCATGTGAGACTCATCAACGGGACTTATATGCAAAAATGCAGTGTCTACAGTCGCCCCCACTTTGATGGGACTTGTGCAGTGTGTGACAATGACAATCCTATCAAAGTTATGCATGCTTTTTTACTTACTTGGCTCGCCAGCTGTTGCTTAACTTACTTGTTATCCTGAGATGCTTTGACCTTTGGGCTTTGTTCCCAAACTGTATTGAATATGGGCTTTGTTCTCGAACTGTGTTGAGAGAGGGCTTTATTCCCCTGGGCTTTATTCCCAAACTGTGTTAAGATAGGGCTTTATTCCCGAACTGTGTTAAGATAAGGCTTTATTCCCCTGGGCTTTGTGCCCGAACTGTGTTAAGATAGGGCTTTATTCCCCTGGGTTTTGTTCCCGAACTGTGTTAAGCTATGGCTTTATTCCCCTGTGCTTTGTTCCCGAACTGTGTTAAGATAGGGCTTTATTCCCCTGGACTTTGTTCCCGAGCTGTTTTGAAAGTGGGCTTTATTCCCCTTGGCTTTATTCCCGAGCTGTTTTAAAAGTGGGCTTTATTCCCTTGGGCTTGTTCCCGAACTGTGTTAAGATAGGGCTTTATTCCCTTGGGCTTTGTTCCCGAACCGTGTTGATTGCATTGGCTGATTTTTCATTTTCTTCAAAACCTGCGAACAAAACAAAACAAAAATTGCGTGCATGTGACATGTATGCATGTATGTATGGATGTGTTTCCTATTCCGATGGGTTAGGTCGTCCTTGTGCTCCTTGGTGTCCTTCGTCTATAACTGTTTTTGGTCGTCCCCTGGGCCTGCCTACAGTTTCTTTCTGTCAGTTCTTTTCTGGTGGATGTTCAGTTTTTTTTTAGTCTCATTGCTCAGGTGCTCAATATATCCTTTATTCGTGGGGTGGTAGACTGGTCGCCCCCAGTCTTGATTTAGCTTTCTGCTCTTCTCTGCTTGCACTAGGTCAAAGTAGATCGTGTACTGATCCCAAGACTAATGATGACGCTAATATGGGCCTCGACCCTGGGACTCATCCCAAACTGATACTGGTGCCGATGTGGGCCTCGACCCTGGGACGCATCCCCAAAACCGATACTGATGTTGATATGTCTCCATACCCGGAGTGCCATACCTGGCAAAACTGATACTGATGTTGATGTGTCTCTATACTCGGAGTGCCATACCCGAAAAAACTGATGCTCATATGGGTCTCACCCTGGGATTCATCCCCAAAACTGGTATTGATGCTGATGTGGGCCTCGCCTCCAGACTGATACTGATGTGGGCCTCACCCCCAAACTGATACTGATGTGGGCCTCGCCCCAAACTGGCACTGATGTGGGCCTCGCCCCAAACTGGTACTGATATGGGCCTCGCCCCAAACTGGTACTGATATGGGCCTCGCCCCCAGACTGATACCGATATGGGCCTCGCCCCCAGACTGATACTAATAATGTGATGGTTCATACTGTACTGCCTCCCAAGAGATAATCCTGATAGCTAAACCTATTTTCGTCATCAACGGATGCTTCACGTTGAAACCAGAGAACCTTCAAAGTACTTAATACACTCAGATCCGATCGTCTGAAAGAGTGATCTAAACTAGACTCCTAGTGTGTGTGTGCCAAGGCTCTTTCACAGCTTAATCTTTAAGTAAGCCAACCCGATGATTTTATCTCGGAGAATCAGATCAATGGGTCTAACCAATCTAGATGTCTGGATCACACTCTGTGATTACTTAATCATACTCAACATGATATGGTCTTCTTCTTTTTTCTCTTGTCTTTTTCTTTTCATTTTGAGCTTTTTTTTCAGCACACCTACCCTTTAAGGTAGCATTTCTCCTCATGGTGGTCCTAATACTCGCCCATGGGTAGCTTCACGCTTATCGGTTATAGGCGGTCTATTTTTCTTTTCTTTTCATTGTAGAGACTTTTTCTTTGTTCCAAACCATATCATATATCGTAGCATAAGTAAACCAGGATGGACATCCAGGCAAACGGTCATTCACTGACCCACCATCTCTTCAACTAGTCATCTCGCCAACTACTCAGGCTTCTACTGCTGAGATCCCGTAATCAAGTGCTCGTGAGTCTAGCCGAGATCGATCCATTCAGAATATCGGATGAGGGTTCATCTCGCACTTATCGTTTCTAAGGTTTCATCCTAAAGCAAACATTTTAATCATCAGACTAATGCTTTAACTATTGAAGGGAAAACTCGGAAAAGTAGGCAAAATCAATGTCTTTATTATTAAAAATGCAGTCAAATAATCCAGGGAAAACATCTTCACTGTCTACAGCATTACCTTCTTCCTTGGCCTATGGTTCGTTACTGCTGACATCTTCTATCTCCATGCAAGAAGCTCGGTGGTTGAGAGTTTGGAGGACAAAGGTTTCAGGTAGGCCAGAGTTGATCATGTAGGTGGGTGGTGGAACAGAGTGGTAGTTAGGTAGAGGGTTCTTGTCTGTGTTGGGTTGTTCTTTTTCCGGATCGGGTATTTTATGGGAATCAATGAGGTTTTGGATCTCATGCCTAAGGCGGGCGCAGTTGTCAGTGTCATGGCCTTTTTCTTGATGGAAGTAACAGTACAGGTTTAGGTTGGGTGCGGTGGCACATGATTCAGAAATGGCCTAGGTTCCAAAGGTTTTAGAAGTCCTTGCATCTTCAACTTTTCAAACACCTTCGATAGAGGCTTACCAAGGTTGGAGAATCGCCTATTTCTGATGGAAGTGACCTCGGAAATAGCGGGCTTGATTTCAGAATGCCTCTAAAAGTCCTTCTATTCTGGCCATAGAACTTTCTGTTCTCAACTTCTTCCTCCTCAATATCCATAACAGTCTCTCTCAACTATCGAAAATCAACAATCATCAAAGTCATCCTCCTCAGCTTACCATAAATAGAGGGCTTGGTTCCCTTGATGATCATTTTGATCTGGTTATTCTCCGAAGGACGAGTCTGCATTTTCAGAAGCTGGCTCCACCATCGATCTACATACTATTTGAAACTTTCCTTCGGTTTCTGCTTGATATTCTCCAAGTCACGAAGCGACAAGTCGATCTCCAAATCTGTGGCATACTGTTTTAGAAAGGTGTCTGCCAGTTCCCTCCAATCTTCCTTAACCTTTCTTTCAAGGCTATGATACCACACTACGGGCGCCCCTTCGAGCGACATCCCAAACATTTTCTGAACTTGGCGCTGTGACAGGCCCACTGAACTCATTACCGAGACATATTGCCGGAGATGGACTATCGGGTCCCCATTCCCATTGAATTTGGCTATGTCGGGCATCCTGAACTACGAAGGCAGCTACTCTTCGAAAGTCATCGTATCATAGTCTAGTAAGTATTCGTTCTTACCCTTCATCTTGTGGGTAACCGACTTTACCTGGTCCCTAAGTTTTTGCAACTCTGCCTGAGACCCAGCTATTCTTCCGGCCGCATATTCAGCCATGTCATCATAAAAAACATGGATATCATCACTCATCCTATTCAGAAGCTATTCACGCCTCTCATTTTCAGAGTTTCCCCCAGCGCGGGGCATTGCCATATTAGCCATAGCAGTAGTCAAGGCTTGCAACTGCTCAGTAACCTTAGTGAGACTAGTCTCCAACTGATCCATACGGGATACCTCGTTCTCTGATTAGCTCATATTCGCTAGCGGCCTCTTGGCGAGTCTTCCTTCTTCCCTAACCCAACAAGTATCTATGATGGCTTTTAAGACACATGACATTAACATGGTGCATGTATGCATGAGATGCATGAGATGCATGTAATATATAAGTCGGCCCATTATCATTTTAAAGCATTCAACCACACCATTGCGCGGTGTAAACCTGTCCCAGTTGAAAAGGCCCAACAAATTTACAATTTCACGATGACATGGCTAAACGACTTCAAATGATAAGAGGCCTAAACATAGAATGGCACATTGGCATTTTAGAAGCTTTTGGCCCAATTGCCATAAAGCACAGACTCGTTCCAGTTTAAGTGGCCTAACAAGCCCATACCTCATGACAAAAGGTCCAACTGAATCCAAATGACGATGGTCCTAAACGCAAACATAAAGGAATAGTCTTTATTAGTCCTACAACTACAATTCTCATGTGGGTTTATAGGGGTATAGACAAAGGCTCTCGTCGATGAAGGGTTGCCCACAACTAGGTCTCCCCACTCAAGGGTCCGAGCGACCAAGTGAGCGCACCTTTTTTATACACTAAGGTACGTGCCAACGAGTTATGGTGCGTGACTGACTGTCAAATGGATTTCCCATTGTAGATTCCCCAGAGGGAGGGCGGAGCGAACTCTCTTAAAAACCCAAGCCCCTTAGGCTCTCATCGCTTGGTGATAGGAATAAACAACGAGTCCTCCAAATTAGTCCATCACAATAAGCTACGAGTACATGATTATCCAGGTGCCTTCACAACTTTTCCTTATAGAAAGGAAGTGAATTAAGGAAGACACCAAACCATTACCTAGCCTTAAAAGTTCCTTTGATTAAACCCCTTTCAACCCACGGTAGACATGGTTAACTAAAGCACAAATCACAATCACTACAAGACATTATTTCAGGGCATATTCTCTATCCCCAGTGGAGTCGCAAGACTGTAGGACACAGAACTTGACGACGCATGCTGTTCTAGGCTCGCGGCCTAGTTGGGAGTACGGAGTAGCCCGCGGGGGACTAAACCGGAGAATAATGGAGTCGCCACCCGGTGTGAACCGGGAAAATGATTTAAGGCCGCACTCACCCCTCGCAAGGGAAGACCTCAAATCGTTGGGTTCAGAATGGTCCCTTACTTATGCCACTTGTAATGAAATGATTTGTGCAATATCTTAACCGAATCTACGCAACATATATTCTCAAAAGTAACTTAGATCTAGTTCGCATTCATCAAAGTAAATCCTATATCTAAGTTTGCATGCTTTAAAAGTAAGTCATTATAACGAAAAGCATACAATATCACACAACGAGCAAGTTGAATCATAAAACACAAAGAATAACTAAGTAATCACTTAAACACAAACGTAAACTAAATTCCTAATGCGAAAAGTAAATCACTAAATCATGCATAAAGAAGTAACATAATCATGCTTAAAACATAAATAACATACTAGACCTAATCATGCTAAATAAATAAATAACCTACTAGACTAAATCATGCTAAATAAATAAATAATCTACTAGACTAAATCTTGCTCGAATACAAGGTTAGATGAAACGAAATACGTGTGTTTCTCAAGTGGTATGTGGCATTGTATCCTGAGTGCAAACCGCAATACCGGCCATTCGGATTCGGCTACAGAATTTACGTCCGAGTTTCCATCCGATATACCGCAAGAGAGAACACATATTTCGTTCATCCGGAAATCACATCATGCACCAATCCACAATACTCACATGAAATAAAGTACTAAAATAAATAAAAATAAAAGATAATAAATAAAGAAGGAGCCCTCAGGTCTAACCTCTTTTGTCGACTCTTGGAAGTGCGGTACGCGTTTGTCGGAAGGGTCGATGCTCCGCAACTCCTCCGGTTCACTGGTTCAACATCTTACTTCGCTTTTTCTCTATTTGGGCTGCTATTTTACTCCATTTTATGGTTGTTTCTGGTCGCGGTTTAGGCTTACTGTTTTTTGGTAATGCGGGGCTATTTTGGTTTGGGGTTTACGAGTTTTACGGGGCATTTTTCTGATGCAGTTTGCAGTGGTGGAATGGGCAGTTTAGGGACTGTTTTCACCCAGAAATGGGGTCTGTTTCAGGCAGAATTTGGTGCAGTTTAGGTGTAGTTTCAGGAGAGTTTTTTAGGCATGAACTGAGGCAGTTTACTGGGCTTTTTGGCGTCAATTGGGGCTGCTGGTTAGGGAGTTTTATGCGTCAATTGGGGCTATTTTTTCAAGGGGATTTAACGTGGCTTGCTAGCTATTGTGAGGAACGTGAGAAGTGGGTAGATTTTTGAGGTTGAGGGTGCATGAGTGGCTGCTACGTGAAGAGGGGGGGGGGGGGGGGGGGGGGGGGGGGGGTGTCGTGAGTGGTGCTGTACGTGAAGGAGGGTGCGTGAGTGGAGGGGCTATGAGTGGATGCGTGAATTGAGTGAGGGTTTGTGGTTACGTGGGTGACTGCATGGAGGCTATGTGGTGTGAGGCAGTGGGTTAATTTATTTGTGTTTTTGCCGTGAGAATGAGCTAGTGATGAGCGGAAAATATATCAATATTTACCGCCCCTTTAACTTAATATTTATTTAGTTTCTCGGGTTTGATGAACTTTTTGATGTGTTTTAGTTTATTTTGTAGATAAAATAATATCGGGACTCAATGAAATCATTTAGGGATGAATATGGGTCAAATAATGGCAATTATTGGACTTGATATTTTAATTTTGGAGATTGGAAACTTGAAATGGCGTTTTGACGAAGTGCAGTTTTGGAAATTCCAGTTTTGCGCATCTGTCGTATTTTTGGCATAACTTTTTACTCAGATATCGGATTGAGCTGATTCAAGTTCCAGATTAAAGAAGACTCAAAGATCTACAACTTGGAAAGAAAACATAATTTCGAATTCTGAAGATTTCATGCCTGAAATTGATGAACCATCCAGAAGTGTGTAGTGTGTAATTATTAAAGTCACTTTCAATCATTTTCAAAGCAAAAAATAAATTAATAAATAAATAATAAAAATTATCAAATCATCACCAAACATGATAAGAGATTAGTGGAGCAATTAATAATGGATTTGGTGGAGCAATTAGTGGAGCAATTAGTGGAGCAATTAATAATTGATTTGGTGGATGATTTGATGGAGGCAAAATTTTGCCTATAAATACCAAGCCATTTCATTTGTAAAATTCATACTTTCTTCTAAGGAATTCCTTAAGAATACTAAGAAGATTGTATCTTGTTTGTTTATTTACAGCTTTCAGTAATTAATTTTCGTTTTCGCACTTTCTTTTCTTTACTTTTCAGTTTTTACTTTCCGCAATTTACTTTTACGCACAGTACTTTTCTTTATTTAATTTTCATTTTTTACTTTTCAGTAATGAGGAGGTAACCCCCCTTTGCTGGGGTAAAAGGTAAAACTTTTATTACTAATATTTAGATTAATCTCCCTTAATTATAATATATAAACTAGTTAAAACCTGACTTAACGAGGATACCGCCATATTGGTCGGTTGGTGATTATTTAAATTGGTTTTAATCTGACTAAACTGGATACCGCCTAATTGGTCGGTTGGTAATTAATTATTAATTTGACTTAATCTGGATACCGCCTATATGGCTGGCTGGTAATTATCATGCAAAGTTACTATATTATATTAAGGGAGATATCTAAAATAGAAGTAATAAAAGTGGATCCTTTTACCTCAACATTTTCTTTTATTGTAATTTTACTTTATTTAATTTTCAGCAATTTACTTTTCAGCAATTTACTTTTTAGCAATTTACTTTTCAGCATTTACTTTTCAGCATTTTATTTTTAGTCCTAAAATTTTCAGTATTTTACTTTATGTCTTTTATTTTAATTAAGTTTTTTTAATACCCATAAATATGTGTCATAACTAAGCCAGTTATCTGGGGTTGTGATGAAATCCAATATCACCGGTTTATAAGGGTTAGATTATAGCTTGGGTAATATAAAGATTTATTTATTGAGTCTTAAACTTAATGCTTTTTGTTGTCTGATCACCAATAAGATTGATGTGGTAAATCTAAAATGAACTAGACATAGGGATTTTAGGTTTCAGCCTTAGACTTAATAGCTCACGATCTTCCTTGAGGATAGATAACCCTTTAATAGATTTCCTTACAGGATAGACATATACCTGTCGGGCGGGGGTAGCCATAATTGGAACTTAAACTTAATGAATCCAGATAATTTGATTGACATACACATATGGTTCAATTGAGTTAAACTGGGTATTTGCGTCTGACCATCGACAAATGCTTTTGCATAATTTAGTGTTCCAGGTTAGTAAACCGATTTATTACACAAACATAAAATAACCAATTCATCTTTAAAATTATATTGGAAGAAATCACAACCCTAGATAGTTTTTAATATTGAATTTTCTTAAAACCTACTTTCGAACAATTTTATTTACTTGTTTTTAAATTTAGAATCGTCACCATTTCAAATCAATCAAACAACCTGTTAGATACTAGTAATCATTTGACTTCATAAAATTAATAGATTAGATATTAAGTCCTCGTGGGATCGATATTTTTATACTACTTGAACGATACGTGCGCTTGCGTTATACGTGTGTGTTTACGCCGGTCAAGTTATTGGTGTTGGATAATATGACCCATAGCGTCACTATTTGTACAGATCATGGTGTTGTTGTACAAATTAACTATGTGACAAAGGAGATTGCACTCTTATCATTTGTGATTAGATTACCTTAGATGTATAAATGATGAGAGGTCCCTATGATTTGTTCCTGGACGGAGAATGATATGAGACAGTATCAGTCCACGTAGGATAAATCATTAAACATCCCTAGCCGGAGTATTATCGAGACAAGACATCGATAACGCGGAATAGGCTAGTATTGCACTTGTGCGCGTTGTGAGGGCACAACGTCATAGTTCTCATATATTTAAGTATTGGATACTTATGCAAGTGCGATAGGAGGTTGTGTTTCACCGATGGTATGGGAAACAGCTTCGCTCTGGATAGACCCCTCGGAATCCCATTGGTATTATGACTATGTGTCTATGGGAGTTCGACATCAGGGTAGGTGTATTTGGTCTTAACCTGAGACTTGCATCGCTAATGCTTACGACAATCAATATACTTTGGTTGAGGTCGTCTAGGACTCTAACCGATTCTGTGTACGCCAATACTGGGTATATTGAGAATCGTAGAGTGTTGGGTGTGATGTCAAGACGGAAGTATCACTCCAGTCATAGTGGAGATGATGTCACGCAGGATACGGTATTAGTGCTCTTAAGTGATGCGCATCCAATCGTGATATTATGACTAGGTCATGAATATCCGATAATAGAGACTAGTTACCAGACATCCGACATGTGCTTCGGACGGGGCAGACACTTATCCAGCCCCAGCCCTAGCACGTGACTATCCGATACTGGACCGACATACGCAATACTTGGTATACTACGCTTGATATAGATCTTAATATTCTTAGATGAATATGACCGGAGATTTTGGTAGACATCGTGCTTTGCTAGGAGCCGACCTTGTCTCGTAAATCGGTAGAACGTAGTACTTGGTACGTGCGTGATTCGGATACTCCGACGACCGTATTTACTGCCAACTTATCCGGGGATCTCATGGGTCGCTTCCCAATAATCCACCGATGACGTATGACTCGTACTCTATATTAATCTGGGATTAATTAGAAGAGAGAGAAATTTAATCTGGGATTAATAACGGAGATATTTTATCTAGGATAAAATATCGTCTAAAGAGAGAGAGCGATTAATTTGGAATTAATCGGTAAGTTAATATATTCGATATATTGAACGAAATTGGATTTCGACGCAGAATTGAAATTGGATTTTAATTCGGGCGAATGAATTAATTTAGAATTAATTCGTTAGCGACGTGAATAGTGAATTCGCTAGGCGTAATCATTTAATTACGACGCGACGGAAAAATCGCTAATTGGGAATTAGCGAACCCGAGCCCGAGTGTGATTGCGAGCGCATTCGTATTTCGAATTCGAGTGCGGCAACGCAAGTCACATCAAACGTCAAATCATTCATCACATCAAGCGTCAAATCAAATGTCACTTTGAGTGATGTGACAACTTGTCACTTGATTGAATGAAAGATGTGACTTTGATGTAGTTGGTAGTGGTTGGAAAAGGCTTTTAAAAGTTGATGGTAATATATTGTTACATATATTACTTTGACTTTTGAAAAGTGTATATCATATATTTAATTTTAGAAATTATATATAAGATATACCAAACCATTTTTTTACAACTAATATACAACTCTCTCTCTCTCATTTCTCTCTTCATGTTCATGCCCAAATGGGCAAATAACTTACTGGTTTTAACCAGTAAAAACGTGAGCAGTGGGGAAGCTTGGAGTGGGATTTTGTGGTAAAATCTCAAGTGCTAGCACACTTACGGAACATGCGAAGGTGGTAGGGATGTTCACCCATGAGCCGGGATCCGTTCGACGAAGCTTGGAGCTCCGTTTCGCAGCTCAAAAACAGAAGACGGAAGGCAGTGAACTGCACAACCAGTGAGCAGTCCACGCCCAATGCAGTGAGGTTTTTGAAATTTTGTTGCTTGCCGCGTCTCTCAACCGATCGATGTGAGTATTCCGCTACCTCCATTGATGTGTTCACACATGATTTTCATTGCTTGTTTGATCTTGGGACCTAGAATAAACCTAACAATGGCATCAAGAGCCTTAGGTTCAAGCATGAAACTTTTAGGCTTAAAATTTGGGTAAATTTGTTTTGAGCATGATTTGAATAAATTGATTGTTTGAGTATGCTTATAACATGTCTAATTGCATTTTGGTTGGACCAATTTGTTGAAAATTAATTTGGAATAATTTTCCCCAAAATATTGATGTTGGCCGAATTTAAAGGGAATTTTTAATTCTTGGAATTTTTTGATTTTGATTCATTAGATGAATTAGAATCATTTAGGATGATGTTAATTTAAGGTCAATTGGATTGAATTTTGAATTGAACATAAATCCCTAATTTTTCCCCTTGGCCGAATTGGTATATGCCCTTGAATGTCTTGGTGATTTTGATTTTGTGACATTGGATGTGTATGAAATCAAATTGGATGGTGATTTAATGTCGATTGTGGGTTCGATTGGATTGAAACCGAATCGGACACAAAATCCTTCCTTGGCCGAGAGCATGAAGCATGTAAATGGGTTTGATTTTTCATTTTGTGTGTTGGACATATAATAATGAGTTGAGTATGATTAATTGGACTAATTTGATGTTTTGGAAATGTTGATTTAGGTGATTAATCATATTATACACTTTAGGTAATTAAATTGCTAAATTGGATTTATGTAATTTAATTATTTGAGGCCTTAAAATTGGATTTGGGCTATTAATGTTGTATTTGGGCCTATTGGGCTTGTTTTTATCAAGTTTGGTTTAGGGCAAGTGGATTGGATCCAATTGGGCCCAAAACCTTAACCATAAAGCCCAAATGCGACTAATGAACCTTTAAAGTTCAGTTGGGCCTAATGGGCCAAGATTGATTTATGGGCTTATGGGGTAAATCCCGGATTGGACTTTGGTTATCGGTTTGACCCGAGTTGACCAAAAGTCCACGCCTTAAGAAATCAATTAAAAGCCCATTGGACTTTAATTGAATTGACGTTGGACGTTAATCGGTCTTTGAGACGCGTTACGATTAAATTTGGAATTTAAGTCGTTAAAGGTTTATTAAATAAACTGTAATATTTAATTTGGAATTGAATAGTGAATTAGTATTAAATACATGTTAAATTGGATTTAATGATGTAGTTTAATTTAATTCAAGAATTCGTACTTTGAGTACTTATTCGCAAAAACGAGTTTGACTCGAGCAAAATCAAATCGTTGTTTGAACATTGGATGATCACATAATTATCAGATAATTAATTTGATTAGATTGATTGATAGCATGCTTATGTGTGAATACGTGGTTGATGAATGAATAATGTATATCAGATGGATATTAGATGGGTGGGCAATTTTGGAAATTGTTGTAATAAATTTGATTTATTAAATTGGACCTGCGTGTCCAGCCTTATCACCTCTATTCTCTTTGTATTCTCTTCTCACCTATTCCCCTAAATGTAAATGAGGTTTCTTTAGAAGTGTAGTGTGTAACGGGTAGAAGTAGTACAAGTGCTAGCTTGAGTGAGAAAGTAAGAGAGATTTGATCTAGGATCAATGTAAAGTATCCATCCGCATATCATTATTATTTTATTTCATACTCGCTTTATTATGTATTTAGAATGCATGTTTAAGGGTGTATGATGATGAGACCTTAACAAAGATAATTAAATTGGTAGCCAATTTGCACGCGAAAAACCCTCAACAAATATCATGCGTTTTTCCTTCCATTGAGTGATTCTTACTCAAGATCCGAGATTGGCATGGGTTGTTGGCCAAAGTCAAGCCCCTGTCCGTCGAAGATGTGTTTGAATCACGAAGCTTTGTTCCATATTGGTGTCTTGTCCAAGTTGTGGTTTTTTTGGCCAAAGTCAAGACCACTTCTTGTCCATCGACATTGATTACGAAGCTTCCATGGTCAATGGGTCCGCGCTTGACTGGGATCATTAGGTTTGTTGTGCCAAAGCCAAGGCCTAGTTGATTCAGAGGAAAAAGGTTAGGGTATATATTGGATATATAGGCATATATGAGATATATGTTTCGGACTTGGATGTCCACCTACTGGATCTAGGAGTTGGATGATATCCAATTGATCTTCGAGATCTACCTAGTTAATTATCATACATTTGTTGGCCAAAGTCAAGATTGTGTGATATTTAACGGGATCCTAGCCCACTAGGAAACACGGTTTCCCGAGTACTCGATAGAGGGTTAGAGACTTGCCGAAAAATAGTGGGAGGCAAGAATTGAATTGGCAATATTCATTCAATTACTCGCCATACGCGCTCAAACAAATATCATTCGTCGTAATATTAAATGTTAGTTGGACTAATATTTAAATTGTTGTTTTTAATTAACAGTTGTCTGTATTATATTTGATTATATAATTGGATTATAGTAATCAATATATTTGAATTAATTGATTTCAATTTACAGTTGATTTTATAGTTAGACTATAGTAATCAATGTAATTGAGGTTAATTAATTTAGACTATATTTGATTATATAGTTGGACTATTATAATCATTATAATATATAGTACCACATATCGTTGATTAAATAGTTGGACTATTAGAATCAAGATTAAAATTGAAAGATTGGACATTTAAATATAATCTTGGATTAAAATATTTAAATGGTTTAATTTTCAAATTGGGAATTAAATTTCAGGATAGTCCTGGAAATAAATAATAAGTTATTCTATTTGATAAAATAACCTATTATGCCTAAGCCCAGAATCAAGCAAATAAGTAGAGCATAAAATCTTTGGAAGATTTATGTGATGATGACTTTAGTGCTTAATTAATATACTTATCATAAATCTATCTTTAGATTTAAAAGTATTAAATTGCAATTAATAATTCTTAGAGAATTGATTTGACTATTCTAGAGGTGAAAAGTCAAAGTTTGCAATTGGGCGTGTTGCACAAGGTGCACATCGTTTCGATATTCCGAAACCCAAGGCTTGGCCAAAGGTTTGTGAAATATTGAAAAGATAATTGACATATCCCAAAGTGACTGTCGTTTGGATATGGCAAACACGAAGGAATTAAAGAAAGGGCGAGGCTCTAACTTTAAAAATATTTGTCAAAGTTATGTTCACTACTAGTATTGAAATTAGATTTTAAATACTTAGCGTGGTACATAAAATATATGTATTGATGTTCAGAATCCGCTATGAGCTGGATACTGACTTCAAGCCGAGATTTCTCTGCGAATCGGAAACGGGACGAAAGTCACTGTTTCGACCGTAGATACCTAAGTTTAGGAACTGCCCTTCGGGTATGTACTTAAATTAGGAACTGTTATGATGTAACTAGTTGACTAGAGACATTATCTCTATATCAGTGTTTAATCCATTCTGGATAAACCTTATATTCTAGAACACTAAGTGTTTTATTATATAAAGATGATACTGAGATAAATACATTAGATGTAAATAACAGTATTTATATTTTGAATATAATAAAATCTCAAACATATAAAATGACAAATAAATAGCTCAAATTGATTTGATCAATAGAGACTTATTTGTGGCATTGTCGTCTGGGACACAATTAAATAAGACTCGTATATCCACACTTTTGAAGAGTGGGTACTAGGACTGTTTTGACTAATCAAATAAGGTTTGCGAATCTAGTTTATTAGGTAAAGTACCTAAAATACTATTTACTTGGTAATAGTATAAAAGCCACCGATCTGTTAGCCCTATTCATTGTGAAGATAGTGGGCCCATATCTAGCTAGGCTAGATGTGAACATGAATATTTCGTGACCTTAGCGGATGTGGCATCACGTTATGGTTATGTCTTTCTTTTGAAGAACACAAATCAGAAACTTTTAAAGTTTCGACACGAAGTAAATAAACAAATCGGCTATAGTATTATTCCGCCACGGTAAGACTGTAATGAAAATACTTAAGCATTAAGTTTCATACATACATGAAAGAGTATGGTATTCTTTCAGATGAGGACTCCTCCCGAGACACGTCAGTTTGACGGTGTGTCCGAACTAAAAACTAAATTTTGTTGGACAAGATAAGGTTAAATTATGAGTCGCTCTGAGCTATCATTTCCTTCAACAGGATATATGTTAACAGTGCAAAAACGTATTTAGAATAAGGTTCCATGAAAATCTATTTGACAGATGTCATATAGGATATGGACAGGGAAGAAACAGGGTTTCACACTCCTGAAAATTTGGGTATGCCAGGCATAACGTTTGGATGATACCAAACTAGAACCCAAATTGGATAAGTGCCAATGTTGGTTGTCCTAAAGGAAACCATAAGTATAGTACTTATAAATCTCACATGAGAACAATATAATTGTTGCTCACCATGCGGTTTTTCCTAAGAGGAATATCGATATGCAGTGGTCAGTGGGAGGATAGTGATACTCGATGAAAATCGGAGTAATACTGTTCAAGCACGAAATCCTTAATGGAACACAAACGGTTCATCAAGGATGAATTTATACCATTAATCTTCGAATACACAAGAACATCGTAGATCGGATAGAGTCAGAAAACAACCTAGGGTATGGGTTTCTGATCTAACCCTCATAAAGATATCAATCTTATGGAGGTATACCATCCGACTACGTTTTGAGGAAGTGATACAAGGTTTCGAGTCCTTATTATGGCAAAGTACCATGAGTCCGAAATGGATTCCATGTATAACAACTACTTTGGATACTAGTTGTTGTACCGCAAGGCATTGTGCCTATTGGTACATTAAACGTCTTCAAGGAAGACATACATGGATGGCAACATACCAACGTACAAAGCTAGGCTTGTAATGGAAATGTATCGTTATCAACATTGTGTTAATAACGGTTCAACCTTTTACCTGTTGCCACTGTAAATCCATTTGGATAATACGTGCTGAAGCTGTACATTTCATTTATGAAATGTGTCAGTTGTAGATCAAAATCGCTTTCCTGAAAAGGAAACCTTTTGGAGGATGTTTACAACATCCTGACGATTTTGTATAACCAACAAACGAGGTTTGTGGGTTATTCGATCCATGTTTGGATTGAAGCAAGCATAAGGTTCTTGGAACTGACGTTTTGAATAATCATAATGGTTCATGATTTGACTCAAAACGAAATAATTCTTGTGTATATAAGGAGGTTAGTGGGAGAGCGCACTGACAGTTAAATTCCCATATAGCAATTGGTGAAAGCTTGGCTTTCATAGATATTCTTTCAATAGAAATTCTCCGTAGAATTCTGGGGAATAACAACCTTTATTCAAGGAATAAAGATCTACTGGGATAGATTTGGAGTTGTTAACACTCTCTGGAAATTATACATTTAAATGTACTTAATATGGTGTCTCATACGCTTTGAGCATATGGAGTCACAAACAGGACAATCCAAGTGATAGTCACTGGATTGAAGTTAAGAACATCTGTTAGTATCTTAGAGAACTAAAGATGTTGTCTTAAACTATGGAGAAGGAGAACTTGAAGTGACTGGGATCACTGGTGCAAGTTTCCAAACAATTGAATACTACAGTACTATAAAGTTTGAATAACGGGACAGTGAGCTGGAAATCTTCCTAGCAAGATAACTGTTGCCGAATAAACAACAAATGCGGATTATTGCTGCAGCTGAGGCAGCAATAGAAGCCATTTGGATCGAAAATAAATCTAATTAGATTAGATATAGTTCTGTTAGCAGCTGATCTAGGCGTCAGCACAGGCTAAGGAATTAAAGGTCTCATCGAAAATCCAGATATATACTTCTATATTCATCTGATTCATTCGGATCATACATCGTGGCGATGTGATGATCGTATAAATCGCATCGGATGATAATCATGCAAATCCGCTGACGAAAACATTTTCTCAGTAATTTGAGCGAACCGTACATAGTTCGGGTGTTAGACACTCGAGTGACTGGCTATGTGCCAAGTGGGAGATTGTTGGATAATATGACCCATAGCGTCACTATTTGTACAGATCATGGTGTTGTTGTACAAATTAACTATGTGACAAAGGAGATTGCACTCTTATCATTTGTGATTAGATCACTTTAGATGTATAAATGATGAGAGGTCCCTATGATTTGTTCCTGGACGGAGAATGATATGAGACAGTATCAGTCCACGTAGGATAAATCATTAAACATCCCTAGCCGGAGTATTATCGAGACAGGACATCGATAATGCGGAATAGGCTAGTATTGCACTTGTGCGCGTTGTGAGGGCACAACGGCATAGTTCTGATATATTTAAGTATTGGATACTTATGCAAGTGCGATAGGAGGTTGTGTTTCACCGATGGTACGGGAAACAGCTTCGCTCTGGATAGACCCCTCAGAATCCCATTGGTATTATGACTATGTGTCTATGGGAGTCCGACATCAGGGTAGGTGTATTTGGTCTTAACCTGAGACTTGCATCGCTAATGCTTACGACAATCAATATACTTTGGTTGAGGTCGTCTAGGACTCTAACCGGTTCTGTGTACGCCAATACTGGGTATATTTAGAATCGTAGAGTGTTGGGTGTGATGTCAAGACGGAAGTATCACTCCAGTCATAGTGGAGATGGTGTCACGCAGGATACGGTATTAGTGCTCTTAAGTGATGCGCATCCAATCGTGATATTATGACTAGGTCATGAATATCCGATAATAGAGACTAGTTACCAGACATCCGACATGTGCTTCGGACGGGGCAGACACTTATCCAGCCCCAGCCCTAGCACGTGACTATCCGATACTGGACCGACATACGCAATACTTGGTATACTACGCTTGATATAGATCTTAATATTCTTAGATGAATATGACCGGAGATTTTGGTAGACATCGTGCTTTGCTAGGAGCCGACCTTGTCTCGTAAATCAGTAGAACGTAGTACTTGGTACGTGCGTGATTCGGATACTCCGACGACCGTATTTACTGCCAACTTATCCGGGGATCTCATGGGTCGCTTCCCAATAATCCACCGATGACGTATGACTCGTACTCTATATTAATCTGGGATTAATTAGAAGAGAGAGAAAATTAATCTAGGATTAATAACGGAGATATTTTATCCAGGATAAAATATCGTCTAAAGAGAGCGAGCGATTAATTTGGAATTAATCGGTAAGTTAATATATTCGATATATTGAACGAAATTGGATTTCGACGCAAAATTGAAATTGGATTTTAATTCGGGCGAACGAATTAATTTAGAATTAATTCGTTAGTGACGTGAATAGTGAATTCGCTAGGTGTAATCATTTAATTACGACGCGACGGAAAAATCGCTAATTGGGAATTAGCGAACCCGAGCCCGAGTGTGATTGCGAGCGCATTCGTATTTCGAATTCGAGTGCGGCAACGCAAGTCACATCAAGCGTCAAATCATTCGTCACATCAAGCGTCAAATCAAATGTCACTTTGAGTGATGTGACAACTTGTCACTTGATTGAATGAAAGATGTGACTTTGATGTAGTTGGTAGTGGTTGGAAAAGGCTTTTAAAAGTTGATGGTAATATATTGTTACATATATTACTTTGACTTTTGAAAAGTGTATATCATATATTTAATTTTAGAAATTATATATAAGATATACCAAACCATTTTTTTAAACTAATATACAACTCTCTCTCTCTCATTTCTCTCTTCATGTTCACGCCCAAATGGGCAAATAACTTACTGGTTTTAACCAGTAAAAACGTGAGCAGTGGGGAAGCTTGGAGTGGGATTTTGTGGCAAAATATCAAGTGCTAGCACACTTACGGAACATGCGAAGGTGGTAGGGAGGTTCACCCATGAGCCGGGATCCGTTCGACGAAGCTTGGAGCTCCGTTTCATAGCTCAAAAATAGAAGACGGAAGACAGTGAACTGCACAACCAGTGAGCAGTCCACGCCCAATGCAGTGAGGTTTTAGAAATTTTGTTGCTTGCCGCGTCTCTCAACCAATCGATGTGAGTATTCCGCTACCTCCATTGATGTGTTCACACATAATTTTCATTGCTTGTTTGATCTTGGGACCTAGAATAAACCTAACAATTGGCGCCGTTGCCGGGAACTTATTTATCTTTTACTATTAGTTTAGGGGTTAGATACCGTTACTTGTATCTAATTTCTTTTTACTTATTGTCGTTGTTTTCTTGTGTTTCAGGTTCTCAGAAACTTCATGAGACGAACCAAAAGCTTTGAACTCCGACCACTTGACCCAGAAATTGAAAGAACCATCAGACAGTTGAGAAGGGAAAGACGAGAAGGCCAAGAAGCTTTAGTCAACATGGAACCTGAACCTTTGAACGTTGCACCACCAATTCCCATTCGAGACAGAACCATTCCGGTGGTTGACAGACTCATTTCTTGCATTGTACTTCCTCCCTTACCAGCAAATGCGTGTGACATCAAAACATGCATTCAGATGATTCAGCAGTCAGTTCAGTTTGAGGGGAATGCAACTGAAGATCCTAATGCCCACATCAGCAACTTCCTGGAAGTTTGCGGCACTTTTAATTATAACCGATAAGCGGAAAAAGCTATGAGACTGCGTGTTTTCCCATACTCCTTGAAGGACAGAGCTAAAGCGTGGCTACATTCATTACCAGCAGGTTCTATCACAACATGGAACACTTTAGCCACCAAATTTCTTGCAAAATACTTTCCACCAGCCAGAACCGGAAAGCTGAGGAATGACATCACATCCTTTGTGCAACAAGACTCAAAAACTCTCTACGAAGCTTGGGAAAGGTACAAAGATTTACTCCGGAAATGTCCACACCATGAGATTCCAAAATGGCTTCAAGTCCAAACATTCTATAATGGACTTTCTGGAATAATGAGAACCACAATCGATGCTGCTGTTGGAGGAGCTTTAATGGCAAAAGGAGAAGATCAAGCCTGTGAACTAATCGAAGAAATGGCCAACAACAATTCCTTGTGGCCAACTGAAAGGAGCATGATCCAAAGAATTGCAGGAATTTATGAAAGTGGAGCCAACACAGCAGTCAACACCAAGCTGGATCAAATATGCAAATTCATGGAGACTCTTACCACTGGATCCACAAGTTCACCATATGGAGGAATAATAGAGTCAAACCAACTTGAAGAAACGGTAAATTTTGTCAACAATTTCAACAGACAGGGGAACAATCCTTATTCCAACACCTACAACCCAGGGTGGAGGAATCATCCTAATTTTTCATGGAGCAACAATTCAGGCCAACAGCGGAACTATCCACCACCTGGATTCCAGCAACAGAACAAAGGCCAGGAGCAGGCAAATGAACCAGGAATAGCAGAAGTCCTGGCTCAGTTAAAAAAGTACGATGCCATCTTTCAGAGCCAATCAGCTTCCATCAAAGCACTGGAGAATCAAATCAGACAACTGGCCAATGCTCAGAGTTACAGACCACCAGGAAATCTTCCCAGTAACACAGAACCCAATCCAATGAACCGAGGGAAGGAGCAATGACAAGCCATTACTTTGAAAAGCGGTACTGAAATCAACAAAGATGTTGGAATCAAGATGTCCCAAGAAGAAGTTCCAAAAGAAGCTGAGAAACAGATGGAGGAAAAAGAAGCAAAGGAAAAAGAACCAGAAAGAATCATTCTACCTCCACCTTTTCCTCAGCGTCTTCAGAAAAACAAACTGGACAAGCAGTTTGCTCGATTCCTGGAGGTGTTCAAAAAGCTTCACATCAACATTCCATTTGCAGAAGCCTTGGAACAAATGCCCACCTATGCCAAATTCATGAAAGATATTCTTTCACGAAAGCGGAGATTGGGAGATTACGAGACAGTAGCATTATCAGAAGAATGCAGTGCTATCATTCAGAGGAAACTTCCCCCGAAGTTGAAAGATCCTGGCAGTTTCACTGTTCCTTGCGTCATAGGAGAACATAACTTTGGTAAGGCTTTATGTGATTTAGGTGCTAGTGTTAACTTGATGCCTTTTTCTATTTTCAGGAAATTACAGATTGGAGAAACAATGCCAACTTCAGTCTCACTGCAACTTGCTGATAGAACGCTCGTATTTCCAAGAGGCGTAGTTGAGGATGTGCTGGTCAAGGTTGACAAATTCATTTTCCCAGTAGATTTTATTGTCCTTGATATGGAGGAAGACGCAGACGTGCCAATCATCCTTGGGAGACCATTCTTGGCTACAGGTCGAACCATTATTGATGTACAAAAAGGATAACTAACCATGAGGGTACAGCCGTATAGGACCAAGAAGTAACATTCAATGTTTTCAAGGCCATGAATTTCCCAGATGATGAAAAGAAGGAGGAATGTTTCAAACTCGATGTGATACATAGTACCATTCAGAACTCTGATGAAAGACAAAGTTCTACTGACAAACTTAAAACATGTCAATTGCCTGTGGAGCCTAAAGATAAAGCATCTTTTGCACTGAAAGAGCCAATTCTTGCTCTACAAGCAACAGAAGAGAAAGATTCCACCAGCTCAACGAATTGGAGGAATTTCACAATCAGCCTTTTGAAGATGCCAAATTGTACAAAGAAAAGGGCAAGAAACATGATGAGAAATTAGTGCGCATACAACTGGAACCAGGGCAGAAGGTACTGTTAAACAAATCAAGGGTGAATTCTTCTTCCCATGGAAGCCAAAATCACGGTGGTCAGGTCCATTTGTGATCACCAAAGTTTTACAAAATAGAGCCGTTGAGATACATGATCCTGACGCTAACAAAACTTTCAAGGTTAAAAACAAGCGTGTCAAGCACTACTGGGGAGAATCATTTGAGCGACAAAAAGAAAGTGTCACACTTTCAGATCCAGCTTAACGTTCGAGAAGTCAAGTCTGGCTAACGACTTTAAACTTAGCGCTCGCAGGGAGGCAACCTATGCAATTTTGTATATATTGTGATTTGGTGTGATTTAATTTTGTGTGTTTAGTTTTTGCAGATTAAGTCATTTCAAGATGGAAGAAGCTCTCGCAAATCTTCACAAGCAATTTCCTTCTCTCCCTAAAAAATCTCTAATGAAAGTTTACAAAGCTCGCTTGGAACGGATGAGGTTATTGACAATCCATGGTATTCCTAATGATATTCGTTGGGTAATTAAAGCACGAGTCCGATTGGCAGGTGAGTCTTCTGACTCTTTTATTTCACATCTGTCTGGTTTTGGAAGAAGCACCTATGCAAAGAAACGTAGAGCTAAGCAAATGGGTGTTTGTTTCAAATGTGCACGATTTAATTGCAACACTCGTTGTCGTTCTTTAGGAATGGTGTCTGATAATCGCGAAGAAAAAATTAAATTCATTAGAGATGGCTTGAGTAAGGAGTCTTTAGATGATCTATCTTCGACTCTTGAGACGCATCCAAGTGGATATGTTCACATAGCCTTTCGCAAATTACATACACAATTTCAAAAAGAAAGACAACAGTTAAGTCTTGGGAATCTGACTCAAAAAGACCCTGTTTGCCAATTTATAAGAAAATTGGATGGGAAGCTTGTCCCTGACGCATAGACGTTAATCAAGCTGTAAATTCCTGTATATATTATATCTCTTTTTCTTTTCCTAATAATTGTGATTTGTTTTGTTGTTTTCTTTTATTTTCTCCGACAGGATCCAGACCTTTTTGACTAACACGATATTATTTCGCTACTAATCGTCCTCTGGAAGATACTTGTGCTATTTTTACTCACCCTTTTCAGGTACTATAAATTCAGCCCGTCATTGCACTTCTGAAGGCATCCAGAGTTGAGAAAAAAACACATAAAAAAATGGAAGCTACTTCAAGAAGACGAGTTGAAAATATCTGTGTGTTTTGCGGTACTAGTGTTGGTACTAAGCCACAATACATAGAAGCAGCACAAGAATTGGGTCGAGTCTTAGCTGCAAGAAATATGCACTTAATATATGGCGGAGGCAATCTCAGACTTATGGGGATCGTTTCAAAGGCTGTACAGGAAGGAGGCAGTCATGTTTTGGGAATCATCCCAAAACCCTTGGCAGAGGCAAATCTTATTGGATCATCAAACGGAGAGGAACTGATCGTGCCAGGTATGTCTGAACGACTGGTAGAAATGATTAACCGTGCTGATGCTTTTATCGCTTTGCCAGGTGGCTTGGGCACATTGGAGGAAATTTTATAGTACTATCTTGGGCGAACCTGAACATACACCAGAAACCGCTTGGACTGCTTAACGTTGATGGATTTTATGATTTTCTTTGTGTGTTTCTTGATGATGCTCGGAGAAATGGGTTCGTGTCAAAACCTATGAAAGAACTCCTCTTCACTGCCAGAACTGCACCAGATCTAATAAACCAACTCATAGCCTATGAACCACAAGTTGACCCTATCCTTTCAAAGATAAATTGGGCCGAGGACGATCGTGGTAAGAGGCGTCGGGTTAATCTGGATCTTAACCTTTAAATTCCTGTAGAATTTCGGCTAACCAGGTACTATCTTCTAAACTCTTCTTCTACTGTTTAAGACATTGGGGACAATGTCTCATTTAGGTTTGGGGGAGGGAATTAGTTGATCAGTACCTTGTTTAGTTTGTGTGTTATTTCTTTATTTTTAGTCCAAAATTTTTCGAAAAATACAAAAAAAATTGGAAAATTTTCAAAAAATACAAAAATATTTTTTTTTGTTTTTTTTTGTTTTTTTATTCTGACTAAAAAGGTGAAATTGGTAAGAGGTAGCTGAGTAAGGAGTTTCCACTCTTGAGACGTATCTCAAACCTATTTCGAAACAAGTTAATTTTTGTTTATTTCATTTTGAATTATTTAATTTGTAAATTCTCCATAAAATTGACTAAAATGAATCTTCATATGCTCAGTTGACAGATATTATCAACATACATGGTAACATACGGACATGAGCTAAAATTGAAAAGTTTGTAATATTCAGTGCTCTAGTTTAATTGGAAGAAACATCTAAAAAAGCAATAGAGTAAAAAAAAAAAAAAAAAACGTCTGAGATCCGAGTTATTAAGTCTGTAAGGGTGTTTTAACACCTAGTGCCCTAAAACCAACTGGTTTGGGAGTCACTGGCCCAAAGCTTGTTACATGGATCAGAGATGCTGCAAAAAAAATATATATATTTATATCTGAAGTTTGGGTAATTAAGTCCGTAGGGGTGTCTTAACACCTGGTGCCCTAAAGCCAACTGGTTTGGGAGCCACCGACCCAACACTCGCTACATAGACGAAAGGTATTGTATATAAATAAAAAAAAAAAATTCAAAGAAAAAATGAGAAAAATTATTCAATTGCTACAAAAAGGTGTTAAATCTGATAGAACTTTAGGACAAAAATATTACTCTCTTATCAACTGCACTTATGACTGTTGTGGGCAAAAATGAGTTGTTTAATATTTTGTTGGTTGTGTATATGAAGAATGGTAAAAATAATTGGAGAATTTACTTATTCGGTAATTTAGAATGAAACAAAACAACTATTGACTTGGAGTAGAAGTTTCACCTGATTAGTCACTAATATCTTTATTCTCTTTTCGCTTGTCTTTTTGATTTTGTGTGCATTAGTTTCACTACCTTTTTACTTTTATAAAATGTTTGTGGGTATCATTTCTGTAAACCCTCACGAGACTACAACTCGTCCACTAAGGACACCTAGGGGTTTAAAGGCTTGTTGCATATGCTAAATGCAACCGTGATCCCTACGAAAGTGGCATAGTTTAATTTTAATTGTTTCTTGTATTTTATTTTGTTGTTTTGCTCGAGGACTAGCAAAATTTTAGGTTTGGGGTGTGTGATGAGCGGAAAATATATCAATATTTACCGCCCCTTTAACTTAATATTTTATTTAGTTTCTCGGGTTTGATGAACTTTTTGATGTGTTTTAGTTTATTTTGCAGTTAAAATAATATCGGGTCTCAATGAAATCATTTAGGATGAAATATGGGTCAAATAATGGCAATTATTGGACTTGATATTTTATTTTGGAGATTGGAAACTTGAAAGGGCGTTTTGACGAAGTGCAGTTTTGGAAATTCCAGTTTTGCGCATCTGTCGTATATTTGGCATAACTTTTTACTCAGATATCGGATTGAGCTGATTCAAGTTCCAGATTAAAGAAGACTCAAAGATCTACAACTTGGAAAGACAAAATAATTTCGAATTCTGAAGATGTCATGCCCGAAATTGATGAACCATCCAGAAGTGTGTAGTGTGTAATTATTAAAGTCACTTTCAATCATTTTCAAAGCAAAAAATAAATTAATAAATAAATAATAAAAATTATCAAATCATCACCAAACATGATAAGAGATTAGTGGAGCAATTAATAATGGATTTGGTGGAGCAATTAGTGGAGCAATTAATAATTGATTTGGTGGATGATTTGTTGGAGGCAAAATTTTGCCTATAAATACCAAGCCATTTCATTTGTAAAATTCATACTTTCTTCTAAGGAATTCCTTAAGAATACTAAGAAGATTGTATCTTGTTTTTATTTACAGCTTTCAGTAATTAATTTTCGTTTTCGCACTTTCTTTTCTTTACTTTTCAGTTTTTACTTTCCGCAATTTACTTTTACGCACAATACTTTTCTTTATTTAATTTTCAGTTTTTACTTTTCAGTAATGAGGAGGTAACCCCCCTTTGCTGGGGTAAAAGGTAAAACTTTTATTACTAATATTTAGATTAATCTCCCTTAATTATAATATATAAACTAGTTAAAACCTGACTTAACGAGGATACCGCCATATTGGTCGGTTGGTGATTATTTAAATTGGTTTTAATCTGACTAAACTGGATACCGCCTAATTGGTCGGTTGGTAATTAATTATTAATTTGACTTAATCTCGATACCGCCTATATGGCTGGTTGGTAATTATCATGCAAAGTTAATATATTATATTAAGGGAGATATCTAAAATAGAAGTAATAAAAGTGGATCCTTTTACCTCAGCATTTTCTTTTATTGTAATTTTACTTTATTTACTTTTCAGAAATATACTTTTCAGCAATTTACTTTTTAGCAATTTACTTTCAGCATTTACTTTTCAGCATTTTATTTTTAGTCCTAAAATTTTCAGTATTTTACTTTATGTCTTTTATTTTAATTAAGTTTTTTTTACTACCCGTAAATATGTGTCATAACTAAGCCAGTTATCTGGGGTTGTGATGAAATCCAATATCACCGGTTTATAAGGGTTAGATTATAGCTTGGGTAATATAAAGATTTATTTATTGAGTCTTAAACTTAATGCTTTTTCATTAACTGGCCATTAATAAAATTGATCTGGTAAATCTAAAATGAAATAGACATAGGGATTTTAGGTTTTAGCCTTAGACTCAATAGCCCATGATCTTCCTTGAGGATAGATAACCCTTTAATAGATTTCCTTACAGGATAGGAATATACCTGTCGGGCGGGGGTAGCCATAATTGGGACTTAAACTTAATGAATCCAGATAATTTGGTTGATATAGACATATGGTTCAATTGGGTTAACTGGGTATTTGTGTCTGACCATCGACAGAGGCTTACACATAATTTAGTGTTCCAAGTTAATAAATCAATATATTACCCAACTTAAGATAACCACTTCATCTTTGCAATGATATTGGAAGAAATCACAACCCTAGATAGTTTTTAATATTGAATTTTCTTAAAACCTATTTTCGACAAATTTGTTTACTTGCTTTTAAATTTAGAATCGTCACCATTTCAAATCAATCAATCAACTTGTTAGATATTAGTAATCATTTGACCTCATAAAATTAATAGTTTAGATATTAAGTCATCGTGGGATCGATATTTTTATAATACTTGAATGATACGTGCGCTTGCGTTATACGTTTGTGTTTACGCCGGTCAGCTAGGCTTTTGTGTGTTTAGATGAATGAGCTAGGGTCTCTAAGGTTGGGTTAATGGTTTTTTTTTTATAGGCAAAAGAGGGGTAATCTTGTGTGAATAGGGAAAAGATTTGTGCATTTATGGGATATCTTTTAATTTGGAATATCTTTTAATTTGATTTGATTTCTTCTCTTTTGGTTAGAGATATGATTTGATTTGTATCTTTTAATTAGGGAATGTAATTTAATTGGATTAGGAAATTATTTGTTGAGATTTGATTTGTATATTTTAATTAAAGAAGATGATTTGTCTTGATTTTGGCATGTGTTTAATGTGTGATTTTGTTAATTTGGAAGGTGATGGGCGTGTGGCTTGGTCTCTTGGGCGTGGACTTGGCTCATTTTGGTGGGCTTGGTGTGTGGTTTGGTGATGTGTGGGCTTGGTGTGTGACTTGCGGGGGTTTGGACTAAGGATGTGTTTTGAAATAGAGGTCCAACAAGCGAGCCCGAAGCTAAACAAGCGAACAAAATCCAACAAAAATGTCAATTCTTGACTCTTCCCTTCCGACGTCCGTTTCCCGCGACTTCCCCAATTTAAAGAGATAGTGTCTCCATGTGAGACTCATCATCGGGACTTATATGCAAAAATGTAGTGTCTACAATTATCAAAATGGATTTAATCATGACTACAAGTGAAAAAGTTTCGTCGTAGTTGACACTATGTCGATGACGATACCCTTTCACTACAAGCCTAGCTTTATACATTTGTATGTTGTCATATTTCATGTATGTCTTCACCATGAAGACTCACCAATAGGCACAATGCCTTTTGGTACATCAACTAGTATCCAAACTTGGTTGATATACATGGAATCCATTTCGGACTTTCTGACACTTTGCCATAAAAGGGAGTCGATACCTTGTATTGTTTCCTCATATGTAGTCAGTTCGTCTCCCTCAATAAGATTGACATCTACATGAGGTGAGATCAGAAACCCATACCTCTTAGGTTGTTTTCTGACTCTCTTCGACCTACACGATTCTTGTGTATTCGAAGATTATGGTACAGTTTCATCCCTGATGAATTGTTTGTGTTCCGTTAAGGAATCGGTGCCTGCAACAGTATCACTCTGATTTTCATCGAGTTTTACTTTCCTCCCACTTACCACTGCATATAGGAATTCCTCTTAGGAATACCGCATGGAGAGCAACAATTACATTGTTCTCTTGTGAGTTGTATAAGTATTATACATTGGTTTCCATAGGAAAACCAATTACAAATAGGCACTTATCTGATTTGGGTTCTAGTTTGGTATCATCCAAACGTGTGCCCATCGTTCCAAAATCTTCAGGAATGAGAAAACCCGATTTCTTTCCTGTTCATATCTAATATGAAGTCTGTCTAACAGATTTTCATGGAACCTTATTCAAAATAAGTATTGCACTGTTTAATGCGTATCCCTAGAAGGAAAATGGTAGCTCAGAGCTGAAATTTCCTACAAGCAATAGCGACAAGCAATCTCTATACCGAAGAGGGGGAATGAATTGGGTTATCGCTATAAATGCCGAATTATAAAATCTTTGCCGATTTTAAGCTCTTATTAACAAATAGGCTTTTAGGTTAATTTTCTCTATTGTAAATAATAACCTATATGCAAGTTTTCTATCCAATAATATAAATGTAAATAAACTTGCAAATAAGTAAAATTTAAGGGAAATAGAAATACGACACCGTAATTTATAGTGGTTCGGCCAAACGTGCCTAAGTCCACTCCCCCAAGCCTCGCTTGAAGATTTCCACTAAAATCGAGTTTATGTGGTTCACCCGCAACCAAGAGTTTTCCGAAAAGGCGCACTCCGAACCTTTTACACTTTTGAGTTTTGTTCGTAGGCGCACTCACAACCTTTACAACTACCCAAAGTAATGGGATTTCGCAACCATAAGTGTTTTGATAAATAAATTGTAAAACACACTTGGCCACTTACAAATGTTAAGAAGATTGTGTAAGTTGCAAACCCAAGTGTTCTAAGCTCACTACTAAATATATGAAGATGTAGTGTGTGTGAGCTTGTATGAGTGTTTAAGTATATGAAGTTTTAAGACACTATTGTATTTGCCTTGGTAGAATATGTATGAAGGTTTTCTAAGTCTCTAACCAAACACAAATGAGTTGGGGTTCTATTTATAATAAAATGAAAAACATTCCCCAACTTTCAGCTAGACCGGTATGAACACCGGTATGGAGACCGGTATGCCGGTCTGGGTTTCCAACGGATACTAACGGCTATATGACCGTTGGGCAAGTATACGTTACACCGGTATGGAAATTGGTATGAGGACCGGTATGGTCCGTGCCGGTTCTAGTATGATTGCACAATAAAGACCTAGACCGGAAATGTCACCGGTATGAAGACCGGTTTAGGGCTTGCCGGTTCCAGTAAAGGAACTAGTCGTTGGGCTCACCGGTATGGTGACCGGTAAGGTCCATGTCGGTTCCAATGAGCATGCGTAACAGAGCATCTCACTGGTATGGATACCGGTAAGGGACCGGTATGCCGATCTCAGACTAAAATGCAGAGTAATGAAGGTTTTAAGGCATTTTGTCATGATCCTAATGCATCTAAGTGAATGTGCATGATCTGTTGGCAATTATGACCCATAGCGTCACTATTTGTAAAAGACATTATGTTTTTGTACAAATTAATTATATAGCAATGGAAATTGCCTTTTATCATTTCGTAATTAGATTACTTAAATGTGTGAATGATGAAAGTCCTTATGATTAGTTCCAGATTGATAAGATATGAGACATTATCAATCCATAAAGGTTTAATCATTAAATATCCCTAGTCGTAGTATTATCGAGACTGGACATCGATAATGCAGAATAGACTAGTATTTCACTTGTGCGTGTTAAAGAAGCGTAACATCATAATTCTCATGTATTTAAGTATTGGATACTTATGCAACTGTGATAGGAGGTTATGTTTTACCGATGGTACAGAAAACAGCTTCGCTCTGGATAAGCCCTGCAGAATCCCATTGGTAGTATGACTATGTGTCTATGGGAATCCGCATCAGGGTAGGTGTATTTGGTCTTAACCTGAGACTTGCATCGCTAGTACTTACGACAATAAATACGCTTTGGTTTTGGTCGTCTAGGACTTTAACAGGTTCTGTGTACGCCTCTTTTGGGTTTATTGAGAATCGTAGTGTATTGGGTGTGATGTCAAGACGGAAGTATCACTTCAGTCATATGGAGATGATGGTCACGCAGGGATACAAAACTGGTTCTCTAAAAGGTTGCAACCGTCGGGATAATATGACTAGGTCATGATTATCCGATAATAAAGAGACTAGTTGCTTGTGATCCGATATATGCTTCGTACGGGGCAGACACTATTCTAGCCCCAGGCATTGCATGTGACATCTGATACTGGATCGATATACGCAATACTATGTATACTACGCCTGATATAGATCGTATATTCCATTAAGAATATTTCTGGAGAATTGGGTAGGCATGTCGCTTTGCTAGAAGCCAACATTGTCTCATAAATCGGTAAAAAAGTAGTACTTGGTACGTACATGTTCAGATAGTCCGACGACCGGATTTACTGCCAATATATCCAGGGATCTCTTGGGTCACTTCCCGAAGATTCACCGATGACATATTATTCGAGCATAATTAATCTGGGATTAATTGCGGAGAGACTTTATCTGGGATAAAGTACTATTTGAAGAGAGAGAATATTAATTTGGAATTAATCGATAAAATAATATATTTGATATATTAAACGAAATTAGATTTCGACGTGGAATTAAAATTAGATTTTAATTTGGGCTAACGAGTTAATTTAGAATTAATTCGTTAGCGACGTGAATAGTAATTTTTCTAGGCATAATTATTTAATTAAATTTGATTTAATTACGTCGCGACGGAAGTTCGTTAATTTGGAATTAGAGAACCCGAGCCCGGGAGTGTTTGCGGGTCCACTCACATTCGGAATCGAGTGGGGCCCACATGTCACATCACGTGTCACTTCACATGTCACCTTTAGTTGCTTTTGGTTGATGTGTTTAGGTGGAGTTGGTGGAAACTTGGTTTACACTCCAATTTGAAAGCTTTGAGTGACATATACCAAATACACTATTGGTTATATCAATTAATGATTTTGGAAATCATTTGAACAACCTTCACTCTTCTCTCTCTTTGACCGAAACCTTGCAAAAAAAACTCTCCCCATTTTTCTTCTTCATCACCGAAATTTTGAAGGAAGAAATAGAAGAATTTTGTTGCAAAATTTTTCATAGAGCTAGCACTCATCAAGGAATCATACAAGGTGTTAGGGAAACTAATTCAAGAGCTTGGAATCCACAAAAGCTTGGAGCTTGGACAACATTTCTTGAAGAAGTACCTTGGCCGAATCTTGGAGCAAATTTTTGTTTGTTTGACGCATCCATAAACCGATCAATGTAAGTGTGTTTTCGCCACTCTTCTTTGTTATTCATTCACATTTTATGCTTGATTTGATCTTGGGATTAAACCTAGAAACCCAACAATGGTATCAGAGCCAATTTGAGCATGAAATGAATTAGGGTAAAATTTGGGTAAAATCATTTTGAGCATGATTTGATAAAATTAATTGATTGAGTATGCTTGAATGATGATGTTATGAAGTTGTATATGATCAATTTCTTGAAATATTGATTGGATCAAATTTTAGCCCATACATTGGCTTGGCCGAATGTAGTAATTACCCTAGGGTCTTGGTATTTTTTGTTTCGTTGATCATTGGATGACTTGAAACGATTGGGAAATGTCGATTTAAAATTCAATCGGATTGAAAAATGAAATCGGACAAAATAACCCTTGAATACCGAGAGCCTTATGGCATGTAATGAGTTGATTTTTTTTTATTCAAGAATGTTGGACATTAGTTGAATAAAATGATACATAATTAATTAGTTAAATTGTATTTTGGAAATATTAATTTGGGTAATTAATTGATGTATTACACTTAATTAATTGAATTATAAAATTTGGAATTATAAAATTTGGTTAATTGGGCTTGATTTTGAATTGGGCTTGAAAGTGTTGTATTTTGGCATAATGGGCTTGGTTGGGCCAAGTTGGTTTAGGCAAATTGGATTGGATCCAAATTGGGCCTAAATCATTCCATTAAGTCCAAATATAACAAATGGGCTTTAAAAGTTTAATTAGGCCTTATGGGCCGAAATTGGTATCTTGGCAAATGAGGGTGATTCCTTAATTGGGCTTGGTAATTGGTTTTGACCCATATTGACCAAAGCCCATGCCTTATGAAATCAATTGAAAGCCCATCGGACTTTAATTAAACAAACATTGGATGTTAGTTGGGCTTTGAGACCCTTAGATTAGATTTGGAATCTAAGTCGTTAAAGCGCATTAAAAGTGTAGTTATTTAATTTGGAATTAAATAAATGAATTAGTATTGAATACGAATTAAAATTAGATTTAACGAGTAGTTCGATATAATTCAAGAATTCGTACTTTGAGTACTTATTCTCAAACGAGTTGGACTCGCGCAAAAATCAAATCGTTGTTTGAACATTGGATGATCACATAATTCAAAGACTAATTAATTCGATTAGATTGGTTGAATTGCATGCTATGAATGAATATATGGATGTGTTGAATGAATAGCGTATATCGGATGGATATTAGAAGGGAATGGCAATTTTAGAAATTGTTGTAAATTTGGAATTTATAAATTGGACCTGCGTGTCCAGCCTTATCTCTCATTATTTCTTTGTATTCTCTTCTCACCTAATTCCCCTCAATGTAATGAGGTTTCTATTATTGTATTATGTAATTGGGTAGAAGTAGAATAGTGCTAGCCGGGGAGAGGAAATGGAGTGATTTGTTCTAGGAACAAGTTGTTAATATCCATCCGCATATCGTTATTAATTTACTTTCGCGCCTTATTATGTGTTTAGAATGCATGTTTAAGGGTGTATGATGATGAGACCTAACAAAGATAATAAATTGGTTGCCAATTTACGCGAAAAACCCTCAAAACATATTAAGCGCCATGATTATTGAGTGATTCTTACTCAAGATCCAAAATTGGCATTGGTTTGTTGGCCAAAGTCAAGACCTTTGTCAATTGCGGATGTGTTTGAATCATGAAGGCTTTGTTCCATATCGGTGTCTTGTCCAAGTTGTGATTTGTTGGCCAAAGTCAAGATCACTTCTTGTCCATCGACATTGATTACGAAACTTTCCATGTCAATGGGTCCCGCTTAACTGGAATCATTAAGCTTGTTGTGCCAAAGCCAAGGCTTAGTTGATTCAGAGGAAAATGTTAGGAAAATTTAGGAAAATATATTGGATATATTGGCATATATATTGTATATATGTTTCGGACTTGGAGGTCTACCTACCGGATCTAGGAATTGGATGAGATCCAATTGATCTTCGAGATCTACCTAGTTAAATATCATACAGCTTGTTGGCCAAAGTCAAGGTTGTGCGTTATTTAACGGGATCCTAGCACACTAGGAAACTAGGTTTCCCGAGTACTCAACAGAGGGTTAGAGGCTCGCCGAAAAATAGTGGGATGCTAGTATTGAATTTGCAATTTCGTTCAAATACTTAGCTTTACACGCTTTCAAATTTTTCGTCAAAATTATTTTATTAGTTGGACTAATATAATGTTATTTTTCTTGTAACAGTTGGACTGTACCCTACATTGTTAATTGGATAATTAGATTATCGCAATTAAAATGACTGGAAAGTAGTGTCCGTGACATTATCATGGCGATAATGTCTTCAACGGGACTAACTTTTCCGATTGGGACATGAATCTAAGGATAGTCCTTGGATCCGAGAGGCTGCTATGGGCCTAAGCCCAGATCTGATCAGTTGCTCGAGCTAGATCTTTGGAAGACACATAGTGATGACAACGCAACTGCTCAATCTATCATGCTTGCTGCTATGACTCAACATTCCGTCGACAAACAAGGATTGGATCCCTATACAATGTTGGCGAAGTTGAATGATCTGCACTGATCTAATCTTAGATCGCAGATATGAGTTACAGAAAAAGATTTTTCCGTGCTCGGATGTCGGAGGGTACGTCTGTTGAACATCACGTGACACAGATGATTGCCGATATTGAGCAGCTTGGACAAATGGGGATTGTCTTTGAGATAGAGACCTCTATAGATTTGATCTTGCAGTCCTCTCCCGACACTTGGAGTGGGTTCATCATGAACTACAACATGATGAACCAAGAGCAACTCTGGAGAGCTGATGTCCACGCTGCGTGAGGCAGAGAAGGAATTTCTTAAGGGCAAGAAGCGCGAGGCGCACTTCGCTTCTACATCTCGGACTCCGAGGGCTGGGCCCAGGCGACTGGAGGTATCAAGAAGAAGAAGAAAAAGAAGGGCAAAGACAAAGCGTCAAAGGCTTCTGGGAAGCCTAAGACAAGTCTCAGGATGTTTGCCTCAGTGCGGGAAGCGGGTCACTGGAAGCGTGACTGCCGTGAGTACAAGGCGCTCCAGAAGGAGATAAAGGCGGGCAAGGCACCGGCCTCATGTATGTTTGTTATAGAAATAAACATGACTACTTCTAGTTTTAAAAATTGGATTTTTGATTCTGGTTGTGGTACTCACATTTGTACTGATGTGCAGGATCTGTGGATTAGCAGGAAACTGGCGTCAGGGGAGATTGATCTACGAGTTGGAAATGGGACACATGTCGCCGTTTTGGCCGTGGGCACCTATGTTTTGGAACTTCCCTCGGGGCATGTACTTGAACTTTTGGACTGTTATTATGTACCTAGTTTGACTAGGAATATTATTTCTCTATCTATGTTAACCCAATGTGGGTATACTTTTTTATCGAAACACTGGGTGTTTTATGTATGAAAATGATATAGAAATTTGCACTGCTGTTGTAAATAATGGTCTTTATATTTTGAATATAAATAAATCTCAACCATATTCTGTAACAAACAAAAGACTTAAAGTAAGTCATAAAGATGAAACTTATATGTGGCATTGTCGCCTGGGACACATAAACAAAACTCGCATATCCACACTTTCGAAGAGTGGGTACTTGGATGGATTTGATCCAAATTCATATGACGTCTGCGAATCGTGCTTATTAGGCAAAATGCCTAAGTCACCTTTTAGCGGTAAATGTGTGCGTGCCACCAAACTGTTAGCCCTTGTTCATAGTGACGTTTGTGGGCCCATGTCTAGCCAGGCTAGAGGTGGATACGAATACTTCATAACCTTTACGGATGATGCATCGCGTTATGGTTATGTGTATCTTATGAAACACAAGTCGAAAACTTTTGAGAAATTCAAAGAGTTTCGACACGAAGTTGAAAAACAGACCGGTAAAAGTATTAAGACATTACGGTCGGACCGTGGTGGCGAATACTTGAGCAATGAGTTTCTTGATTATTTGAAAGAATATGGTATTCTTTCACAGTGGACTCCTCCTAGAACACCGTAATTAAACGGTGTGTCCGAACGGAGAAACCGAACTTTGTTAGACATGGTAAGGTCTATGATGAGTCACACCGAGCTACCTATTTCCTTATGGGGATATGCATTAAACAGTGCAATACTTATTTTGAATAAGGTTCCGTCAAAGTCTGTTTAACAGACTCCGTATGAGATATGGACAGGAAAGAAACCAGGTTTCTCATTCCTGAAGATTTGGGGATGCTGGGCATACGTCAAACGTTTGGAAGGTACAAACTTGAACCCAAATGGATAAATGCCTATTTGTAGGATATCCTAGGGAAACCAAAGGATATTACTTCTATCACCCACAAGAGAACAAAGTATTTGTTGCTCTACATGCGTTTTCCTTGAGAAGGAATTCCTAAATGCAGTGGTAGTTAGTGGGAGGAAAGTAGAACTCGATGAAAATCAGAGTGATACTGTTCCTGGCATAGAATCCTCAACGGAACATGAACAGTTCATCAGGGATGAAGCTGTACCACAATCTTCGATTACACAAGGACCGCGTAGGTCAGAGAGAGTCAGGAAACAACCTGAGAGGTATGGGTTTCTGATCTCACCTCATGTAGATATTAATCTCATTGAGGATAACAAACCGACTACGTATGAGGAAGTAATACAAGATATTGATTCTGCTTTATGGCAAGAGGCCATGAAGTCCGAAATGGATTCCATGTACACCAACCAAGTTTGGACACTGGTTGATGCACCAGAAGGCGTAAAGCCTATTGGATGTAAACTGGTCTTCAAGAAGAAGACCGATATGGATGCAACGTACAAATGTACAAAGCTAGGCTTGTAGCGAAGGGGTATCGTCAACGACATGGTGTCGATTACGACGACGAAACTTTCTCACCCGTTGCCATGATTAAATCCATTCGGATAATGCTTGCTATTGCTGCATATTTCGATTACGAGATATGGCAGATGGACGTCAAAACCGCTTTCCTTAACGGAAACTTTTGGAGGATGTTTATATGCAACAGCCTGACGGTTTTGTAGTGCCGCGATTTGCAAACAAGGTTTGTAAGTTAAATCGATCCATTTATGGATTGAAGCAAGCATCGCGTTCTTGGAACCAACGATTTGATGAGATCATAAAAGAATATGATTTCGTTCAAAGCGAGGATGATCCTTGTGTGTATAAGAAGGTTAGTGGGAGAGCACTGACATTCATTGTCCTTTACGTTGATGATGTATTGCTTATTGGCAATGACATTCCCATGTTAACGTCGGAGAAAGCTTGGCTTTCATTGAAATTCTCCATGAAAGATCTGGGAGAAGCAGCCTTTATTCTAGGAATAAAGATCTACCGAGATAGATCTAGAAAGCTGCTTGGACTTTCCCAGAGTACGTACATTGACAAAGTGTTGAAGAGATTCAACATGGATCAGTCCAAGAGGGGACTGTTGCCAGTGTCACATGGTGTCACTCTATCTAAGGACATGAGTCCTAAAACTCAAGATGAGAGAGACAGCATGAGTCGGATATCATTCGCCTCGGCAGTCGGATCGATCATGTATGCCATGATATGTACGTGACCTGATGTCTCATGTGCTTTGAGCATGTGTAGTCGCTATTAGGCCGATCCAAGTGAAGGTCACTGGATGGCGGTTAAGAATATCCTTAAGTATCTTAGACGAACTAAGGATGCTTTCTTAATCTATGGAGATGGAGAACTTGAGGTAACTGGGTATACCGATGCAAGTTTCCAAACCAACAAAGACGACTGTAAGTCGCAATCCGGGTACATATTTTGTTTGAATAACAGAGTAGTGAGCTGGAAATCTTCCAAGCAAGAGACTGTTGCTGATTCAACAACAGAAGTGGAGTATATCGCTGCAACTGAAGCAGCAAAAGAAATGAGGTAGTTTGGATCCGAAAATTCCTAATTGGATTAGGAGTAGTTCCGTTAGCAGCTGAGCCTGTTCCATTGTATTGTGACAATAACGGGGCAATAGCGCAGGCTAAGGAACCGCGGTCTCATCAATGATCCAAGCATGTTCTTCGACGTTTCCATTTGATTCGCGAGATCATACATCGTGGCGATATGAAGATCGAGAAGGTCGCATCAGAGGACAACATTGCAGATCCGCTGACGAAAGCCATTCCTCAGCAGAAGTTTGAGCGACATGTACATAGTTCAGGTGTTCGATGCTTGAGTGACTGGCTATAGGCCAAGTGGGAGATTGTTGGACAATTATTACCCACAACGTCACTATTTGTAAAAGACATTGTGTTTTTGTACAAATTAATTATGTAGCAATGGAAATTTCCTTTAATTATTTCATAATTAGATTACTTAAATGTGTGAATGATGAAAGTCCTTATGATTAGTTCCGGATTGATAAGATATGAGACAGTATCAATTCATAAAGGTTTAATCATTAAATATCCCTAGTCGTAGTATTATCGAGACTTGACATCGATAATGCGGAATAGACTAGTATTGCATTGTGCGTGTTATGGAAGCGTAACAATAAATTCTCATGTATTTAAGTATTGGATACTTATGCAAGTGTGATAGGAGGTTGTGTTTTACCGATGGTACGGAAAACAGCTTCGCTTGGATAGGCCTCGCAGAATCCCATTGGTAGTATGACTATGTGTCTATGGGAATCCGCATCAGGGTAGGTGTATTTGGTCTTAACCTGAGACTTGCATCGCTAGTACTTGCGACAATCAATACGCTTTGGTTTTGGTCGTCCAGGACTTTAACAGGTTCTGTGTACGCCTCTTCTTGGTTTATTGAGAATCGTAGTGTATTGGGTGTGATGTCAAGACGGAAGTATCACTTCAGTCATATGGAGATGATGGTCACGCAGGGATACATAACTGGTTCTCTGAAAGGTTGCAACCGTCGGGATAATATGACTAGGTCATGATTATCCGATAATAAAGAGACAAGTTTCTTGTGATCTGATATATGCTTCGTACGGGGCAGACACTATTCCAGCCCCACGCCTTGCATGTGACATCTGATACTGGATCGCTATACGCAATACTACGTATACTACGCCAGATATAGATCGTATATTCCATTAAGAATATTTCTGGAGAATTGGATAGGCATGGCGTTTTGCTAGAATCCAACCTTGTCTCGTAAATCGGTAAAAATGTAGTACTTGGTACGTACATGTTCGGATTGTCCGACGACCGGATTTACTGCCAATATATCCAGGGATCTCTTGGGTCGCTTCCTGAATATTCACCGATGACGTATGATTCGAGCATAATTAATCTGGGATTAATTGCGGAGAGACTTTATCTGGGATAAAGTACTATTTGAAAAATAGAGAAAGATTAATTTGGAATTAATCGATAAAATAATATATTTGATATATTAAACGAAATTAGATTTCGACGCGGAATTAAAATTAGATTTTAATTCGGGCTAACGAGTTAATTTAGAATTAATTCGTTAGCGACGTGAATAGTAATTTTTCTAGGCATAATTATTTAATTAAATTTGATTTAATTACGTCGCGACGGAAGTTCGTTAATTTGGAATTAGAGAACCCGAGCCCGGGAGTGTTTGCGGGTCCACTCACATTCGGAATCGAGTGGGGCCCACATGTCACATCACGTGTCACTTCACATGTCACCTTTAGTTGCTTTTGGTTGATGTGTTTAGTGGAGTTGGTGGTGGAAACTTGGTTTACACTCCAATTTGAAAGCTTTGAGTGACATATACCAAATACACTTTTGGTATATCAAATTAATTGATTTTGGAAATCTTTGAACAACCTTCACTCTTCTCTCTCTTTGACCGAAATCTTGCAAAGAAAAACTCTCCCCATTTTTCTTCTTCATCACCGAAATTTTGAAGGAAGAAATAGAAGAATTTTGTTGCAAAATTTTTCATAGAGCTAGCACTCATCAATGAATCATACAAGGTGTTAGGGAAAATAATTCAAGAGCTTGGAATCCACAAAAGCTTGGAGCTTGGACAACATTTCTTGAAGAAGTACCTTGGCCGAATCTTGGAGCAAATTTTTGTTGTTTGACGCATCCATAAACCGATCAATGTAAGTGTGTTTCTGCCACTCTTCTTTGTTGTTCATTCACATTTTATGCTTGATTTGATCTTGGGGTTAAACCTAGAAACCCAACATGATCCCTATGAGCTTAGGCACTTGAATATTACAATTCACATTACAATTTAAATCCTAAGCTAAGACTTCGCAATATATCTTTGTTTTTGCCGCAAGTCTTCACATTCTCGCTCTTCACCCCATATGTTTCGACACTTTTTGTATTGTTTCGTGTTTGTACGTCGAAGTCTTCTTTCACATTGACGTCATTAAAATCATTTTATGCGACCAAGTCGCCAACAATCTCCCTCTTTTTGATGATGGCAACCCCTTAAAACCTGTTGATACTCGTGAGCTTCTAGGAGTCCAAATTTGAAAATTTGGCTCCCCCTCAACATAAGCTCCCCCTCAATGTGTGATTGTCTTTAATAAAGTTCTATCAAAGCTTGACAAACACATTAGTATAATTACTCCCCCTTAAACCAAGGGTGAAGGCACAACAAGTTTTAATCTCATTCTAATGATTTTTCCCCATTTGACATTATCAAAAAGTGGAGAAGCTAAAATTAAAAACAAATGAGATACCAAATAAATATGTGCATTAAATAATGATACCAAAAATTTAAAAATATGTACATTTGGCATTTCCTCCTTTTTGCCATAAAAAATATGTATCAATAATATCAATTAGCATTTTATATCAATGTTTCCAATTATATCATTTTATCATTTTAGGCATGATTTTTCCCAATTGTGATATCAAATAAAATAAATCATTACATTTCATGATACCAACTAAAATCAATGAATTCAATTCAATGCATTTTAATGATTGTCTTCTTATAAATATGATACCAATTAATAAACAATCAAAATCCATACTTTTCATTATCAATAGAAACTTATATCAATATACATGCATTTCATTTTCATTCCAATATGTTACCTGGCAAAAGCAGTTTTAATGCAAAATCAATCAAATGATCACATACATGTAATTTTAACTCAATAAAATCAATGTGATACTAATTGATATGAAAAAGGGGTTTAAATGTATGATTAAGGCATTTAATGATATCAAATTTACAATTGATACCAATAGAAAGTTAAATACACTGCCTAATCACTTTGTATGCTTAAAAAAATATTAACCAATTTAAAATATGCATACATACACAAAGAGGAAACGATACCAATGTTTCAATGAATACAGATTTTACCTTTACCGTTGCGATTCCTCATCTCTTTGAGCCTTTGGGATCAATTTTGCAATTCTCTTTAAAGATCCATTCCCAAAGCTCCCCCTACAAATTTATCAATTACACTTTGGTACCCAAACATTCTTGTGTCCATTGGGGTTAATTGTGATTCCTTGAGGAATCCATGCATTTTTAATTGCATTCTTGTTCATGCATTCAAAAATTTTATGTCCATTTTCATTACATGCATGACATGTGATATTTTCATTTTTAACATTCTTAGCATAAGAATCAGATGCCTTAACAAAATAATTCTTCAAAATTTTTCTCTTAATGTAAGGCCTATATCCTAATCCTTCTCTTTTAAATGCACATTTTTGGGATCCAATAAGCATATTAAAATTTTTATGTCCCAATGTGAATTTGCTAATTATGTTTTGCAAATCTATAACTTTTGTGTTTAATAACACATTTTCATTCAAAATTGATTCGCAATCGCATGTCTTAGAGCTAGATGGCATATTAGATATGGCATTTTCAAGTTCTAGCTTTTTCAATTTCAAACATGCATTTTCATCATTTAAACATGCAATTTCTTTTTCATGTTTAGCCTTTAAGCTTATCATATCATTATCTAAAACATGAATTTTATACAAACTAGTTGCATGTTCAATTTTAAGTGTAGCATGCTCATTTTTGACCAATTTTAATTTCTTTTTAAGCACATCACACAATTCTTTTAAACCATTAAAAACATTAAGTAGATCATTATAGTCTTGAGAATTGTGTACCTCTTCTTCTTCGCTTTCAAAATGGAAGTCCTCATCCGTGATAGCCATGAATGCTATTGATTTATCTTTGACTTCGACGTCTTCCTCCTCGGATGAGCTTGAATCGCTATCGCTCCAAGTTGAAGTAGCTTTCATTGCCTTTTTCTTTGATTTTCCTTTCATTATTCTCAAAGGGCAATTGGTGGCTATATGACTCGGTTTGTTGCATTCATAACACACAATTTTCTTGTTCTTCCGCAAGCATTTTTCTTCTTTCTTTTCATCCCCCTTTGATTTTCCTTTGAGCTTTGCGGATTTGAGGAGCTCCTTTACTTTATTGGTGATGATTGCCAACTCATCATCACTATCCTCTTCTTCACTTGAGCTTGAGTCATCTTTTTTTCTTACTTTTAAGGCCAATGACTTTCTTGTCTTTTTCTCATCTTCCTCCTTTTTATCCATCTTGATCTCCATTTCATACTCAAGCAATTTTCTGACCAAATCATCCATTTTTAATGTGTTTATGTCGTTAGCTTCTCTAATGGAGGAGATGTAGCTTCTATATTCCTTCGGGAGTGATCTTAAAATTTTCTTCACTTGATCCGATGTCCCGATGACTTTTCTTAAGGTTCTCAAATGATTGATGATGACCGTAAACCTCGAAATCATGTGATCAATTTCTTCCCCGGATTCCATCTTGAAATTATCCAATTCGCATATGAACCGGTTGATCTTCGATTCTTTCACTTGGCTTGTGCCCTCATTGACCATTTCCAAAGACTTCCACAAATCATAAGCATTTCCACACTCCAGAAGCTTGCTTACATGATCCGATCAATGGCATATAAGAGTTGGTTGAGTGCCTTAACATTTTGTGAGGCTAGTCTTAAAGAGAAATACGACACCGCGATTTATAGTGGTTCGGCCAAACGTGCCTACGTCCACTCCCCCAAGCCTTGGTTGAAGATTTCCACTAAAATCGAGTTTCCGTGGTTCACCCGCAACAAAGCGTTTTCCGCAAAGGCACACTCCGAACCTTTTACACTTTTGAGTTTTGTTCGTAGGCGCACTCACAACCTTTACAACTACCCAAACTAATGGGATTTCGCAACCACAAGTGTTTTGATAAATAAATTGTAAAACATACTTGGGCACTTACAAATGTTAAGAAGATTGTGTAAGTTGCAGACCCAAGTGTTCTAAGCTCACTACTAAATATATGAAGGTGTAGTGTGTGTGAGCTTGTATGAGTGTTTAAGTATATGAAGGTTTAAGACACTATTGTATTTGCCTTGGTAGAATATGTATGAAGGTTTTCTAAGTCTCTAACCAATCACAAATGAGTTGGGGTTCTATTTATAATAAAATGCAAAGCATTCCACAACTTACAGCAAGACCGATATGGACATCGGTATGGAGACCGGTATGCTGATATGGGTTTCCAACGGATACTAACGGCTATATGACCGTTGGGCAAGTATACATTAGACCGGTATGGAAACCGGTATGAGGACCGGTATGGTTCGTGTCGGTTCCAGTGTGATTGCACAATGAAGAGCTAGACCCGAAAGGTCACCAGTATGAAGATCGGTTTAGGGCTTGCCGGTTCCAGTAAGGGAACTAGCCGTTGGGCTCACCGGTATGGTGACTGGTAAGGTCCATGCCAGTTCCAGTGATCATGCATAACATAGCATCTCACGGTATGGATACCGATAAGGGGCCGGTATGCCGGTCTCAGACCAAAATGTAGAGTAATGAAGGTTTTATGGCATTTTTTCATGATCCTAATTCATCTAAGTGAATGTGCATGATCCCTATGAGCTTAGACACTTGAATATTACAATTCACATTACAATTTAAATCCCAAGCTAAGACTTCACAATATATCTTCATTTTTGCCGCAAGTCTTCACATTCTCGCTCTTCACCCCATATGCTTCGACACTTTTTTTTATTGCTTCGTGTTTGTACGTCGAAGTATTCTTTCACGTTGACGTCATCAAAATCCTTTTATGCTACCAAGTCGCCAAAAAGAGCGACTTATCATTAACCTTACCATGTCCAACAAAGTTTGGTTTCTCTGTTCGGACACATCACTCAATTGAGGTGTTCCGGGAGGAGTCCACTGTGAAAGAATACTATTCTCTGTCAGGTAATTGAGAAACTTATTGCTTAAGTATTTTCCACCATGGTCTAACCGTGACGGTTTAATACTTTAACCGGTCTGTCTGTCTACTTCGTGTCGAAACTCTTTGAATTTATCAAATTTTTTTGATTTATGTTTCATAAGAAACACATAACCATAACGCAATGCCACATCCGTAAAGGTTACGAAGTATTCATATCCACTTCTAGCCTAACTAGACATGGGCCCACATATGTCACTATGAACGAGGACTAACAGATAGGTAACACTTGCACTTTTACCAACTAAAAGGTGCTTTAGGCACTTTGCCTAATAAACTAGATTCGTAGACATCATATCAATTATAATCAAATCCGTCCTAGTATCCACTCTTCGAAAGTGTGGATATACGAGTCTTGTTAACGTGTCCCAGACAACAATGCCACAAATAAGTCTCATCTGATTAAATCAGTTTGAGCTATTTGTTTGTCATATTATACCTTTGAGATTCATTTATGTTCAAAATATAAATACCGTTATTCACATCTAATGTGTTTATCTCAATATCATCTTTATAAACAAAACACTTAGTGTTCTAGAATATAAAGGTATACCCGCAACAGGTTATACTAGATATAGAGATAATGTTTCTAGTCAAACTAGGTATATTATAACAGTTTCCTAATTTAAGTAAATACCTAAAGGGTAGTTCCTAAACTTAGGTTCCCATAGCCAAAACAGCGACTCTCGTCCTGTTTCCGACTCATAGGTCGATCTCAACTGAAGCCAGTCTCTTGCTAATCAGCAGATTCCGCACATCAGTATATATATTTATGTACCACATCCAGTATCTAAAATCCAATTTTAAAACCAGCAGTGCACATGTTTATAACAAACATATATGAAGCCGGAACCTTGCCCCACCTTCACTTCCTTCATGTTTTCCGTTTCCATACAGCAGTCACACTTCTAGTGACCCCGTTTGCCATAGTTTAGACAGACAACTTGGATATGTCCTTTTAAGAAACTCTGGTTGTGCATAACGGATTGAACACTAAAATTATCATCACCATGAGTCTTCCAAAGCTCATGCTCCACTATTTGCTCAACTCCAAGCTCAAGCTCGAGAGGTTTCTCTATCAAATAGAATAACTTCTGAGTTCCCAGGACTATCCTAAAGTTCTATTCCCAATATGAAAATTAGAGCCGTTTAAGTACATTTTCACCCAGGATTATGTTTTAAATGCTAATCTTTCAGTCATCTTGATTGCTATAGTCCAACTATCCAATCAAGGATTTCGGGTACAATTAAATACAATGATTACTATAGTCTAACTATATAATCAACTACAATTGTTCGGTTACATTCAGATGTATTGATTATTATAATCCAATTATATAACCAACTACAAATGAAGTAGTTTGAATACAGTCCAACTGTTAAATTAAAACAACAATTAAATATTAATGACGAAAAATGAAATAAGCACGTATTGGCAAGTATCTAAACGAAATTGCAAATTTAATACTTGCCTCCCACTATTTTTCGGCGAGCCTCTAACCCTCTGTGGAGTACTCGGGAAACCTAGTTTCCTAGTGGGCTAGGATCCTGTTAAATAACACACAATCTTGACTTTGGCCAACAAATTGTATGAAACTTAACTAGGTAGATCTCTAGGATCAATTGGATCCCATCCAATTCCTAGATCCAGCAGGTGGACATCCAAGTCCGAAACATATATCCGATATATGCCAATATATCCAATATATTGCCTAACCTTTTCCTCTAAATCAACTAAGCCTTGGCTTTGGCACAACTAGCTTAATGATTCTAGTTAAGTGTGACCTATTGACCTTGGAAAGCTTGGTAATCGATGGACAAGAAGTGATCTTAACTTTGTCCAAAAAATCACAACTTGGACAAGACATGCGATATGGAACAAAGCCTTCATGATTCAAACACATCCGCGATGGACAAAGGTCTTGACTTTGGCCAACAAACCAGTGCCAATCTTGGATCTTGAGAATGAATCATTCAATGGAAGGAAATGCTTAATATTTGTTGATGGCTTTTCGCGTAATTGGCAACCAATTAATTATTTTTGATTATGTCTCATCATACACCCTTAAACATGAATTCTAAAAGCATAATAAGGCGCGATAAATAAATTAATAATGATATGCAGATGTATATATGACAAACTTGTTCCTAGAACAAATCTCTTCCTTTCCTCTCTCTCGCTAGCACTATCCATACTTCTACCCAATTACATAATACTTCTAAAGAAACCTCATTTACATTGAGTGGAATATGCGAGAAGAGAAATACAATGAGAAAAGAGGTAATAGGCTGGACACGCAGGTCCAATTTAATAAATTCTAAATTTATTACAACAATTTCCAAAATTGCCCTCACCCATCTAATATCCATCCGATATACATTATTCATACATACATCCAAGTATTCACACATAGCATGTTATCAATCAATCTAATCCAATTAATTAATCTTTAATTAATGATCATCCAATGTTCAAACAACGATTTGATTTGCGCGAGTCCAACTCGTTTAAGAATAAATACTCAAAGTACTTATTCTTGAATTATATCGAACTATAATTTTAAATCCAATTTAAATTATATTCAATACTAATTCATATTTAATTCCAAATTAAATAATTACACTTTTAATAGTGCCTTTTAGACTTGGATTCCAAATCCAATCTTCATGGGTCTCAAAGGCCCAATTAGTATCCGATACCTTTTAATTAAAGTCCAATGGGCTTTCAATTAATTCTTTAGGCATGGGTTTTGGCAATTATGGGTCAAACCCAAGATGCCAAGGCCCAATTAGGAATCACCTTATGTCAAAAATCAATTTAGGCCCATTAGTCCCAATTAAAATTTTAAAGGCCCAATTATCATATTTGAACTTTATGGAAATGGTTTTAGGCCCAATTGGATCCAACCAATTATCATAAACCAAACTTGGCCCAACTAAGCCCATTAAGCCCAAATACAATAAATTAAATTAACTCATTATTCCAAATTACAAATTAATTCAATTCAAGTGTAATTACCATAATTAATTAATTAATCTAATGCTTCCAAAATATTAATTAATTCAATTAATCATGCTCTACATTTCCAATTCATGTCCAACACAAATTGAAGCAAAATCAGTCCCATAACATGCTACATAGCTCACGGCAAAGGCAAGAATTCATCATGCAATTTGATTTCAATCTAATTAAATCAACATTTAACATACAATTCATTCTATCAACACATATAATTGTTAATTTTCAAAAAATCACCATGAGCAACCTAGAGGATACATTCGGCCAAGCTAAGGTAAATGGGGATTTTTTATCTAATCAATTTTTCTCAATTCCTAAGATGTACAAATCCAATTCAACATCATCCAAGCTCAACCAAACCATCAATTCAAGAAAATACATAGTCCAAGCATAAATTCCCAAATTTAAAGTCATGAACCCTAGATTTTCAAATCAAACTTAGGTGGCTCTGATACCAACTGTAAGTGTTCCTAGAACATTCCAAGATAGTCTAAGAGTGGTTCATGTGTGAATTAATCAAGAAAGTTTGCGGAATAACTTACATTGATCGGATTTAGGGTTTCAAAAATTCCTCATTTGTTGGATGTAATGGAAGCTTCGGAGCTTGAAATCGAGTTCTATACTCTCGGGTGAGTTTCCCTATCACCTTGTATCACTCCTTATATTGAATTTTCCCTTCCAAAGGTTGAAAGGTTCGGCCATGGAGAAAGAAAAGGGAGAGAGATAATTTTGTTTAGTGTTTCTAAAACCCAACTACAAAAATTGCCTTGCAAAAATGTGGTATATCTTTTCCAAAAAGAATAAAGAAAGTGTGTTGTGTAAGATACATTAAATGCTCTCAACAACCACCATCAACTTGTGACATGTTGATGTGAGTGGTGGGTCCCACCCAATTAAATTCAAAATTCAAGTGGGATTAGACAACACACTTCGGGCTCAGTTATGTTTAATCCGATTAAACGAACTTTCCGTCGCGGAGTAATTAAATCCAATTTAATTAAATAATAATGCCTCGCAAAATTATTACGGAAGTCGCTAACGAATTAATTCTAAATTAATTCGTTCGTTAGAATTAAAATCTAATTTTAATTCCGAATTGAAATCTAATTTCAATTAATATATCCAATATATTATTTTAGCCCAAATAAATAAATTAAATAGAAAAATCCAATTTAACTATTAAATTTATTTTACCGATTAATTCCAAATTAACCGCGTTCTCTCTTCTCGATGAATTTAATCCCAGATAAATTCTCGACGTAATTAATCCCAGATTAATTCTTTCTCTTTTAATTAATCCCAGATTAATTCTTGCCGTAATTAATCCCAGATTAATTTCTCTTTCATAATTAATCCCAGATTAATTCTGTTCGAGTCAAATCTCATCGGTGAATCTTTGGGAAGCGACCCAAGAGATCCCTGGATATGTTGGCAGTAAATACGGTCATCGGACTATCCGAACACGTGCGTACCCGGTACCACGTTCTTACCGATTTACAAGACATGGTTGGCTTCTAGCAAAGCACCATGCCTACCCAATTCTCCAGAAATATTCTTTAAAGGAATATGTAATCTTTGTCAGGCGTGGTATACGTAGTATTGCGTGTTACGATCCAGTATCAAATATCACATGCTAGGCCTGAGGCTGAAATTATGTCTGCCCCGTATGAAGCATATATCGGATCTCTGGTAACTAGTCTCTATAATCGGATAATCATGACCTTGTCATATTATCCCGATAGATGTAGCATACAAGAGTATCAGTTCCGTATCCTGCGTGATCATAATCTCCATATGACTGAAGTGATACTTCCATCTTGACATCACATCTAATACACTACGATTCTGAGTATACCCAGAAGAGGCGTACACAAAACCTGTTAAAGTCCCGGACGACCAAAACTAAAGTATATTGATTGTCGCAAGTATTAGCGATGCAAGTCTCAGGTTAAGACCAAATACACCTACCCTGATTCGGATTCCCATAGACACATAGTCATACTACCAATGGGATTCCGATGGGTCTATCTAAAGCGAAGCTGTTTCCGTACCATCGGTAAACAGAACCTCCTATTACACTTGCATGAGTTTCCAATACCCAAATATATGAGAACTATGTCGTTATGCTTCCATAACACGCACACGTGTAATACTAGCCTATTCCGCATTATCGATGTCCAGTCTCGATAATACTACAACTAGGGATATTTAATGATTAAACCTTAGTGGATTAATATTGTCTCATATCTTATTAATCCGGTACTAATCATATGGACTTTTATCATTTATATATCCAGGTAATAAAATTACAAATGATAAAATTGCAATTTCCTTTGTCACATAGTTAATTTGTACAACAACGCCATGTTCTGTACAAATAGTGATGCTATGGGTCATAATTGTCCAAAAACTATTGCTACATATTTCATTTATGAAATATGACAGCTGGACGCCAAAACCGCTTTCCTTAACGGAAACCTTTTTGAGGATGTTTATATGCAACATCCTGACGGTTTTGTTGTGCCAAATGACCGTATTTACTGCCAACTTATCTTGGGATCTCTTGGGTCGCCTCCCAAAGATTCACCGATGATATTTGACTCGAACAATATTAATATGGGATTAATTAGGAGAGAGAAAATTAATATAGGATTAATTACGGCAAGAATTAATCTGGGATTAATTCGACTAGAAGAGAGAGAACGTGATTGATTTGGAATTAATCGGCAAAGTAAATTTAATAGTTAAATTGGATTTTACTATTTAATTTATTTACTTGGGCTAAAATAATATATTGGATATATTAAATGAAATCATATTTCAAAGCGGAATTAAATTGGATTTTAATTCTAGCGAACGAATTAATTTAGAATTAATTCGCAAGCAACTTTCGTAATAATTTTAAAAGGCATTATTATTTAATTAAATTAGATTTAATTAAGTCACAACGGTAAATTCATTTAATACGGAATTAAACGAACCCGAGCCCGAGCAAAGTTGCGTGTTGGATTGTCCGACTTAAATTTGGAATTTGAAGTGGGGCCCACCAACTTACATCAATGTGTTTGACACTTGATGGAATTTGGTGATTGGTTGAGTGAAAGCTTGGGATTGCTTTTTCTACACTCAAACCAATTCAACACACAAACTTTATTTATAAAAGCAAGTCAAACTTTGGAAGTGAGGTGTGGTTACTATTCACAACACTCAATTTCTCTCTTCTTCCTCATGAAGCCGTGAGATTCTCTCCCTCTCCCATGGATTGTTTTGCAAAATTCAAGCATGCTAGCACATTAAGGAGTCAAATGAAAGTGATAGGGAGACTCACCCATGAGTTTGGAACCACTAAGAGAGCTTGGAGCATCCATCATCCAAGAAAAAGTTTTGAACTCAACCGATCAATGTAAGTCCTCCGCAACTTATTTTTGATTTTTTTCACACACAAATCACGCTTAAAGATCCCGTGGCATGTCTAGGACACTAAAAAAATGGACTACCTATGCTCTATACACATAACTGACAGATCCTATCTCGATACACATAGGACACCCTGAGGATCTATCCACACCCAACGAATAGGCAGAGGTATGATCTAAATAAATCGGTGACGTGAATGCCATATAAGTGTGGAAGATGTCTCATGTGCCCACAATGGTATCTCAAGTCAAAGAATCACAAATGTTACTCAACCTGAGAAGATTCTTATTGACGTTGGTGTACCATCCATTAAGAATCTTAGGTGAGTCATTCAGTGTTTATCCGCTATAAACACCTACACGTCTATACGAGTCTCCAAGACTGATGGTTCATTGAGAAACCATTGGGATCATATATTCCAGTATACGACATGCACCAATCTCAACGGGTTTACTTTACTGACCAAGTAGTGTAAACCTTGACCAAGAAGAGTCTAAGAATGACAACATCATGATACAACTCAATGTCAGTTGCGACGCTTTTACAACTGTATCATGACTAATCATCCTAAGGTTTTTTACATCTTTACCATATAAGAAGATATTGTTGGACAATTGTGACCCATAACATCACTATTTGTAAAATGCATTATGGTTTTTGTACAAATTAACTATGTGACAAAGGAAATTACCATTTTATCATTTTGTAATTAGATTACTTAAATATATAAATGATAAAAGTCCTTATGATTAGTTCTGGATTATAAGATATGAGACAATATCAATCCACTAAAGGTTTAATCATTAAATATCCCTAGTCGTAGTATTATCGTGACTGGACATCGATAATGCGGAATAGACTAGTATTGCACTTGTGCGCGTTGTGGGAGCATAATGACATAGTTCTCATATATTTAAGTATTGGATACTTATGCAAGTGTGATATGTGTTTACCGATGGTAGGGAAACAACTTTGCTCTAGATAGACCCCCCAGAATCCCATTGGTAGTATGACTATGTGTCTATGGAAATCCGAATCAGGGTAGGTGTATTTGGTATTAACTTGAGACTTGCATCGCTAATACTTACGACAATCAGTATACTTTGGTTTTGGTCGTCCGGGTGTACGCTTCTTCTTGGTATACTGAGAATCGTAGTGTATTGAGTGTGATGTCAATATGAAAGTATCACTTCAGTCATATGGAGATGATGATCACGCATGGATACATAACTGGTACTCTATTATGTTACAACTATCAGGATAATATGACAAGGTCATGATCATCCGATTAAAGAGACTAGTTGCTAGTGATCCGATATATGCTTCGTACGGGGCATACATAATTCCAGCCCCAGGCCTAACATGTGGCATCTGATACTGGATCGCAATACGCAATACTTGGTATACTACGCTTGAGATAGATTATGTATTCATTGAAAGAATATTTCTGGAGAATTTGGTAGGCACGGTGCTTTGCTAGAAGCCAACCATGTCTTGTAAATCGATAAGAACGTGGTACCAAATATGCACGAATTCAGATAGTCCGACGACTGGATTTACTGCCAACATATCCAGGGATCTCATGGGTCGCTTCTCGAAGATTCACCGATGATGTTTGACTCGAACAGAATTAATCTATGATTAATTATGAGAGAGAGAAAATTAATCTAGGATTAATTGTGGCAAGAATTTATCTGGGATAAAATTCGATTAGAAAAGAGTGAACGATTAATTTGGAATTAATCGATTAAATAATATATTCGATATATTAAATGAAATTATATTTCAAAGCGGAATTAAAATCAGATTTTAATTCGGGCGAACGAATTATTTTAGAATTAATTCGTAAGCGACTTTAATATTTAATTATGTCGCAACGGCAAATTCGTTAATCCGGAATTAAACGAACCCGAGCCTAAGCGAACTTTCGCTTTGAGATTGTTCGACGTAAATTCGAAATTTACAAGTGGTGGAACCCACTTGACTTACATCATACTTTTGACATGTGATGGAAGTTGTTGATGGTGGAGTGTAAGTCATGCTTGCTTGTTTTTTACTCCAACCAATCTCTACAACTTTGTGTTTGTTTATTCATTTTTTGAATGACTAATACCAAATCTTGGATTTGGTATATGATAATTTTTTGAATTTTTGGAAATAAAAATACACAACACAAAATTGGAACAACTCTCTCTCTCTCTCCCAAGGCCAAAGCCGAGAGCTTCCCTCTCCAAAGTAAGAAATTTTGTTGCAATTTGTCTTCATTTGCTAGCACACAAAGGAGTCATCCAAGGTGTTAGGGAAACCTTTCCCAAGAGTTTGGAACACAAGGAGAACCATGGAGGTCAACAAAGGATTCAAAAGTTTTTGAACTTTACACCTACATCCAATCCGTTCAATGTAAGTATTTCCACTACTTCTTTGCATATTCGTACATTTTATGCTTAATAGATCATTGGCATGTTCTAGGAGAACCCAACAATGGTATCAGAACGCCAATTTTAAGCATGAAATAATTAGGGTTCATAGACTTTATTTTGGGGATTTTGTGATTTGAGCATGATATCTTCAAATTGAATGTTTGGTTATGCTTATATTATTATAACTTAGAGTTATGCATGATTAATTTTGAGAAAAATTGATTAGATTAATTTTCCCCAAATTAGATGCCATGGCCGAATATGATGGACCTTAGAAGCTCATTGTGTTTTTTGATTTTAGACCATTGGATGTGTTTAAATACATGAGTATATTGATTTGTGATTTAATTGGATTGAAATCAAATTTGGATGTAAAAATGCATGAAAACCGTGAGCTATATAAGCATGGAATGACTTGATTTTACTTCAATTGTGTTGGACATGAATTGAACATTTTAAAGCATGATTAATTAGGTAAATTGGTGTTTTGGAAATATTAATTTAACTAATTAATTATGGCTAATACACTTTAATTAAAAATTGTGATATTTGGAATATTGTAATTAAATAAATTATTCTTCAATTTGGAATTGGGCTAAAATTATTTTATTTGGGCTTAATGGGCTTGGTTGGGCCAAGTTGGCTTAGGACAATTGGATTGGATCCAAATTGGGCCTAAAACCATTCCATAAAGTCCAAATATAAGAAATAGGTCTTTAAATATTTAATTGGGCCTAATGGGCCAAAATTAATTTTATGGCAAAGAGTGATTCCTTATTGGGCTTTGGTTGCCAAAGTCCATGCCTTAAGAAATTAATTAAAAGCCCATTGGACTTTAATTAAGTTGACATTGGATGTTAATTGGCCTTTGAGACCCATTAAGATTGGATTTAGAATCTAAGTCTAAAAGACACATAATTAAGTGTAATTATTTAATTTAGAATTAAATATGAATTAGTATTGGATACAAATTAAATGAGATTTAAAATTGTAGTTCGATATAATTCAAGAATACGGACTTTGAGTACTTATTCTTAAACGAGTTGGACTCGCGCAAATCAAATCGTTGTTTGAACATTGGATGATCATTAATTCAAAGATTAATTAATTGGATTAGATTGATTGAATAACATGCTTTGTGTTAATACATGGATGTATTGTATGAATAATGTGTATGAGATGGATATTAGATGGGTGAGGGCAATTTTGGAAATTGTTGTAATAAATTTAGAATTTATTAAATTGGACCTGCGTGTCCAGCCTTTATCTCTTGACTCTTTGTACTTCTCTTCTCACCAATTCCCCTCATTGTAAATGAGGTTTCTTTATTGTATTATGTAATTGGGTAGAAGTTATAATAGTGCTAGCCGTGGAGAGGACATTGAGAGATTTGTTCTAGGAATAATTTGTTGAATATCCATCCGCATATCGTTATTATTTATTTCGCGCCTTATTATGTTTTAGAATGCATGCTTAAGGGTGTATGATGAGACCTAATCAAAGATAATAAATTGGTTGCCAATTTACGTGAAAAACCCTCAAATAAATATTAAGCAAGTTTCCTTCCATTGAGTGGTTCTCTCTCAAGATCCAAGATTGACATTGGTTTGTTGGCCAAAGTCAATGATTAATGTCCATCGCGGATGTGTTTGAACCACGAAAGCTTTGTTCCATATCGCATGTCTTGGGCAAGTTGTGATTTTTTGGCCAAAGTCAAGGTCACTTCTTGTTCATCGACATGGATTACGAAGCTTTCCCACTGTCAATGGGTCCCGCTTAACTAGAATCATTAAGCTTGTTGAGCCAAAGCTTAGTTGATTCAGAGGAAAAGGTTAGGAAAATATATTGGATATATTGGCATATATATTATATATATGTTTCGGACTTGGAGGTCCACCTAACGGATCTAGGAATTGGATGAGATCCAATTGATCTTAGAGATCTACCTAGTTAAATATCATACAACTTGTTGGCCAAAGTCAAGGTTGTGTGTTATTTAACGGGATCCTAGCCCACTAGGAAACTAGGTTTCCCGAGTACTCAACAGAGGGTTAGAGGCTCACCGAAAAATAGTGGGAGACCAGTATTGAATTTGCAATTTCGTTCAAATACTTGCCAAATACGCGCTTTCAAAATTATTTCGTCATTTTATATATATTTATTAGTTGGACTAATATTTTATTATTTTTATTGTAACAGTTGGACTGTACCCAAAAATCGTTAATTAAATAGTTAGACTATTGCAAGAAAGATGGCGGGAAAGATCAACGTTAGGGACATTATCATGGGCGAAAATGTCTTTAATGGTGCAAACTTTCCTGACTGGGATATGAACCTTAGGATTGTCCTGGGGGCCGAGAAAATGCTATATACGATAGAGAGCCCTCTCAGGCCTAAGCCTAGAATTGAGCAGCCGCTTGAGCTTGAGCTTTGGAAGACACACAGCGATGACAACTCAACTGCTCAATCCGTCATGCTCACTGCAATGACCCCTCAATTTTGTTGCCAGAACAAGATATTGGATCCATATACTATGATGGAAAAATTGAAGGACCTACACCGATCTAACCTCAGATCGTAAATGTATGAATTGCAGAAGAAGCTCTTTCGCTCTCGAATGTCAGAGGGTACATCTATTAAGCACCATGTGATGCAGATGATTGCTGACATCGAACAACTGTGTCAGCTAGGCATAACCTTTGAGGCTGAGACTTCTATAGATTTGATCTTGTAGTCTCTTCCTGACAGCTGGAGCGGGTTCATCATTAACTACAATATGATGAACCAAGACCATACTCTTGGAGAGTTGATGGCAATGCTGCGAGTAGAAGAAAAATAGCTTTTGAAGGGCAAAAAGTGTGAGGTGCACTTCACTTCAACATCTCAGTCTGCCAAGGCTTGGCCAAAGGCTACTGGAGGCGTGAAGAAGAAGAAGAAGAGAAAGGGCAAGGCCAAATCATCAAAGTCTTCTGGGAAGGCAAATGACAAATCCCAAGATGTATGCCTACAGTGTGGCAAACGAGGTCACTGGAAGCATGACTGTCGTGAGTACAAGGCACACATGAAGGAAATCAAAGAGGGCAAGGCACCGGCTTCAGGTATTTTTGTTATTGAAATAAATATGTCTACTTCTAGTTTTAGAAATTGGATTTTTGATTCTGGTTATGGTACTCATATATGTACTGATGTGCAGGATCTGGAGATTAGCAGGAGACTGACTTCAGGAGAGATAGACCTCCGAGTTGGAAATGAGACTAGAGTCACCGTTTTGGCTGTTGGGACCTATATTTTGGAACTGCCTTCGGGGCATGTACTTAATTTATCATACTGCTATTATGTACCTTGTTTGACTAGGAATATTATATATGTACCTTGCTTAGCCCAATGTGGGCATACTTTTGTATTCAGAAACACATGGTGTTTTGTTTATAAAAATGATATTGATATATGTAGTGCTGATGTTAATAATGGTCTTTATATTTTGAATATAAATCAATCTCAAACATATAACGTAACAAATAAAATACATAAATTAAGTAACAAAGATGAAACTTATATGTGGCATTGTCGTCTGGGACACATTAACAATCTTCTAATACACAAGAACCGCGTAGGTCGGAGAGAGTCAGAAAACAACCTGAGAGGTATGGGTTTCTAATCTCACCTCATATGGATATTAATCTTATTGAGGATAACGAGCCGGCTACGTATGAGGAAGCGATACAAGATATCAACTCCGCTTTATGGCAAGATGCCATGAAATTCGAAATGGATTCCATGTACACCAACCAAGTTTGGACACTGGTTGATGCACCAGAAGGCGTAAAGCCTATTGGTTGCAAATGGGTCTTCAAGAAGAAGACCGACATGGATGGCAACATACAAACGTACAAAGCTAGGCTTGTAGCGAAAGGGTATCGTCAACGACATGGTATCGATTACGATGAAAATTTTACACATGTTGCCATGATTAAATCCATTCGGATAATGCTTGCTATTACTGCATATTTAGATTATGAAATATGGCAGATGGACGTCAAAACCGCTTTCCTTAACGGAAACCTTTTGGAGGATGTTTATATGCAACAGCCTGACAGTTTTGTCGTACCAAACCATTTATGGATTGAATCAAGTATCGCGTTCTTGGAACCAACGTTTTCATGAGATCATAAAAGAATATGATTTCATTCAAAATGAGGATGATCCTTGTGTATATAAGAAGGTTAGTGAGAGCACACTGACATTCATTATCCTTTACGTAGATGATGTATTGCTTATTAGCAATGACATTCCCATGCTACAATCGGTGAAAGCTTGGCTTTCATTAAAATTCTCCATGAAAGATCTGGGAGAAGCAGCCTTTATTCTAGGAATAAAGATCTACCGGGATAGATCTAGAAAGCTGCTTGGACTCTCCTAGAGCACATACATTGACAAAGTGTTGAAGAGATTCAACATGGATCAGTTTAAGAAGGGACTGTTGCCAGTGTCGCTTGACGTCACTCTATCTAAGGACACGTGTCCTAAAACTCAAGATGAGAGAGACAACATGAGTCAGATCACATTCGCTTCTACAGTCGGATCGATCATGTATGCCATGATATTACGCGACCTGATGTCTCGTATGGTTTGAGCATGTGTAGTCGCTATCAGGCCGATCCAGGTGATGGTCACTGGGTTGCGATTAAGAACATCCTTAAGTATCTCAAATGAATATGCTTTCTTAATCTATGGAGATGGAGAACTCGAGGTAACTAGGTTTACCGATGCAAGTTTCCAAACCGATAAAGACGACTGTAAGTCACAATCCGGGTACATATTTTGTTTGAATAAGGGAGCTGTGAGCTGGAAATCTTCCAAGCAAGAGACTGTTGCCGATTCAACAACAGAAGCGGAATACATCACTGCACCTGAGGCAGCAAAAGAGGCAGTTTGGATCCATAAATTCCTAATTGGATTAGGAGTAGTTCCGTTAGCAGCTGAACCCGTTCCTTTGTATTGTGACAATAACGAGAATGAACCGCGGTCTCATCAACGATCCAAGCATATACTTCGACGTTACTGTTGGGTTTCTACTATAGGCCCAAGATCGATTTAAGCATAGAAACATGTGTGAATACTCAAAAGAAGTATGGCAGAATCATACTTACAATGATCGGCTTTTGCGATGTGAGGAACAAAAAAAATCTTCAAGCTTTTCCTCCAAGGTCCTCTCGGCAATGGCCTCCATTTTTGTGCTCCAAGTGTTCTTCAAGCTCCAAGCTTTAAGTAAGGATTCCATGCCCATGGGTGGGTTTCCCTATCACCTTCGGATAACTCCTAATGTGTGCTAGCACTCGGAAAAATTTGCTGCAAATCTTTCCCTTGTTCTTCATCTTGTTCTCGGCATTTGCCAAAAATTAGAGAGGAAATTGTCCCTAGGCCGAGAGTTGAGAGAGGGAAGAAACAGAGAATGATATATTGTACTTGGTTTCAAAAACCTAATTAAATCATATACCAAAAATTAGTCAAAGCTTTTCCAAAAGGCTTAGACAATTTTGGAGGCAAAATGGCAATTAATGCCTTCCAACAACTCACATCACTCATGAATTGTGACTGGTTGTCTATCACTCAAAGTGACAAGACATCCATCACATGAATGACAAGTGATGAGACGCGTGATGTGAATTGTGGGCCACAATTGAATTCGAAATGCGAGTGGGCCCGCAAACACACCTGGGCTCGGGTTCCATAATTCCGAATTAACGAATTTTCCATTGCGACATAATTAAATCTAATTTAATTAAATAATTTTGCCTAGCAAAATTACTATTCACGTCGCTAGCGAATTAATTCTAAATTAACTCGTTTGCCCGAATTAAAATCTAATTTTAATTCCGCGTCGAAATCCAATTTCGTATAATATATCGAATATATTATTTTATCGATTAATTCCAAATTAATCGTTCTCTCTCTTTAAATAATATTTTATCCCAGATAAAATATCTTCTTAATTAATCCTAGATTAATTTTCTCTCTCTTATAATAAATCCCAGATTAATAAAGTGCGAGTCATACGTCATCAGTGAATCTTCAGGAAGCGACCCATGAGATCCCCGGATATGTTGGTAGTAAATCCTATCGTCGGACTATCCGAACACGTACGTACCTAGTATCACATTTTTACCGATTTACAAGACATGGTTGGCTTCTAGCAAAACACCGTGCCTACCTAATTCTCCAGAAATATTCTTAAAGGAATATGTAATCTATATCAGGCATATTATACGTAGTATTGCGTATTAAGATCCAACATCGGATGTCACGTGCTAGGCATGGGGCTAGAATTGTGTCTACCCTGTACGAAGCACATATCGGATCTCTGGTAACTAGTCTCTATAATCGGATAATCATGACCTAGTCATATTATCCCGATGACTGCAGTACATAAGAGCACAAGTTCCGTATCCTATGTGATCATCATCTCCACTATGACCGGAGTGATACTTCCGTCTTGACATCATGCCCAACACACTATGATTCTCAATATACCCAGAAGAGGCGTACACAGAACCTATTAAAGCCGTGGACGACCAAAACCAAAGCATATTGATTGTCGCAAGTATTAGCGGTGCAAGTCTCAAGTTAAGACCAAATACACCTACCTTGATTCGGACTTCCATAGACACATAGTCATACTACCAATGGAATTCCGAGGGGTCTATCTAGAGCGAAGCTATTCCCGTACCATCGGTTAACACAACCTCCTATTACACTTGCATGAGTATCCAATACCCAAATATATGAGAACTATGCCGTTAAGCTCCCACAACGCGCACAAGTGTAATACTAGTCTTTTACGCATTATCGATGTCCAATCTCGATAATACTCTGACTAGGGATGTTTAATGATTAAACCTTTGTGGATTGATACTATCTCATATCATCTCAATCCGGAACTAATCATATGGACCTTTTATCATTTATACATCTAGGTAATCCAATTACAAATGATAAAAGGGCAATTTCCTTTGTCACATAGTTAATTTGTACAACAACACCATGATCTGTACAAATAGTGATTCTATGGGTCATAATTGTCCAACAATCTCCCACTTGGCCTATAGTCTCAAGTGTCCCACACCCGAACTATGTACGGTTCGCTCAAACTTCTGCTGAGTAAATGCTTTCGTCAGCGAATTTACGGTGTTATCATCTGATGCGATTTATTCGATCATCACATCGCCACGATGTATGATCCGAATGAATCAGATGAATATTTGAAGTATATATCTGGATCGTTGATGAGACCATTAATTCTTTAGCCTGTGATGTAGCCTAGCTCAGCTGCTAACAGAACTACTCCTAATCTAATTAGGATTATTATCGATCCAAAAGGATTCTATTGCTGCCTCAGCCGCAGCAATAATCCACTTTTGTTGTTTATTCGGCAACAGTATCTTGCTTGGAAGATTTCCAGCTCACTGTTCCGTTATTCAAACTGTATAGTACCTTTGTTACGACTTGTAGTCAATTTTGTCGGTTAGGAAACTTGCAGCAGTGAACCCAGTCACTTCAAGTTATCCTTCTCCATAGATTAAGAAAGCATCATTAGTTCATCTAAGATATTAAAGGATGTTCTTAACATCAATCCAGTGACTATTACTTGGATTGGCCCGATTGTGACTCCGTATGCTCAAAGCATATGAGACACCAGGTCGCGTACATTTTTCAATGTACGAATTCTCGGAGAGTGTCAACAACTTTTAGATCTATCCCAGTAGATCCTTATTCCTAGAATAAAGGTCGTCTCTCCCAAGAATTCTATGGAGAATTTTTCATGAAAGCCAAGCTTTTACCGATTGTATTATGGGAATATCATTTCCAAGAAATGATATGTCATCATTACTTAGGACATTCATTTTCAGTGCGCTCCCACTAACCTTCTTATATACACAAGAATCATTTTCGTTTTGAATTAAATCATATACCATTATGATTACATCAAAATGATAGTTCCAAGAACGCTATGCTTGCTTCAATCCATCCATGGATCGAATTAACTTGCAAACCTTGTTTGCTTGTTTTGGTACGAAAAAACCGTCAGATGTTGTAAACATCCTCCAAAAGGTTTCCGTTCAGGGAAAACGATTTTGACGTTCAGCTGCCATATTTCATAAATGAAACATGCAGCATCAGTAAGCATTATCGAAATGGATTTAACAATGGCAACAGGTAAAATGTTTCGTCGTAATCGACATAATGTTGATAACGATACCTTTTGCTACAAGCCCAGCATAGTACGTTGGTATGTTGCCATCCATGTATGTCTTCCTTGAAGACTTATATAGTACCAATAGGCACAATGCCTTCCGGTACTACAACTAGTATCCAAACTTAGTTGGTATACATGGAATCCATTTGGGACATCATGGCACTTTGCCATAATAGGGAGTCGATACCTTGTATCACTTCCTCATACGTAGTCAGTTCGTATTCCTCAATAAGATTGACATCTTTATGAGGTGAGATCAGAAACCCATACCTCCCAGGTTATTTTCTGACTCTCTCCGACTTACGTGGTTCTTGTATATTAGAAGATTATTGGAATAGTTTCATCCTTGATGAACTATCTGTGTTCCATTAAGGAATTGGTGCTTGGAATAATATTACTCCGATTTTCATCGAGTTTTACTTTCGTCCCACTTACCACTGCATATCAGTATTCCTCTTAGGAAAACCGCATGGAGAGCAACAATTAAATTGTTCTCTTGTGAGTTGTATAAGTACTATACTTTGGTTTCCCTAGGATAACCCACAACTTAGGCACTTATCCGATTTGGGTTCTAGTTTGGTATCATCCAAACGTATGCCAACATTCCCAAATCTTCAGGAATGAGAAAACCCAGTTTCTTTCATGTTCATATCTAATATGAAGTCTGTCAAACAGATTTTACATGGAACCTTATTCAAAATAAGTTTTGAACTGTTAATACGTATCTCTTGAAGGAAATGGTAGCTTAGAGCGACTCATTATTAACCTTATCATGTCCAATAAAATTTGGTTTCTCTGTTCGGACACACCGTCAAATTGACGTGTTCCGGGAGGAGTCCTCATTGAAAGAATACTATACTCTTTCAAGTATTTGAGAAACTTATTGCTTAAGTATTTTCCATCATGGTCTAACTGTGATGGTTTTAATACTCTTGCCGATTTGTTTGTCTACTTCGTGTCGAAACTCTTTGAATTAATCAAAAGTTTCCGATCCGTGTTTCAAAAGAAACACATAACCATAACGCGATGCCACATCCGTAAAGATTACGAAGTGTTCATATTCACCTCTATCCTAGCTAGATATGGGCCCACTTACGTCACTATGAACGAGGGCTAACAGATCAGTGGCATTTGCACTTTTACCAAGTAAAAAGTGTTTTAGGCACTTTTCCCAATAAACTAGATTCGTAGACATTATTTGAATAGAATCAAATTTGTCATAGTATCCACTCTTCGAAAGTGTGGATATACGAGTATTGTTAATTGTGTCCCAGACAACAATGCCACATATAAGTCTCATCTGATTAAATCAGTTTGAGCTATTTGTTTGTCATGTCATATGTTTGAGATTAATTTATATTCAAAATATAAATACTGTTATTCACATCTAATGTGTTTATTTCAATATCATCTTTATAAAATAAAACACTTTAGTGTTCTAGAATATAAAGGTATACCCGCAACGGGTTAAACCCTGATATAGAGATAATGTCTCTAGTCAAACTAGTTACATTCTAACAATTTCCTAACTTAAGTACACACCCAAAGGGTAGTTCCTAAACTTAGGTCTCTACGGTCAAAACAGCGACTCTCGTCCCGTTTCCGATTTGCAGATCAATCTCATCTGAAGTCAGTATCCTGCTTGTTAGCAGATTCTGCACATCAATACATATTTATGTACCACATCTAGTATCTAAAATTCAATTTTAATACTAGTAGTGAACATGTTTGTCAATATTTGAAGCCGGAGCCTTGCCCCTCCTCTCTTCCTTCATGTCTGCCTTATCCATACGACAGTCACGCTTCCAGTGACCCCGTTTGCCACAGTTTAGGCAGACATATTAGGATATGTCCTTTGTCTTCCCAGAAGATTATAATGACTTTGCCTTTGCCCCTTTTTCCACACCCCAGAAGCTTTTGGCCAAGCCTTGGCCTTCTGGGATGTCGAAGTAAGATGCGCCTTGCGCTTCTTGCCCTATTGCAAACTCTGGCTTTGCCTCCTTAAGTATATCGATTAACTCTCCAAGAGTTTTCTATTGCAATTTGTACTTCTAAGATCTAAGGATAGATCTATGAAGATCCTTCAATTTCAATATCATACTATAAGGATCTAATCCTTAGTTCTGACTAAGAAATTAAAGAGTCTTTGCGGCAAGCATAACAGATTAAGCACTTAAGTTATCATCACATGAATATTCAAAATATCATGTTCTACTATTTGCTCAACTCCGGGCTTAGACTCGAGACGTCACTCTATCAAATAAAGTAACTTCTCGATCTCCAGGACTATCCTGAGATTTTATTCCCAATTTGAAAATTAAAGCCGTTTAATGAAATTTTCACCCAGGATTATGTTTTAAACACTGATGTTTCAATTTATCTTGATTCCAATAGTCCAACTATCAAATCAACGATTTCAGGTACTATAGATTATAATGATTACTATAGTCTAACTATATAATCAACTATAATTTGATAGGTTAAATTCAAATATATTGATTACTATAATCCAATTATATAATCAACTATAATTGAATTAGTTTGAATACAGTCCAACGGTTTAATTAAAACAACTATTAAATATTAGTCCAACTAATAAATAATTTATTTGACGAAAAATTAAAATGAGCGCGTATTGGCAAGTAACTAAACGAATATTGCAAATTTAATACTTGCCTCCCACTATTTTTCGGCGAGCCTCTAACCCTCTGTGGAGTACTCGAGAAACCTTGTTTCCTAGTGGGCTAGGATCCCGTTAAATAACACACAATCTTGACTTTGGCCAACAAATTGTATGATAATTAACTAGGTAGATCTCTAAGATCAATTGGATCCCACCCAATTCCTAGATCCAGTAGGTGGACATCCAAGTCCGAAACATATATCTTATATATGCTAATATATCAAATATATTCCCTAACCTTTTTCCTCTGAATCAACTAAGCCTTGGCTTTGGCACAACAAACTTAATTATCCCAGTTAAGCGGAACCCATTGACCATGGAAAGCTTCGTAATCGATGTCGATGGACAAGAAGTTATCTTGACTTTGGCCAATAAATCACAACTTGGACAAGACACCGATATGGAACAAAGCCTTCATGATTCAAACACATCCGCAATGGACAAAGGTCTTGACTTTGGCCAACAAACCAGTGCCAATCTTGGATCTTGAGTAAGAATCACTCAATGGAAGGAAAAACGCTTAATTTGTAGTGAGGGTTTTTCGCGTAAATTGGCAACCAATTTATTATCTTTGTTAAGGTCTCATCATCATACACCCTTAAGCATGCATTCTAAAAGCATAATAAGGCGCGTAAATAATTATAATAATGATATGCGGATGGATATTTAGACACATTGTTCCTAGAACAAATCTCTCTCTTTCCTCTCTCCCGCTAGCACAATATTTACTTCTACCCAATTACATAACACTTCTAAAGAAACCTCATTTACATTGAAGGGAATAGGTGAGAAGAGAAATACAAAGAGTCAAGAGGTAATAGGCTGGACACGCAGGTCCAATTTAATAAATTCTAAATTTATTACAACAATTTCCAAAATTTCCCATACCCATCTAATATCAATCCGATATACATTATTCATAAATCGCATCCATGTATTCACAAAAAGCATGTTATCAATCAATCTAATCCAATTAATTAATCTGAAATTAATGACCATCCGATGTTCAAACAACGATTTGATTTTGCGCGAGTCAAACTTGTTTTACGAATAAGTACTCAAAGTACGAATTCTTGAATTATATTAAACTACAAAATTAAATCCAATTTTATTTATATTTAATACTAATTCTATATTTAATTCTAAATTAAATAATTACACTTTTTAATGTGCCTTTTCGACTTAGATTCTAAATCTAATCGTTACGGGTCTCAAAGCCCAATTAACATTCAATGTCAATTTAATTAAAGCCCAATGGGCTTTTAATTAATTTCATAAGGCATGGACTTTGGTCAACATGGGTCAAACCCAAATACCAAAGCCCATTTAAGGAATCACCCTTATTTGCCCAGAAACCAATTTAGGCCGAATTAAAATTAAAGGTCCATTTAATTATATTTGGACTTTATGGATATGGTTTTGGGCCCAATTGGATCCAACCAATTAGCCTAAACCAAACTTGGCCCAACCAAGCCCATTAAACCCAATTACAACTTTTAATAGCCCAATTCCAAAATAAGCCCAATTAATTTAATTCCAAAATTCCAAATTTCATAATTAAATTAACAAAAGTGTATAGCCATAATTAATTAACCAAATTAACATTTCCAAAACACTAATTTACTCAATTAATTATGCTTATCATCATCAACACATGTCCAACACATTTGAATCAAAAATCAATCATTTTCATGCATAATGGTCACGGCAATTTGGGGATTTCTTTGTCCGATTCGGTTTCAATCCAATTAAATCCTAAATCAACATAACCCAAGTGACTTCAACTCATCCAATGATCAAAAACACAAAAATCACCATGACTTTAGGGCAGTCCAAATTTCGGCCAAGCCTTAATTTTTGAGGAAAAATTGATCCAATCCATTTTTCACAAAATTGATCACAAACAACTCCAAGTCATCCATATACAAGCATGCTCAAACAAGTAATTTAGTCAAAACATGCTCAAATCCAATTTACCCAAATTTTACCCTAAGTATATTTCATGCTCAAAATGGCTCAAGATACCATTGTTGGGTTTCTACTATAGTCCCAAGATCGATTTAAGCATAGAAACATGTGTGAATACTCAAAAGAAGTATGGCGGAATCATACTTACAATCATCGGAGGAACAAAAATCTTCAAGCTTTTCCTCCAAGGTCCTCTCGGTAATGGCCTCCATTTTTTTTGCTCCAAGTGTTCTTCAAGCTCCAAGCTTTAAGTAAGGATTCCATGCCCATGGGTGGGTTTCCCTATCACCTTCGGATAACTCCTAATGTGTGCTAGCACTCGGAAAAATTTGCCACAAATCTTTCCCTTGTTCTTCATCTTGTTCTCGACATTTGCCAACAATTAGAGAGGAAATTGGCCCTAGGCCGAGAGTTGAGAGAGGGAAGAAGGAGAGAATGATATATTGTATTTGGTTTCAAAAACCTAATTAAATCATATACCAAAAATTAGTCAAAGCTTTTCCAAAAGGCTTAGACAATTTTGGAGGAAAAATGGTAATCAATGCCTTCCAACAACTCACATCACTCATGAATAGTGACTGGTTGTCTATCACTCAAAGTGACAAGACATCCATCACATGAATGACAAGTGATGTGACGCGTGATGTGACTTGTGGGCCGCACTTGAATTCGAAATGCGAGTGGGCCCGCTAACACTCCCGGGCTCGGGTTTGATAATTCCGAATTAACGAATTTTCCGTTGCGACGTAATTAAATCTAATTTAATTAAATAATTATGCATAGCAAAATCACTATTCACATCGCTAGCGAATTAATTCTAAATTAACGCATTTGCCCGAATTAAAATCTAATTTTAATTCCGCGTCGAAATCTAATTTCGTATAATATATCGTATATATTATTTTATCGATTAATTCCAAATTAATCGTTCTCTCTCTTTAAATAATATTTTATCCCAGATAAAATATCTTCGTAATTAATCCTAGATTTATTTTCTCTCTCTCATAATTAATCCCAGATTAATAAAGTGTGAGTCATACGTCATCGGTGAATCTTCGGGAAGCGACCTATAAGATCCCCTGATATGTTAGCAGTAAATCCGGTCGTCGGACTATCCGAACACGTACGTACCTAGTACTACATTTTTACCGATTTACAAGACACGGTAGGCTTCTAGTAAAACACCGTGCCTACCCAATTCTCCAGAAATATTCTTAAAGGAATATGTAATCTATATCAGGCGTAATATACATAGTATTGCGTATTACGATCCAACATCAGATGTCACGTGCTAGGCCTGGGGCTGGAATTGTGTCTGCCCCGTATGAAGCACATATCGGATCTCTGGTAACTAGTCTCTATAATCGGATAATCATGACCTAGTCATATTATCCCGATGACTGCAGTACATAAGACCACCAGTTCTGTATCCTACGTGATCATCATCTCCACTATGACTGGAGTGATATTTCCATCTTGACATCACACCCAATACACTACGATTCTTAATATACCCAGAAGAGGCGTATACAGAACCTGTTAAAGCCCTGGACGACCAAAACCAAAGCATATTGATTGTCATAAGTATTAGCGGTGCAAGTCTCAGGTTAAGACCAAATACACCTACCCTGATTCGGACTTCCATAGACACATAGTCATACTACCAATGGAATTCCGAGGGGCTATCCAGAGCGAAGTTGTTCCCGTACCATCGGTAAACACAACCTCCTATTACACTTGCATGAGTATCCAATACCCAAATATATGAGAACTATGTCGTTATGCTGCTTCAACGCGCACAAGTGTAATACTAGTCTTTTACGCATTATCGATGTCCAATCTTGATAATACTCTGACTAGGGATGTTTAATGATTAAACCTTTGTGGATTGATAGTGTCTCATATCATCTCAATCCGGAACTAATCATATGGACCTTTTATCATTTATATATCTAGGTAATCCAATTACAAATGATAAAAGGGCAATTTCCTTTGTCACATAGTTAATTTGTACAACAACACCATGATCTGTACAAATAGTGATGCTATGGGTCATAATTGTCCAACAGTTACCATCTGATTCGTGAGATCATACATCGTGGTGATGTGAAGATCGAGAAGGTTGCATCAGATGACAACATTGCAGATCCGCTGATGAAGGATATTCCTCAGCAAAAGTTTGAGCGACATGTATATAGTTCATGTGTTAGATACTTGAGTGATTGGCTATAGGCCAAGTGGGAGATTGTTGGACAATTGTGACCCATAGCATCACTATTTGTAAAAGACATTTTGGTTTTTGTACAAATTAACTATGTGACAAAGGAAATTGCCATTTTATCATTTTGTAATTAGATTACTTAAATATATAAATGATAAAAGTCCTTATGATTAGTTCCGAATTATAAGATATGAGACAGTATCAATCTACTAAAGGTTTAATCATTAAATATCCATAGTCGTAGTATTATCGAGACTGGACATCGATAATACCAGAATAAATTAGTATTACACATGTGCGCGTTATGGAAGCGTAACGACATAGTTCTCATATATTTGGGTATTGGATACTCATACAGGTGTAATAGGAGGTTCTGTTTACCGATGGTATGGAAAAAGCTTCGCTATGGATAGAACCCTCGGAATCTCATTGGTACTATGACTATATGTCTATGGGAATCTGAATCAGGGTAAATGTATTTGGTCTTAACCTGAGACTTGCATCGCTAATACTTGCGACAATCAGTACGCTTTGGTTTTGGTCGTCCGAGGCTTTAACAGGTTATGTGTACGCCTCTTCTGGGTTTATTGAGAATCGTAGTGTATGGGGTGTGATGTCAAGATGGAAGTATCACTTCAGTCATATGGAAATGATGATCATGCATGGATATATAACTGGTACTCTATTATGTTGCAACTATCTGGATAATATGACAAGGTCATGATTATCCGATTAAAGAGACTAGTTTCTAGTGATCCGATATATGTTTCGTACGGGGCAGACATAATTCCAGCCCCAGGCCTAGCATGTGACATATGATACTGGATCGCAATACGCAATACTTGGTATACTACGCTTGATATAGATTATATATTCCTTGAAAGAATATTTCTAGAGAATTGGATAGGCACGGTGCTTTGCTAGAAGCCAACTATGTCTTGTAAATCGGTAAGAACGTGGTACCGGGTACGAACGAATTGAGATAGTCCGACGATCGAATTTACTGCCAACATTTCCAGGGATCTCATGGGTCGCTTCTTGAAGATTCACCGATGAAGTTTGACTCGAACATAATTAATCTGGGATTAATTATGAGAGAGAGAAAGTTAATATAGGATTAATTGCGGCAATAATTTATCTGGGATAAAATTCGATTAGAAGAGAGAGAAGGATTAATTTCGAATTAATCGATTAAATAATATATTCGATATATTAAATGAAATTAGATTTCAAAGTGGAATTAAAATTAGATTTTAATTCGGGAGAACGAATTAATTTAGAATTAATTCGTAAGCGACTTTAATATTTAATTATGTCGCAACGGAAAATTCGTTAATTCGGAATTAAACGAACCCAACCCGAATGAAGTTGCGCGTTGAGATTGTTCGACGTAAATTCGGAATTTACAAGTGGTGGGACCCACTTGACTTACATCACAGTTTTGACATGTGATGGAAGTTGTTGATGGTGGAGTGTAAATCATGCTTGCTTGTTTTTTACTCCAACCAATCTCTACACACTTTATGTTTATTTATTCATTTTTTGAATGACTACTACCAAATTTTGGATTTGGTATCTGATAATTTTTTGAATTTTTGGAAATAAAAATACACAACATAAAATTGGAACAAGTCTCTCTCTCTCCCAAGGCCAAAGCCGAGAGCTTCCCTCTCCAAAGTAAGAAATTTTGTTGCAATTTTTTTCATTGCTAGCACACAAAGGAGTCATCCAAGGTGTTAGGGAAACAATTCCCAAGAGTTTGGAACACAAGGAGAAGCTTGGAGCTCAACAAAGGATTCAAAAGTTTTTGAACTTTACACCTATATCCAATCCGTTCAATGTAAGTATTTCCGCTACTTCTTTGCGTATTCGCACATTTTATGCTTAATATATCTTTTAAATGGTCTAGGAGAACCCAACAAATATATAATATTATAGAAACTGTTCATTTTATTCATAATAAAATGTTTACAATAGTAATTATAAGGAAATCCAACGGGGAATTGGCGCTCTGAGCACCAACCCCAACAAAATCTCCCACTTGCTCTAGTGCCAATATCGATTGTATCTAATACCCATCGACTCCACATGTTTATCAAATAACTTCAGAGGTATGGCCTTCGTAAGCGGGTCTGCTACATTATCTTCACTCGGTACCTTGCATACGATAATATCCCCTCGCGACACGATCTCTCGAATGATGTGGTACTTGCGTTCCACATGCTTCGTCTTCTGATGTGCCATCGGTTCTTTTGCTTGCGCAATGGCTCCAGTATTATCACAGTATAATGGAATCGCATTCTAGTTACTTGGGACAACTCCCAATTCTGTAATAAAGTTCCTAATCCATATAGCTTCCTTTACAGCTTCAGAAGCTGCAATGTATTCCGCCTCTGTGGTGGAATATGCTGTTGACCCATGTTTGGAACTCTTCCAGCAAACTGTACCTCCGTTAAGGGTAAAGACGAATCCAGATGTAGAATTTCTATTATCGGGATCCGATTGGAAGTCGGAATCCGTATACCCGTTAACTTACAGTTCACTTCCTCCATAAATTATCAACTTATCCTTAGTACCTTTAAGATACTTCAGGATATGTTTAATGGCCATCCAATGGTCATTGCATAGATTGGACTGATATCTACTGGTTACGCTAACAACAAGACTGATATCAGGCCTAGTACATAACATGGCATACATTATGCTACCCAAACACGGAGCATAAGGTTGGTTAGACATTCTAACCTTCTCATCTTCTATTTGTGGACTCATCTTCCTTGAAAGATGAATCCCTTGTCTGAACGGTATATTTGTTGTCTTACAGTTACCAAAATTGTACCGTTCCAAGATCTTATCTATTTACGTTGATTGTGATAACCCAATCAACTTTCTTTCTCTATCTCTATAGAGTCTTATGCCTAAAACATAGGAAGCGTCTCCCAAGTACTTCATGGAGAAATTCTTACAGATGTAAGCTTTGACGCCTTGCATCATCCATATATCATTCCCAATGATTAGGATGTCGTCAGCATAGAGGACTAAAAATACAACCATGCTCCCACTGGCATACTGATACATAGAGGATTCTTCTGAATTCTTGAGAAAACCAGACGATCTAATAATCTCATCGAATCGAAGATTCCAACTTCGTGAAGCTTATTTAAGTCCATAAATGGACTTTTTAAGCTTACATACCATACCCGAGTTTTCGCTAGACATAAAACCTTCCAGCTGTTCCATATAGATCTGTTCATCAAGAAATCCATTTAGAAAAGCCGTTTTGACATCCATTTGCCAAATCTCGTAGTAATGATACGCAGCTATAAAAAGCAAAATCCTAATAGACTTAACCATTGCTTCTAGCGAAAAAGTTTGATCGTAGTCGACGCCAGGTCGCTGCGTGTAACCTTTTGCTACCAGTCGAGCCTTATAGGTTTCAACCTTTCCGCTAGGCCCACACTTTCTTTTGTAACCCATTTACAACCGATATGAACAATTCCTTCGGGAAGCGGTACCAAGTCCCAAACTTGATTCTCATACATTGATTCTAACTCGGATTTCATGGTATTTTGCCATTTCACGGAGTCGATGTCCAACATCGATTCTCTATAGGTAAAAGGATCAGTTTCTTCAACTAAGAGAACATCAAGACTCTTTTCTTATATCAAATACAAGCGTTCATGAGGTCTAGATACCCTTTGTGACCTACGGAGTGTGTGTGTTGAAGGTTCATCATCTACTTGAACTTCAGGTTCCTTTAATGGTTCGTTGTTATCAGGTTGGACTTCATCAAGTTCAACTTGTCTATGATTACCACCTTCTAACAAAAATTCTACTTCTAGAAATTTTTTGAAGCGAGCTACAAACACATTTCAATGCTCGGTATCATAGAATAGATATCTCTTCGTATTCGAATGATATCGAACAAACATAAACTTTTGCCATCGAGGCGAAAGCTTATCTTGTTGGGTCATCCTGACATAGGCAGCACAACCCCAAACCTTAATATAACTAAGATTTGGTCTCCTAACGGTCCATATCGCATACGGAGTCGTGGGAACAACTTTTGAAGGAATCTTATTCAAAAGATGCATAGCTGTTAAAAGAGAGTAGCCCCATAAGTAATAGAGCAAATCTGTAAAACTCAACGTTGATCGGACCATATCCAATAAAGTCCGATTTCTCCTATCAGACACTTCATTATGATGTGGAGTACCTGGAGGAGTATATTGAGCGAGAATCCCATTCTCCTTCATATAATTCATGAACTCACTGCTCATATATTCACCGTCTCGATCGGATCGAAGGCATTTAATATATTGACCAGTTTGTTTTTCTACTTCATTTCGGAACTCTTTGAACTTTTCAAAGGTTTCCGATTTATGTCGCATTAGATAGGCATAATCGTATCGTGACAGATCATCGGTAAAGGTAACGAAGTACGAATAACCACTGTAAGCAGTCTGACTTAGTGGACCACATACATACGAATGTACGAGTTCCAGTAAGTTAGTGGCGTAGTGTCTAACACCAGAAAATAAGGCTTTGGTCATCTTACCCTGAATACACGATTCACAAGTTGGATAGGGTTCAATGGTGAGATCTGGTTTCAAACCATTCCTAACAAATTGGGTAAGGCGTTTAACGCCTATATGACCTAGCCGCATATGCCAAAGTTCAGTATTATTAACAACAGGTAAACTGCGTTTATTAATCTCAGTATTCAAAATATCTTTAGAAGTATGCAATGTGTAATGACCATGCTCATTTGGACAACAAATGATCTGAATATTACATTTATCATATAAATACAAAGAATAATTCTTAATATTAATACGATAACCTTCTGTATCTAATACAAAAAGAGATATAATATTTGCTACACATCCCGGTACAACGTAGCAATCATACAACAAAAGGTTCCTATTCTGCAAAGGGATCTCACATACTCCCAATGCAACTGCATCCAGAGAGTCTCCACTCCCAAAGCGCAATTGCATCTCTCCAGGCTTCAGTTTCTTACTTTCCTTCAGCACCTGCAACGAATTGAAAATGTGAACAGGACAAGTATAATCTAAAATCCAGCTGGATGTAACAGCTTCATAAGCCAGTGAGATATCAATAACTGGAAAAATAAATGTACCTGATGTAGATGCTCTCTCATTCCTTATATGGCAATATAGTCAGGATAGTTCTTTTTCCAGTGCCCGATTTTACTGCAGTGATGGCATTTGTCGTCATAAGCCCTCCTGGGCTTTGCTATCTTTCCTCACGGTTGAGAACCGAAACCCTTCTTCTTCTTTGCTTTCATCTTCTTTCCCTTTGACCAGGTCTGGGAAGAAGCAGAAAGTGAAGTAGGTTTCGGAGGGTGAGTCGGTACTCCCTTCCTTAGGACCTCTTCCGCCGTGATCAGTATCCTATGCATAACAAATGGGCGATAAGAAGCTGGGAGCGAACCAAGAACGACACTCCTACTGAGAATGTCATTCAGAGTGAGATTAAGTTGCCTCAGTTGATCGATCAAATCGATCATGTGAAGAACATGCGAGCTCACAGCTTACCCTTGTCCAGTTGCACATGGAACAGTTCCTTCGCAACTTTATGAACAACTATTTGTTCTTGGTTCATGAACGATTCTCTTAATCGCATCATCATACTATACGTATTTGTCATGCCATAGTATTGTTTCTGAGTCCCGGTGCCAGTGAACTTAAGATGTATGATTTAACTTTTAAATCATCATCTTTCCAAGCTTGAAAAACTTGGTGTTCCTCCGGTGTTGCATCCTCAGACACAGTAAGGGGCAACGGACCCTCAAGTACATATCCCAACTTCTCGGAATCAAAGACAATCCTTAAATCCAAATCTGATGAGTGGTATTTATATCACTATTTCCCACTCATTAACCAAATATTTTGTATAGTTTCTTGAGTTTTGTGAATATTTTGATGTGTTTTGTGTTATTTTGTAGATAAATAAAGTTTCAGGACATTCTGGAGGTGATTTGGGCCAAAACAGTGAAAGTTGGACGAAAAGGGCATTTTGGTAATTTCCCACGTCGCGACGCCTAAAGTGCGCAGAACAGTGCTAACGTCTGCCGGGTCCACAAATCAGAATCTGAGAAAAGTTTGAATTTGCTAACGTGCGCCGTGCCACGTGTCACCATCACAGTCGATCTGCTAACATGCGCTGTGCCACGTGTCAGCATCATACGGTGCCGACAGTCATCATCGCCACGTGTGCCACGTATCACTCCACGTCATTGCCGCGTCATCAGCCACATCACCAGGTTGACCAAGTCAAACTGCCACCTCACCGCCACGTCATCATCAGCCAATCAGGAAGTTCGCAATCATATGGTGCCGACAGTCTCTTTCCCACGTGTCGCCACATCACCGCCATGTCACCGCCACGTCAGCATCAATCATTGAGTATCTAATCCTTATTTGACACGTGGCAGATAAGAATCTCATCGACCAATCAGAAGCCGCCACGTGTCACAATAATTGAAGCCCAACCACCTCGCCACGTGTCACCTTATCAGCTTATCCAGAATCTGCAAACAAACAAACCAGAGCGTGCCACGTCAAAAAAAACTGGCGTAGCGACGCCGAAGGCCCTGGCGTCGCGACGCTGGAAGCTTACCGAGGCCTATAAATAGAGCTTCAAATTTCAGATTTAGTTGCACCATTCTCTCTCCCTTCTTTGATGTAAATAGGGAGTTCTTCTCTCTCTAAGTTTCTTTTAATTTTTAGTTTTTAGTTTTGTAATAATTTTATTTACTTTTTGTAATAATAGTAATTTACTTTCTTTACTTTTTACAGTTTTTACTATTCACCATGAGGAGGTAACTTCCCCAGCTAAGGTGAAATGTAATTCTTTTACTATTGCTATATAGATTAATCTCCCTTAAAAATAATATATTCACTATTTAAAATTTGACTTAAAAAGGATACCGCTATATTGGTCGGTTGGTAATTTAATTTTGGTTCCGCCTTTATGGCTGGTTTATGGACAAATATTACCGCCTTAATGGCTGGTTGGACTTAATTTGACTTAATCAGGATACCGCCAGATTGGTCGGTTGGTAATATTATCACAAGTTTATATATTATTTTATGGGAGATATCTAAATTAGTAGTAGTAAAAGTAATTCCTTTTACCTTAGCATTTTATTTTATTGTAATTTACTTTTCAGTATTTACTTTACCGCATTTTTACTTTATGTCTGTTATTTTCAAGTTTTTACTAGCCCTAGTTATGTGTTGTAACTAAATTAGTTATCTGGGGTTATGATGACTTTTAATATCACCGTTTTATAAGGGGTTAGAATATAGCTTGGGTAATATAAAGATTTATTTATTGAGCCTTAATCTTAATGCTTTTTCATTAACTGGCCATTAATAAAATTGATCTGGTAAATCTAAAATGAACTAGACATAGGGATTTTAGGTTTCAGCCTTAGACTCAATAGCCCACGATCTTCCTTGAGGATAGATAACCCTTTAATAGATTTCCTTACAGGATATGAATATACCTGTCGGGCGAGGGTAGCCATAATTGGAACTTAAACTTAATGAATCCAGATAATTTGGTTGACATAGACATATGGTTCAATTGGGTTAAACTGGGTATTTGTATCTGACCATCGACAGAGACTTACACATAATTTAGTGTTCCAGGTTAATAAATCAATATATTACCCAACTTTAAGATAATCACTTTATCTTTAAAATGATATTGGAAGAAATCACAACCCTAGATAGTTTTTAATATTGAATTTTCTTAAAACCTATTTTCGAAAATTTTATTTACTTGCTTTTAAATTTAGAATCGTCACCATTTCAAATCAATCAATCAACCTGTTAGATACTAGTAATCATTTGACCTCATAAAATTAATAGATTAGATATTAAGTCCTCATGGTATCGATATTTTTATACTACTTGAACGATACGTGCGCTTGCGTTATACGTGTGTGTTTACGCCGGTCAAAATCCAAATCGGCAAAGTTCTCAGCGCCTTTAAGTTTGTTCGTATCCAACATACGCGCAAACAAATTAGTCGATTGTGCCGCCATCGCAAATCTATCATACAGATTACGAAAAACGGTTAGCAGATATAAAGCAGTTTCATATAATATCAAAAGCATTAACTAGATCATGGATTTTTAATCTAAAAATACCTCTCCCACTAAATCATGCAATACTGTAATCCCTAAACATAAAAAAAAAAGATTTAATAATTAAATTAAATACAAATAGTGAAAGGTGGATCCCATGAATATATTTCAGCTCACAGCTTTGGCACGGTCTCGCCTACGTATATTCATCAGGTAGACAACTCATTGTCAATCACTCAATAGTGACTCATTGGTTTCCGGTCCTGGTCGTTTCTCTTTGTGACAGCTTTGGCACGTTCACAAGGAGACGTACCAAGGTTAAACTCGTCAATGATAAACTCAAGCTACTTGCGTAACCCTGACAGCTTTGGCACGTTCAGGATTCCGCTTTCGCTTGAATTTATCTAGTATCTGATATACATCCGGCATAAATAAATTTCTATTGGCTACACCCTCACAGCTTTGGCATGATCTCGGATGTAGTCACAGAAAAGTATCCATAAACTGTATTGACAATACGGACCATGTAATATGCATTAAATACATAATTAACAAAAACCTTATTAATTAGGGATTTTCCGCAAAAGATGCTTTTTAATTTATTTAATCAAATTAAATAAATATATGCATGCATCAAGTAAAGATTAAATTAAAAATTGAATTTAAAAGGCATAATCATATTAGGGTGTCCAGAATCAGACTCGCTCTGATACCATTTTGTAGGGGGTCTTATGGCGAAAATCCTGTAACGCAGCGGAATCACGGAAAATCAAAATTTTCCGATTTCAAAATTTTTCTTGGATCAATTAAATAAACTTATTTATTTAATTTTCCAATTATCAAATTCTGAAAAATTACACAAGAGATCAAATTTATTGTTAATTACCGAATTACCCCATAACTTTGCAAATTGATCATTTTAGTCCTAAAATTGTCAAATATAATTTTGGATGATTCTAAATCATTTCTAAAATTATTTCCAACATATCCAATACATCAAAATCAGATTGCCACAAAATCCAAAACTTTTAGTTAATTACCGAACACACCCCAAATTTTCAATTATTTGCATTTTGGTCCTTTTAAGTTCAAAACATGCCAAGATCAAATCCAATCAACCCAAAAATTTATATGTATCATATACACACTATAATACATAACATATATGAAAATCCCCAAATTTGGAATGTGTTAAGAACCCTAAATTATAATTTCTTCAAATTGACAAATATTAACAAATTTTTAAAATCCAACACTTTAATTCATTCTTTACCACACCAAACAAGTCTCACCATCATGAAACAACTCAATAACAATTATAGGTCATCAATGAGTGGCTTAAAAACTCTAGAATGGAAACTTGATTATCAAATAATCGAAAGAGAGCTTATGAAACCATTTCAAGCTCACTTGGAAACCATACATGCATACATCTTTCATCCAAGTTCACAACCAATTAAAACATAAACTATAAGGGTAGAGACAACATCAAAGTAACACATATTGAAGCTAACCATGTTATAAATATTTTCTATGTTAAAGACTTTAAAGAAAAACTTACAAAACACAAAGATTTCCAAGGTTTCTTCTTTGCCATCAAGCCTTTTTCTCTCAACTCTTTTATGTTTATTTTGGTAACTTATGAACACTTAAACATAAAAAATGAAACAAAATAATATATACCTCCACCAACTTGCCTTGGCCGAATATTGTGTAGTAAAATATCTAGATATCTTAATTTTGTTTCATTTAATTTGCTTTATCAACTTGTATATTGAATCATTACAACTTTAATGAATTTAAACAAGTCAAAAAAAGAAACTAAAAGCATGTCCAATAAATATGAAAACTTAAGATATTTATATTTTTAATTAATTTAATTATTTAACAATTAAATAATTAAATAATTATTTAAATACAAATATTTTAAATATATGTATTATATTTACATTAAATATCCAAATACATATATATTTATGATATTAGTCAAATATCACAATTTGATATTTAATTAATGTGTATTTTATAAAATCTATCATTAAATGCAAATACACAAAAATTAGGAAATGACTATTAGGTCCATTCACATGTATTTTTTATTTAACCTTTAAATGACTTATAAATAATCAGTATTATTCATAAAAGTTGCCCTAGTGCTCTACGAGTATATTTCACAAGTGAGACTCTCTAGATTCAGGCATATCTGTCACGAAATCCAATTTCGTGTCCATAATTTACCCACCCGTAAATTATGACGACCACAGATAAACTCGTTGAACCATACAGGTCGAGGTCATGGCATATGTATAATTCCTCCATCACAGGTATCCGGATATATCCCAAAGATATAGATGTAAACGTCAAATCTCTATAGGGACTATCCTGACGACGTCTCTATTAGCAATCTCTAAAAGAACACTTAGAACTGGTTTCTAAAGTGTACCACGAGCCCATGGTTTTTTATCTGATTGCTAATCATAAATTGACTACCTATGCTTTTTACACAGAACTGACGGATCGTATCTCGATACACACAGGACACCCTAAGGATCTATCCATACCCAACGAACAGACGGAGGTCTGATCTAAATAGATCGGTGACGTGAATGCCATCTAAGTGTGGAAGATGTCTCATGTGCCCACAGTGGTATCTCAAGTCCAAGAATCACAAATGCTACTCAACCTGAGAAGATTCTTATTGACGTTGGTGTACCATCCATTAAGAATCTTCGGTGAGTCATTCAGTGTTTATCCGCTATAAACACCTACACGTCTATACGAGTCTGCAAGACTCATGGTTCATTGAGAAACCATTGGAATCATATATTCCAGTATACGACATGTACAAGTCTGAACATGTTTACTTTACTGACCAAGTAGTGTAAACCTTGATCAGGAACAGTCTAAGAATGACAATGTCATGATACAACTCAATGTCAGTTGTGACGTTTTTGCAACTGTATCATGACTAATCATCCTAAGGTCTTTTATGTCTTTACCATACAAGAAGATATATTATATTATAGAAACTGCTCATTTTATTCATAATAAAACGTTTACAATAGTATTTACCAGGAAATACAACGAGGAATTAGCGTTATGAGCACCAACCCCAACAAAATCTCCCACTTGCTCTAGTGCCAATATCAATTGTATCTAATACTCATCGACTCCATATGTTTATCAAATAACTTCGGAGGTATAGCCTTCGTTAGTGGGTCTGCTACATTATCTTCACTCCGTACCTTGCATACGACAATATCCCTCATGATACGATCTCTCGAATGATGTGGTACTTGCATCCCACATGCTTCGACTTCTGATGCACCCTCGGTTCATTTGCTTGTGCAATGGCTCCAGTATTATCACAGTATAACAGGATCATATTCTCGATACTTGGGACAACTCCCAATTCTATGATAAAGTTCCTAATCCATACAGCTTCCTTTGCACCTTCAGAAGCTGCAATGTATTCTGCCTCTGTGGTGGAATCTGCTGTTGACCTCTGTTTGGAACTCTTCCAGTAAACTGCACCTCCGTTAAGGGTAAAGACGAATCCAGATGTAGACTTTCTATCATTGGGCAACACATATTTTATAGGAAACGTCTTTCCTTATGCGCAGTGGAAATACCATTGTCTCCGGGATCGACCTTGAAAAATTTCTAGCCTTCTCCCTTTGTTGAAACTGAATTCCACCAACTCTTGGTGAATGGATTTGCTCCTCGATGTGGATGTGTTGTAGGTTTCTATTATTAGTCCCAAAGAAAGTATAAGCCAATGAAACACACAAATTTATACATGCAAAGCTTGAAGCATGGCGGAATCATACTTACAAAGCTTGTGATGAAAAATGATGAAGAAAAATCCTTGAGTCTTCAAGGTGGAAACTTTCGGCCAAGAGCAAGAAGGGAGAGAAGCTTCAAGTCTTCAAGTATTCCAAGCTCCAAGGTTGTTTCCCTATCACCTCCTTTAATCCTTCATTGTGCTAGCAAAAATGGAGAAATGAAAAACAATTTTTCTGCCTTGTTGAAGCTCACGGCGTAAGCAAGAAGAAGAAGAGGGAGAGAGGCCTTTTGGTTTTCTTTTTCTCTTTTCTTGTTTCAAAAACGTGAAATGATGAGAATAACAATTACCAAAAATATTTTGGTAAAAAACCCTTCAAAAACCGTGAAAAGGTTTTCCCTCCCAAAAAGCCATTAAATGGCCTCACCAACTTACATTGAGAATAGTGACAATGTATCATCCCATAAAGGTGACTAGATACATCCATCAACTAGTCGTGTCAAGTGATGAGACTTCGCGATGTGATTTGCGGGTCCCACTCGTTTCAAAATACGAATGTGTCCGCAAACACTTTCGGGCTCGGTTTCGCTAATTCCGAATTAACGAATTTCCGTCGCGACATGAATTAAATAATTACGCCTAGCGAAATTACTATTCACATCGCTAATGAATTAATTCTAAATTAATTCGTTTGCCCGAATTAAAATCTGATTTTAATTCCGCGTCGAAATCTAATTTCGTTTAATATATCGAATATATTATTTTATCGATTAATTCCAAATTAATCGTTCTCTCTCCTAATAAGGCATTTTATCCAAGATAAAGTTTCTCCGTAATTAATCCAAGATTAATAAAGTTCGAATCAAACATCATAGGTGAATCTTCAGGAAGCGACCCAAGAGATCTCCGGATATGTTGGCAGTAAATACGGTCGTCGGATAATCTGAACACGTACGTACCTCGTACTATGTTTTTACCGATTTACAAGACAAGGTTGGCTTCTAGCAAAGCGCCATGCCTACCCAATTCTCCAGAAATATTCTTATTGGAATATTAGATCTTTATCAAGCGTAGTATACCGTAGTATCGCGTACATCGATCCAGTATCGGACGATCACATGTTAGGCCTAGGGCTGGAAATGTGTCTGCCCCGTACGAAACATATATCGGACATCAAACAACCAGTCTCTTTAAATCGGACAATCCTGACCTAGTCATATTGTCCCGACGGTTGCAACCTTTTATAGAGTACTAGTTCTGTATCCAACGTGATCATCATCTCCATATGTCTAAAGTGATACTTCCATCTTGACATCACATCCAGTACACTACGATTCTCGATAAACCCAGAAGAGGCGTACACAGAACCGGTTAAAGCCCCGAACCACCAAAACCAAAGTTTACCGATTGTCGCAAGTACTAGCGATGCAAGTCTTAGGTTAAGACCATATACACCTACCCTGATTCGGCCTCCCATAGACACGCAGACATACTACCAATGGGATTCCGCGGGGTCTATCCAGAGCGAAGCTGTTTTCCGTACCATCGGTAAAACATAACCTCCTATCGCACTTGCATAAGTATCCAATACTTAAATATATGAGAACTATGCCGTTGTGCCATCACAACTCGCACAAGTGCAATACTAGTCTATTCCGCATTATCGATGTCTGATCTCGATAATACTCCGACTAGGGATATTTAATGATTAAACCTTTTATATTGATACTGTCTCATATCATCTCAATACGGAACTAATCATATGGACTTTTGCCATTAATATATCAAAGTAAATAATTTTACAAAACGGCAAAAGGCAATTTCATTATCACATAGTTGATTTTGTACAATAATACAATATCATTTACAAAACAGTGACGCTATGGGTCATAATGTCTAACATGTGTTTCCTTTGAGATCCGATGCTTGGATCAACCACCCGATCTTTCAAACTATGACTCGAAACTGACAAACCAAAGTGTGGCCTTCACTTACAAAGATTAATCTTTAAACTCTTTAGAGATTTATGTTGTCACAAAATTATTTTTGACTTTTAGAAAGAGTTAGTGAATAAGATGAAGATCTAACTCACTCTTTTTCTTTCTCTTCTTAACACTTGAGAAAATTCTGATCTTTTCTTTTCTTTGTTTTCTTCTCAACACTTTGAGAAATAGCTTGATCTTACTCTCTCACAAATCTTGTGTATATGTTTAGATCACCTTCAATCTCTCAACCATTGAGTGGAAAAAATTCAGGATTTTATTATTTCAATCAAGCCAACTACTCTTATCATTAAGCCACGAATGTTGTGGAGTCCATACCAAAGCATAAGAAATGAACCACTAATGACAAAGCAATTAGGTATTTAGGTCATACCTAGTAGACATAAATTGTTGGAGAGTATGGCAAGCCATATGGTCTTGTCTCCAAGACAATTTAAAAACCATTATCATAATAATAATGTAATTACCTTAATTATGATGAAATAATTATCTCATAATTATTACAAACTTGATTATCTCATAATTACAATTTGATTATGTCATAATCAAATAATTCTAGAAAATATTATATTAAACACATTTAACATAGTTTTCATTTGTGACAAATTATATTATCAATCTTAATTAATAATATATAAATTTATATATGAGTATATAATTAGACAATCTAATTAGATTAGGTTTGCTACAATTAATCGAGCTAGCACATATACCAAATGGACCTATAGTTCCGAGCTCCAACAATCTCGAAATATTAATTAAACTCTTTAATCAAATATTTTAAATTATTAAATTCGCGTTATTCCACTAAAAACTTGAAATGTTTTACATAGACATGGAGTTCACTCATTCTTACGAGAAGTAGAAGAGTATCTCTCTACTTTAGTAAATCAAAGGATATAACCTGCCATGCAAGAGTTCGTAGATAAAATAAAATGAATTTATTTAGTTAACATACATTATAAGATATTCATTTCTATCTTGGTCCAGTCCTATATGATCACATCATACAAGGTGCCTCTATTATCATGTCATTATATGAACGAACCCGAATCAAGGTCGTTACATAAGTATAGAATGGACCGCAACTATAGATAAACCACAAACAAAGTACCTGCTTTGTTTGCTCTCTATAGACTGTTTTAGATTCCTAACTTTAGACTTAAATCCTCTTGTGTATCACCCATACACTAAGTCTGAAAGTACTAGAGTAATTAAGGGTAAACAAGATAATTTACAATATGCAATTTAAATCAAATAATTTTGATAAATGAATAATGCATTTATTATTTCAATAAATAATTCCGTTTACAATATATGATGCTCTAGGGCATATATCTCAACAATCTCCCACTTGAACTAGAGCAAATGAGACATGTCATGTAATCCTAAACCCTTTAGGTGACCTTCAAAAATTTTAGCCGATAAGGTATTTGTAAACGGATTGGCCATGTTCTCTTCGGATTCGATCTGTGTGACAGAAACGTCTCTTATATGCACTATCTACCTAATGAGATGACATTTTCTCTCTATATGTTTTCCCTTCTTGTGGCTTATTGGTTCCTTGGAATTCGCCATTGCACCACTATTATCGCAATAAAGTGTGAGTGGTCTATCCATATCTAGAATAATTTCCAGATCTCCCAAGATTTTCCAGAGCCAGACTGCTTCCTTAGCTGCTTCGCAAGTTACTACATATTCAGCCTCCATGGCGGACACAATAATATAAGATTGATTTATGCTCCTCCACACAATGGCCCCACCACCTAGGGTAACTGATCCAGATGTTGATTTCCTATAATCGACATTTGTCTAAAAATTAGAGCCAGTATATCCCTTGAGGATCATATCCTCACCAGAATATATAAATATATAATTTCTTATTCTCTTAAGATACTTGAAAATATGCTTCACAACCACCCTATGATCCAATCATAGGTTAAACTGAAACCTACTGACTACTCTCATTGCAAAGCAGATGTCCGGTCTCATGCATAACATAACATATATAAGACTTCCAATCGCCGTGGCATATGAGATATGTCTCATTTTCTCAACTCATTGAGGTGTCTTAGGAGGATGTTCATTCGATAAATGAATTCCATATCTGAAATGGAACTTACCTTTCTTGGAATTCTGCATTCCAAATCGCACAAGAATCTTATCGGTATAGGATGTCTGAGACATTACGAACAGTCGTCTCTTGCGATCTCAAATGATCTGGATCCCAAGTGCATAACTGGTCTTTCCTAACTCTTTTATTTGGAATTGATTAGCTAGCCAGAGTTTCACGTCCGATACTATCTTTACATCATTCCCAATGAGTAATATATCGTCGATGTACAAAATGAGAAAAGTCATCTTACCATTAATGACGCGCTTGTAGACACAAGGCTCATCAATATTCCGCTCAAATTTATAAGACTTGATCATAGTATCAAATCTTATGTTCCAAGATCGAGATGCTTGCTTGAGTCAATAAATGGATCTTTGCAGCTTGCAAACTTTTTGCTAATGACCTTGGGTTATGAACCCCTATAGTTGTACCATATAGATACTCTCATCAAGATTGTCATTCAAGAATGAAGTCTTGACGTCCATTTGCCAAATATCATAGTCATAATATGTGGCAATGGAAAAAGAATACAAATGGATTTTAGCATTGCTACTGACGAGAAAGTCTCCTCATAGTCGACTCCCTCTTTCTGGGTATAACACTTAGCCACTAGCCTAACCTTGAAGGTCTGTACCTTCCCATCTACTCATATTTTTCTCTTGTAGATCCACTTGCAACCTATGAGTTTCACTCTATCAGGTTGGTCTACAAGTTCCCAGACTGAGTTATAGTACATAGACTCCATCTCGAGGTTCATGGCTGTGAGCCATTTCTCTTTATCAAAATCATCCATTGCACTACGATAGGTTTATGGATCATCTACATCATAACTGGATGTAATAATTTATGCCTCTCCATTTCCTAGATAGCGTTCAGGTTGTCGTACAGCCCTCTCACTACGTCTAGGTGGTATGTTATTCTGATAAACTTACATCTGACGTTTAGATATTGAAGGTGTTATGTTTTTGTCAATAGTTGACGAGGGTGTTCTAGTCGAACCAACAAGTAACTCCTCAAATAAAACTTTACTTTGAGGTTTGAACTCTCTCATATAGTCTGTTAGGGTTGGTGTGTTGGACAATTATGACCCATAACGTCACTATTTGTATAGATCATGGTGTTGTTCTACAAATTAACTATGTGACAAAGGAGATTGCTCTCTTATCATTTGTGATTAGATCACCAAGATATATAAATGATAGGAGGTCCCTTGATTTGTTCCTGGATTGAGAATGATATGAGACAATATCAGTCCACGAAGGATAAATCATTAAATATCCATAGTCAGAGTATTATCGAGATTGGACATCGATAAATACGTAAAAGACTAGTATTACACTTGTGCACGTTGTGAGGGCATAACGACATAGTTCTCATATATTTGGGTATAGAATACTCATGCAAGTGTAATAGGAGGTTGTGTTTTACCGATGGAACGGGAAACAGCTTCGCTCTGGATAGACCCCCTAGGAATTCCATTGGTAGTAAGACTGTGTGTCTATGGAAGTCCGAAATCAGGGTAGGTGTATTTGGTCTTAACCTGAGACTTGCACCGCTAATACTTATAACAATCAATATACTTTGGTTTTGGTCGTCTAGGGCTTTAACCGGTTTCTGTGTATGCCTCTTCTGGGTATATCGAGAATCGTAGTGTGTTGGGTGTGATGTCAAGACGAAAGTATCACTCCATTCATAGTGGAGATGATGTCACGTAGGATACGGAAATTGTTCTCTTATATGTTGCAGCTATCGGGATATTATGACAAGGTCATGTATATCCGATTATAGAGACTAGTTACCAGACATCCGACATGTGCTTCGTACAAGGCATACATAATTCTAGCCCCAGGCCTAACACGTGATCATCCGATACTGGATCGATATACACAATACTACGTATACTACGCCTGATATAGATCACTATATTCCTGTAAGGATATTTCTGGAGAATTTGGTAGGCATGGAGCTTTGCTAGAAGCCAACCTTGTCTTGTAAATCAGTGTAAACATAGAACTAGGTACGTACGTGTTCGGATAGTCCGACGACCGAATTTACTGCCAACATATCCGGGGATGTCATGGGTCGCTTCCCAAAGATTCACCGATGATGTATGACTCGCACTTTTAATTAATCTGGGATTAATTAGATGAGAGAGAAAATTAATCTGGGATTAATTGCGGAGATATTTTATCTGGGATAAAATATCAATTAAAGAGAGATAACGATTAATTTGGAATCAATCGATAAAATAATATATTTGATATATTATACGAAATTGGATTTCGATGCGGAATTAAAATTAGATTTTAATTTGGGCGAACGAGTTAATTTAGAATTAGTTCGTTAGCGACGTGAATAGTAATTTTGCTAGGCATAAATATTTAATTACGTCACAATGGAAAATTCGTTAATTTGGAATTACCGAACCCGAGCCAAGGAGTGTTTGCGAGCGCATTCACATTTCGAATTCGAGTGCGGCACGTAATTCACATCAAGCGTCAAATCAATCGTCAATCGAGTGATATGATGTCTAGTCACTTTGAGTGATGTGACAACATGTCACTATTGATTGATGTTGGTAGTTGGAAAGCATTGATTATTTTTGCCTTTTGACTTTTGAGATTTGAAATGGTTTTGGTATTTGATTTATTTTTGGAAAATAAATATAAAATACACTTAACACATTTCTTTTACTCTCTCTCTCCATCTTTCACGGTTTGGAACCTTTCCCTCATTCTCTCCCATTCGGCTTTGAGCCAACTTCTTCTTCTCCAAAAATCAGTCACTTGTCGAATACAAAAGAGAAGCAAGGTGATGATTTTGTTGCAAAATCAAAGTGCTAGCACACAAAGGAGTTATCCTAAGGTGATAGGGAACCGAACACATGAGCATGGAATGGTCATTGAAAGCTTGGAGCTTGGTGCATCAATGGAGGACATCCATGGCCGAAAATGGAGGTGGCAAAACAAGTCACTGCCGAGCACATCTTGGAGAAGAGATCAAAGTTTTGTTCTTCGACGCATCCAACCCGTTCAATGTGAGTATGATTCCGCCATACTTTGTTGTGTATTCACATGTGTTTTATGCTTGATTTCATCCTTGGGACCTTAGAGAATTCCAACAATGGTATCTTGAGCCAATATTGAGCATGAAAATGATTTAGGGTTAAAAATTGGGTAAAATTGATTTTGAGCATGAATAATGAAATTGGATGATTTAATATGCTTAATTGATGTTTAATTGAATATTGATTGGATAAATTTCATGAATTTGTGTTTGGAACATTTTTCCCCAAAATGAGTTGGCTTGGCCGAAACTTGACTAGCCCTAAATGTATTGGATTTTGATTTTTTGATCATTGGATGTGTTGAAAATCATTCGGGAATGTTGATTTATGTCGATTGAGGATTTAATTGGATTGAAACCAAATCAGATATAAAATTCCCTAAATGCCGAGACTTTGGAAGCATGTATTGGGTTTGATTTTTGTTAAATTGTGTTGGACATGGTTTAATATTGATAAGCATGATTAATTAGGATAATTTGGTGTTTTGGAAATATTGATTTGGTTAATTAATAATGTTATACACTTTAGGTAATTAAATTGGGAATTTGGAATTTTTGTAATTTAATTATTTGGGCCCATTTTGTTAAAATTGGGCTTGAGTGTTGTAATTGGGCTTGGTTGTAGTAAGTTGGGTTTAGGCTAAATTGGTTGGATCCAATTGGGCCCAAAACCGCTTCCATAAAGCCCAAATGCGACTAATGGACCTTAATTAGTTTAAATGGGCCTAATGGGCCAAAATTGATTTCTGGGCTTATGGGGTAACTCCCGGATTGGACTTTGGTTATTGGGTTCGACCCGAGTTGACCAAAAGTCCACGCCTTAAAGAAATTAATTAAAAGCCCATTGGACTTTAATTAAATTGACGTTGGACGTTAATCGGGCTTTGAGACTCGTAACGATTAAATTTGGAATTCAAGTCGTAAAAGTTCATTAATAAAGTGTAGTATTTAATTTGGAATTAAATATCGAATTAGTATTAAATGCAAATTGAATTGGATTTAATTATGTAGTTTAATTTAATTCGAGAATTCGTACTTTGAGTACTTATTCGCAAAAACGAGTTTGACTCGCGCAAAATCAAATCGTTGTTTGAACATTGGATGGTCACTAATTATCATATTATTTAATTTGATTAGATTGATTGATAACATGCTTGTGTGAATACATTGTTGTGATGCATGAATAATGTATATCGGATGGATATTAGAAGGGTTGGGCAATTTTAGAAATTGTTGTAATAAATTTGATTTATTAATTGGACCTGCGTGTCTAGCTTTATTACCTCCTTATTCTTTGTATTCTCTTCTCACCTATTCCCCTCAATGTAAATGGGGTTTCTTTAGAAGTGTAGTGTAACGGGTTGAAGTGATACATGTGCTAGCGGGAGAGAGAAAGGGAGAGATTTGATCTAAGATCAATGTGTAAAGTATCCATCCGCATATCATTATTATTTTATTATACGCGCTTTATTATGTGTTTAGAATGCATATTTAAGGGTGTATGATGATGAGACCTTAACAAAGATAATAAATTGGTTGCCAATTTGCACGCGAAAAATCCTCAAACAATATTAAGCGTTTTTCCCTCCATTGAGTGATTCTTACTCAAGATCCGAGACTGGCATTGGCTTGTTGGCCAAAGTCAAGGCCTTTGTCCGTCAATGATGTGTTTGAATCACGAGAGCTTTGTTCAATATCAGTGTCTTGTCCAAGTTGTGGTTTGTTGGCCAAAGTCAAGACCACTTCTTGTCCATCGACATTGATTATGAAGCTTTCCATGGTCAATGGGTCACACTTAACTGGGATCACTAAGTTTGTTGTGCCAAAGCCAAGGCTTAGTTGATTCAGAGGAAAAAGGTTAGGCAATACATTAGATGTATTGGCATATATAAATATATGTTTTAGACTTGGACGTCCCCCTACTGGATCTAGGAATTGGATTGGATCCAATCGATCTTAGAGATCTACTTAGTTAATTATCATACAATTTGTTGGCCAAAGTCAAGATTGTGTGATATTTAACGGGATCCTAGCCCGCTAGGAAAAACGGTTTCCCGAGTACTCGACAGAGGGTTAGAGGCTCGCCGAAAAATAGTGGGAGGCAAGAATTGAATTTGCAATATTCGTTTAATTACTTTCCATACGCGCTCAAACAAATATCATTCGTCAAATAAATTAAATGTTAGTTGGACTAATATTTAATCGTTGTTTTAATCAACATTTGGACTGTATTCAAACTATTCATTTATAGTTGATTTTATAATTTGATTATAGTAATCAATATAATTGATTTTAATCTATTAAATTATAGTTGATTAAATAGTTGGACTATTGTAATCATTATAGTACCGAAATCGTTGATTAAATAGTTAGACTATTAGAATCAAGATAAAATTGAAAGGTTGACATTTAAAACATAATCCTAGGGAAAATGTATTTAAATGGTTTAATTTTCAAATTGGGAATAATTTCAAGATGGTCCTGGAAACTAATAAGTTACTTTATTTGATAAAATAACATATTAGGCCTAAGCCTTGATTTAAGAAAATAGTAGAGCATAATCTTTGGAAGATTTATGTAATGATAACATTAGTGATTAATCCATTAAGCTTGTCGCAGTAGACTCCTTAATTTCCTTGTCAGAATTAAGGGTTAGATCCTTAAAGTATGATAATGAAATTTAAGGATCTTCATAAATCTATGCTTAGATTTTACAAGTACTATAAATTGCAATAGTAAACTCTTGGAGGGTTAATGACCATTCTCAAGGAGATAAAGTCAAACTTTGCAATAAGGCAAGTAGCACAAGGCGCACCTTACTTCGATATTCTAGAAACCCAAGGCTTGGCCAAAGGCTACTGGAATGTGAAAAAGAGCAAAGGCAATATCATTATAGTCTTCTGGGATTATAAAGGACATATCCCAAAATATCTGCCTAAATTGTGGCAAACGGGATCGCGAAAGCGTGATTGTCTTTTGAACAAAGCAGACATGAAGGAATTGAAGACGAGCAAGGCTCTGACTTCAAATATATTTGTCAACATTATGTTCACTACTAGTATTAAAATTGGATTTTAAATACTTAGTGTGATACATAAATATGTACTGATGTTCAGAATCTGCTATGAGCAGGATACTGTCTTCAGTTGAGATTTATCTGCGAATTGGAAACGGGACGACTGTCGCTGTTTTAATCATAGATACCTAATTTAGGAACTACCCTTTGGGTGTGTACCTAAATTTGGAAACTATTATAATGTAACTAGTTTGACTAGGAACATTACATTTATATCAGTTTATTATCCGTTGCGGATATACCTTTATATTCTAGAACACTAAAGTGTTTTATTATATAAAGATGATATTGAGATATACACATTAAATGTGAATAACAACATTTATATTTTGAATATAAATAAAATCTCAAATATATATTAAATGACAAACAAATAGCTCAAACTGATTTGATCAGAAGAAACTGATGTGGCATTGTTGTCTGGGACACAATTTAAACAAGACTCGTATATCCAAACTTTTGAAGAGTGGTACTAGGACAAATTTGATTCAATTCAAATAAACTCTACGAATCTAGTTTATTGGGCAAAGTGCCTAAAACACCTTTAATTGGTAAAATTGTAAGTGCCACCGATCTGTTAGCCCTAGTTCATAGTAAAGCAAGTGGGCCCAAGTCTAGCTACGCTAGATGTGGATATGAATATTTCGTGACCTTTTACGGATGTGGCATTGCGTTATGGTTATATGTTTCTTTTGAAGAAATACAAATAGAAAACTTTTAAAGTTTCGACACGAAATAGACAAATAGATCGGCTAAAGTATTAAACTGTCACGGTAAGACCGTAATGGAAAATACTTAAGCAATAAGTTTCTAATATACTTGAAAGAGTATAGTATTCTTTCAAAGAGGACTCCTCCCGGAACACGTCAAGTTGACGGTGTGTCCGAACTGAGTAACTGAATTTTGTTGGACATGATAAGGTTAATCACGAGTCGCTCTGAGCTACCATTTCCTTCAACGGATAAGCATTAACAGTGCAGAACTTATTTAGAACAAGGTTCCATAAAATCTGTTTGACAGATTTCATATTAGATATGAACAAGAAAGAAATCAGGTTTCTCATTCCTGATAATTTGGGATGCTAGGCAAACGTTTGGATGATACCAAACAAAAACCAAAATTGGATAAGTTCCAATTGTAGGTTATCCAAGGGAAACCATAAGTATAGTTGTGGGACACAAAAACTGGGCGACGCATGCTGTTCCGGGCTCGCGGCCTAGTTGGGAGTACGGAATAGCTCGCGGGGGACTAAACCGGAGAATAATGGAATCGCCACCTGGTGTGAACCGGGAAAATAGTTTAAGACCACACTCACCCCTCGCAAGAGAAGACCTCAAACCGTTGGGTTCGGAACGGTCCCTTACTTATACCACTTGTACCAAAATGATTTGTGCGATAATTCAACCAAGCTTAAGCAACATATTTCCAAGGATAATTTACTCCTAAGTTCGCATGCATAAGTACAAGGCTCATATCTAAGTTTACATATAACACATTTTTCATGTTTGCATACAGCCTATTTGCATATAATCTATGTCCGAATTTACATGCATAAAGGTAAACTAACATACGGCAAGCATACAACTTAATAAGCACATTGCACTCATACATGTGGGGAATACAAATAAATGGCAATTGCACAATCTTGCGTAAGGAAAATAGGCAATCAGATTCGTAATACAAAGGGATAACTGATTGGGGTAATTACGCATAGAATATGATGAAAAGAACTCAGTTCAGTGTGTGTGCATTCGTGTAGCGTTCGTAAACGCGTTCGAACGGTAAACAAAAGGTTCGTGTTCGTATAGCGTTCGAGAACGTGTTCGAACGAAACCAGACCTGATGTATGCAACACATATATAGACAAATAAATCAACAATGTAGGACCTCATGTGTCCGATTGAACTCATTCTCATCCAATCATGTGTACCTCGTCCGGCGCGGCAAAACATCGTGGTAAAGGATTTTAACCTCTCAAAATAGAGGACCTTGAATCGCATGTACTAAGCCCATGCACTAATAACACGATGCATATAAGAAATAAAGACAACAATATCGGACTTCGTATACCCGATTGAACATATCTCACATTCAACCGAACACTTACTAAGCCCATGCGCTAATAACACAATGCATATAAGAATTAAAGACAATAATATCGGACTTCGTATACCCGATTGAACATATCTCACATTCAACTGAATATACATCATCTGGCGCGGCAAAGCATCGTGGTAAAGGATTTTAACCTCTCAAAATAGAGGACCTTTAATCGCACTTACTAAGCCCATGCGCTAATAACACAATGCATATTAGAATTAAAGACAACAATATCGGACTTCGTATACCCGATTGAACATATCTCACATTCAACCGAATATACATCATCTGGCGCGACAAAGCATCGTGGTAAATGATTTTAACCTCTCAAAATATAGGACCTTTAATCGCACTTACTAAGCCCATGCGCTAATAACACAATGCATATAAGAATTAAAGACAAAAATATCGGACTTCATATACCCGATTGAACATATCTCACATTCAACCGAATATACATCATCTGGTGCTGCAAATCATCGTGGTAAAGGATTTTAACCCCTCGAAATAGAGGACCTTTAATCACACTTACTAAGCCCATGCGCTTTACCTCATCATTACTCAAATGACATGCAGAAAATAAATAATGATAATAAACAAATCAAGGTAATCATGAAATAAAGTATGTGTCGTATACTCAAGTGGTACGTGGAGTTGTATCCCGAGTACAGATCATATTATCGTCCTTTCGGAATCGGCTATGAAATTTATGTCTGGGTTTCCATCTTATATACCACAAGAGGGGACACATTCATTCATTCAAGGGCCACAACACACATTATACAACGACTCTCATGCGAATAATATTCAACAAACAATTAGAAAATAAGAATATAAAATAATGAGAAAGGTGCCCTCAGGTCTAACCTTTTATGTCGACTCTCGGAAGTACCGTACACGGTCGTCGGAAGGGTGGATGCTCCGCAACTCCTCCGGTTCACTGGTTTAACATTTTCTCTTGGTTTTTTGCTGCTCAAGCTACCATTTTCGCCTTGTTTCACTGCTGTTTTGATGCTGTCTTACTGCTGATTTACTGCTGTATTTTGGTCACTATTATTGGTGTTTTAGGCTCCTGTTTTTGCGGTTAAAGGGCTGCTGTTTAGATGTGATTTGGGCTGCTGTTCGGGCGTGACTTGGGGGCTGTTTTTGTGAGGTAAAGGGGCTGTTTGAGATGTATTTTGGTCACGACAATGTGGGTCATTTGGTTTGTGATTTTCGATTATTGATAGTGAGGGAGGACGAGAGAATTATTTATTGTTTGTAGCTTTTTTATGTGTGGATGTTAGGAGTTTTCTTTTTTATGAATAAGCTAGGGGGTCTCAAGGGTTGGAATTGGGTTTCTTTTATAGGCATAGGGCTAGGGTTTCCATATGCTTGTATAGGAAGGAGACCAATTAGTGTCGTGCAAGGAAATTATATATTTTAATTGGGGGACATGTTTTGTTAGATTAGGAATATGACATATTTAATTTGTTTTGATTAGGCATATAATTTGTTTAGTTTGGTACATAATATCTTGATTGATTTTAATTAGGCATGATTTTATTTGATATTTATTTTAATTTGGTATGTGATTTTTAGATTTTATTTAATTCCCCATGTGTTAAATATGTGTTTTATTAATTTGGATGTGTTTTTATGGGCTTTGGTGGGCTAATTGGGCTTGGGTGTGAGGCTAGCAGCAAAACCAGAAATACCGACGCCGTTCGAACGCCGATTCGAACGCTACACGAATGCCCGTAATTTGCTTGACGTTCGAACGTGTTAAAGAACGCAGCACGAACGAAAACAATGAACTTGTGAAATGAATCTGATGACATGCTCATTCTGAATTTCCCATTCCGACGTCCGTTTCCCGTGACTTCCGTGACTTAAAAGGCAGTGTCTCCAAATGAGACTCATCATAGGGACTCATATGCAAAAATGCAGTGCCTACAGTCGCCCACACTTTGATGGGACTTGTGTAATGTGTAACAGTGACAATCCTATCAAAGTTATGCAATGCATTTTCACTTACCTGGCTCGTCACCTGCCACCTGACTTGCCTGTTGTCTCGAACTGAGTTGATGATGCAGTGGACCTCGATCCTAGGACGCATCCCAATAGCTGCAACCGACAATGGGGGCCTCGACCTTGGGACGCATCCCAACACCGCTGACAAAGGTGGGCCTCGACCCTGGGACGCATCCCATTACCGCTGTCAAAAGAGGGGCCTCGACCCTGGGATGCATCCCGAAACTGTTGATGCAATGAACCTCGATCCTGGGACACATCCCAATAGATGCAATCGAAAACGGGGGCCTCGACCCTAGGACGCATCCCGAAACTGATGATGCAATGGACCTCGATCCTGGGACACATCCCAATAGCTGTAACCGACAACGGGGGCCTCGACCCTGGGACGCATCCCAATACCACTGACAAAATGTGGGCCTCGACCCTGGGACGCATCCTGAAACTGTTGCAGGTATGTTGATACTTCTAATCGGCTTGTCTTCACCGCCTTCTCTTTTCTTCTTCAAACCTGCGAATACAAAACAAACACAAAATGAATGCCAAAATGTGTTACGTGTATGCATGGGTTTTCTTATCCCGTCGGGTTAGGCCTTCTGCCAAGTCTTCTCTTTCTCAGGAAAAATATTGCTTCAATCTGTCCATGTTGATCGGCTCAGTGAACTCGTTACCTTCTAAGTCTGACAGCTTCACTGCCCCATTTCCCATTACTTTCTGCACTATGTAAGGTCCTTCCCAGTTAGGTCTGAACATTCCTCTCGGATCTGTCGTTGACGGCTTTGACTGCCTAAGTACCAAATCGCCCTTTCTGATCTTGGTGGGGCACACCTTCTTGTTGAATGCTCGGGCTAGTCTCTTCTGATACAACTGCATGTGATGCAAAGACTTCATTCTCTTCTCATCCAGCAGTGCTAACTGATCAAACCTCTACGCGGCCCATTCTTGTTCCGGTAACTCTGCCTCTGCTGATACTCTCATAGACTGTATTTCCACTTCCACTGGCAGTACTGCCTCCATTCCATAGACTAGAGAAAAAGGTGTGGCCCATGTTGCCATTCTCACTGATGTTATGTACCCTCACAAGGCGCACGGTAGTTTTTCGGCCCAATCTCTGCAATTTTCTGTCATCTTGGCTAAAATCGTCTTTATAGTCTTATTGGCTGCCTCAACTGCCCCGTTTGCCTGCGGTCTGTAAGGCGATGACTTATGATGGCCTATCCCGTATTTCTGTAGCATTGCCTTTGTTTCCCCTTGGAATTGAACTCCGTTATCTGTAACCATATGATGCGGCATACCGTACCGACAAATGACATTCCGAGCTATGAACTTTGCCATCTGTTTTGCTGTAACATTACGGAATGATTTGGCTTCCACCCATTTCGAGAAGTAGTCTACTACCACTACTATAAAGGGATGCCCATTCGATGCATTTGGTCGAATCTCTCCAATCATATCAATTCCCCATGTTGAGAAAGGCCACGGCTCTAACAGCCCATGCAACTCTGTGTGCGGCAAATGATTCAAATTACCATGTGCTTGAAAATCATGACAGTGCTTTACCATCCTTGCGCAGTCTGTCTCCATGGTCGACCAATAAAACCTTGTCTCACTATCTTGCGGGACAGATTCAACTCGTTCATGTGCGGACCACATACCCCGGCATGTATTTCTTCCATTACCTGCTGAGCCTAATCTTTTCTCAAACATTTCAACTGAATACTGTTTGCTTGCCTCTTATACAGTTCCCCTTTCAAAATCACATATTGGGAAGCTAACTTCTGAATAACTATTCTGTCTTTTCTGCCAGCTCCCCCCGGGAGTTCCCTATGTTCCAGATACCTTGAATGTCATGATACCAAGGTTTACCATCATCGGTCTCCACTTCCAAGACTCTTTCTATCTCGTAAACAGGCATGCTTGCTATTGTCAGCATCAATGGTCTCATTATTAACTTTTCCGGATTCTCCCAAGTCGCTGCAAGTGTAGTCAATGCATCTGCCATCTGATTCTCTTCTCTCGGCAAGTGCTGAAACTTACAATCGGGGATACCCTGTGCCAACTTTCTGAGGTGAAGAAGGTAAGGTTCCAACCGTTCTTCTTTCAATTCCCATTCTCCTCGCATCTGCTGGACTACCAACATAGAATCTCCGTAGACTTCCAGACTCTCAGCCTTCAAGGCTATCAATGCAGTCATACCAAAAGCACATGCTTCATACTCAGCCATGTTGTTAGTTACCCTAAAGGCCAACCTCTTGGCCAAAGGAAAAGTCTCTCCTTCGGGGGTCACTATCACGATCCCAATTCCGGCTCCCCAACAATTCACTGCTCCGTCAAAATATATTTTTCATCTCTGAACTGTTATTGCTCGGATCTCTTTATCGGGAAATTCAAACTTATATTGATCCCTTCAATAGTTTGCAATGCTAGAAACTCTGCTACTGCTCGCCCCTTGATCAATTTGGTGGTGAGATACTCAATGTCAAACTCTGTCAGCAATACTAACCATCTGCCCAACTTCCCCACTAGCGAAGGCACTGAATGCAGATATTTCAGAGGATTCTCCTTTGCCACTACCTGGATCTTGTAAGACTGGAAGTAATGCCGTAATTTTATGGAAGCCCATACCATTGCAAGACAGATCTTCTCTACTTCCTGATATCGAGCCTCATACGGGAGCATCTTCTAACTCAGATAGTAAACTACATGTTCTACCCCTGTCTCATCTGCATGTACCATCATTGCCCCCAGTTCTTCTGATTCTATAGCCAAATACAATATCAAAGGTCTGCCCAATCTCGGAGGTTTCAATACAGGAGGCTTTACCAAGTACTCTCTGATCATGTCGAAGGCCGCTTGACACTGCTCATTCCACTTTACCGGCTGATCTTTTCTCAACAGTTTGAAGATAGGCTCACACACTGACGTCGACTTGGCGATGAACCGACTGATGTACTGAATCTTCCCCAAGAATTCTCTGACCTCCTTCTCAGTCTTCAGTGCTGGCATCTCTGTGATTGCTTTGATCTTTTCAGAGTCTACCTCAATTCTTCCCATCCTCACTGTATGTCCCAGTAGTTTTCCTGATGTTACCCCAAACACACACTTCTTGGGATTCAGCCGCAGGTTGTACTTGTCAACTCTCTGAAGGAACCTCTCCAGTGCTACTATATACCCAATTCTTGTCTCTGATTTCACCATCATGTCATCCACATACACTTCAATCTATTTGTGCATCAAGTCATGAAATAAGGTAGTGTCCATCCGTTGATATGTAGCTCCCGCATTCTTGAGCCCAAACGACATTACCCTGTAACAATAAGTACCTCAATCGATAACAAATGCAGTCTTGTGCTTATCTTCCTCAGCCATGAGCACCTGATTGTACCCTGAAAACCCATCTGCAAATGAATACATAACGGATAGAGCCGCACTATCAACCAGAACATCTATATGTGGTAGAGGAAAATCATCTTTCGGGCAAGCTTTGTTGAGATCTCTGTAATCCACACACATTCTGACTTTCCCGTATTTCTTCGGTACTGGCACAATATTTGCTAACCACTCGGTATACTTCACTACTTCCAGGAACCCCACATCTATCTGTTTCTTAACCTCTTCTCTGACCTTCTCGACCCACTCAGGTCTCATCCGTCGGAGTTTCTGTTTCACTGGCCTCATAAAAACAAATGCTTTTCTCTCTGGCACATGAAGATTAGGCCGAATGGCCTACAAAATGGACAAAGGCCGAATGGCCTCCAAAATCAAGCAAGGCCGAATGGCCCTCTGATTTGATCAGCTTGGCTGTTTGTTTCCCTCTCTCTTTCGGAAAAATTTGTTTCTCCTTGGGAGATCAAATTTGTTCCATTTGTTCTTACTAGCACATATGGGAGTCAAAAGAAGGTGATATGGATACTCACCCATGAGCTTGGGAGCTTCAACATCCATGAAAATTTTTGGACTCAACCGATCAATGTGAGTCATCTGTAACTTATTTTTGATTTTATTCACACACGAATCACGCTTAGAGATCCTGTGGCATGTTTAGGACACAAACAATTGGTATCAGAGCGAGATCTAACCATGATTTATTTTTTAGGGTTTATAGACTTTATTTAGGGATTTTTGCTTGGAGCTTGTAAATGCCTAAATTGTTTGTTTGGACATGGTTATATGATGATGACTTGGAGTTATGCATGATTGATTTTGTGAAAAATGGATTAGATTAATTTTCCATAAAATCTATACCTTGGCCGAATACCCTATGAATTGCTCATGGTAATTTTTTGAATTAAATAATTGGATATGTTGATTCACATGAAATTGAATGTTAATTGTTGGTTTAATTAGATTGAAATCAAAATTGGTTATTAATTTCATGTATTGTCGTGAGATGTGAAGCATGTTATAGAATTGATTTTGCCCCAATTTTGTGTTGGACATGAATGTGGGAATTAGGCATGATTAATTAGATTAAATTAATTTTTTGGAAACATTATGTTAATTAATTAATTATGGTGATTGCATTTTAATTGAATTAATATATAATTTGGAGTGTTGTATTAATTTAATTGTTGTATTTGGACTTGGTTGAGCCAAATTTTAGTCTTGGATTATATTTGGGCCTAAACCATTTCCATAATGTCCAAAAAATGACTATTGGGCCTTTAAAAATTTAATTGGGCCTAATGGGCCAAAATTGATTCTATGGCATAGGGTGATTCCTATTGGGCCTAGGCATTATGGGTTAGATCCATTTTGGCCAAAAGCCCAAGCCTAAAGAATTAATTAAAAGCCCATTGGACTTTAATTAAATAGTATTGGATATTAATTTGGACTTTGAGACCCATTAAGATTGGATTTGGAATCCAAGTCTTTAAGGCACATAAATAAGTGTAATTATTTAATTTGGAATTAAATATGAATTAGTATTAGATATAATTTAAATTGGATTTAAAATTGTAGTTCGATATAATTCAAGAATACTTACTTTGAGTATTTATTCTTAAACGAGTTTGACTCGCACAAATCAAATCGTTGTTTGAACATTGGATGGTCATTAATCAAAGATTAATTAATTGGATTATATTGATTGAATAACATGCTTTATGTGAATATTTGGATGTATGTATGCATAATGTATATCGGATGGATATTAGAAGGGTGAGGGATATTTGTGAAATTATTGTAATAAATTTAGAATTTATTAAATTGGACCTGCGTGTCCAGCCTATTACCTCTTTTCTCATTGTATTTCTCTTCTCACCTATTCCCCTCAATGTAAATGAGGGTTCTTTATAAGTATTATGAAATTGGGTATAAGTAAGAATAGTGCTAGCGGGAGAGAGGAAAGAGAGAGATTTGTTCTAGGAACAAATTGTATTATATATCCATCTGCATATCATTAGTATTTTATTCGCGCCTTATTATGCTTTTAGAATGCATGCTTAAGGGTGTATGATGAGACCTAATTAAAGATAATTAATTGGTTGCCAATTACGTGAAAAACCCTCAACAAATATTAAGCGTTTTCCTTCCATTTAGTGATTCATTCTCAAGATCCAAGATTGGCACTGGTTTGTTGGCCAAAGTCAAGACCTTTGTCGATCGCGGATGTGTTTGAATCATGAAGGCTTTGTTCCATATTGCATGTCTTGTCCAAGTTGTGATTTGTTGGCCAAAGTCAAGATCACTTCTTGTCCATCGACATCGATTACGAAGCTTTCCAAAGTCAATGGGTCCCGTTTAACTGGAATCATTAAGCTTGTTGTGCCAAAGCCAAGGCTTAGTTTATTCAGAGGAAAAGGTTAGGAAAATATATTGGATATATTGGCATATATATTATATATATGTGTCGGACTTGGATGTCCACCTATTGGATCTAGGAATTGGATGGGATCCAATTGATCTTAGAGATCTACCTAGTTAAGTTTCATACAACTTGTTGCCCAAAGTCAAGGTTGTGTGTTATTTAACGGGATCCTATCCCACTAGGAAACTAGGTTTCCTGAGTAGTCCACAGAGGGTTAGAGGCTCACCGAAAAATAGTGGGAGGCAAGTATTAAATTTGCAATTTCGTTTAAATACTTGCCAATACGTGCTCATTTCATTTTTCATCATTAATTATTAAATATATTAGTTGGACTAATATTTAATTGTTGCTTTAACTTAACAGTTAGAATGTATTCAAACTACTTCATTTGTAGTTGGTTATATAATTGGATTATAGTAATCAATAAATTTTAATGTAATCAATCAATTGTAGTTGATTATATAGTTAGACTATAGTAATCATTATATTTAATTGTACCTAAAATCGTTGATTGGATAGTTGGACTATAGCAATCAAGATGACTGAAAGATTAGCGTCAAAGGACATAATACTGGGGAAAATGTCTTTAACGGCTTTAATTTTCAGATTGGGAGTAGAACCTCTCGAGCATGAGCCCGGAGTTGGGCGAATAGTAGAGCATGAGCTTAGGAAGACGTATTGTGATGATAACTTTAGTGCTCAATCTGTTATGCACAACCAAAGCTTCTTAAAAGGACATATCCCAAGCTATCTTCCTAAACTGTGGCAAACGGGGCCACTAGAAGTGTGACTGCCGTATGGACAAGGCAGACATGAAGGAAGTGAAGACGGGACTAGGCTCCGGCTTCAAGAATGTTTGTTATAAACATGTTCACTACTGGTTTTAAAATTGGATTTTTGATACTTGAAGTGGTACATGAATATATGTACTGATGTGCGGGATTTGCTAATAAGCAGGAGACTGGCTTCAGTTGAGATCGACATACAAGTCGGAAACAGGACGAGATTCGCTGTTTTGGCCGTAGAAACCTAAGTTTTGGAACTGGCATTTGGGCATGTACTTAAACCTTGAGACTGTTATAATGTATCTAGTTTGACTAGGAACATTATCTCTGTATCTAGTTTAACCCGTTGCGGGTATACCTTTATATTCTAGAACACTAAGTGTTTTGTTTATAAAGATGATATTGAGATATACACATTAGATGTGAATAACAGTATTTATATTTTGAATATAAATGAATCTCAAACATATAACATGACAAACAAATAGCTCAAATTGAGTAAATCAAATGAGACTTATTTGTGGCATTGTCATCTGGGACACATTAACAAGACTCGTATATCCATACTTTCGAAGAGTGGATACTAGGACAAATTTGATTCTAATTCAAATGATGTCTACGAATCTAGTTTATTAGGCAAAATGCCTAAAACACCTTTTACTTGGTAAAAGTGCAAGTGCCACCGATCTGTTTGCCATCGTTCATAGTGACGTAAGTGGGCCCATATCTAGCTAGGCTAGAGGTGGATATGAATACTTTGTAACCTTTACGGATGTGGCATCGCGTTACGGTTATGTGTATCTTATGAAACACATGTCAGAAATTTTGAGTAATTCAAAGAGTTTCGACACGAAGTAGGAAAAATAGACCTGCTAAGTATTAAAAACATTATGGTTGGACCATAGTGTAAAATACTTAAACATATGAGTCGCTCTGAGCTACCAATTTCCTTATGAGAATACACATTAAACAGTGCAGTACTTATTTTGAATAAGGTTTCGTAAAAATCTGTTTGACAGACTTCATATTAGATATGGACAGGAAAGAAACTGGGTTTCTCATTCCTGAAGATTTGGGAATGCTGGGCATACCCTAAATGTTTGGATGATACCAAACTAGAACCCAATTCAGATAAGTGCCTATTTGTAGGTTGTCTTAGGGAAACCAAAGTATAGTACTTATACAACTCATAATAGAACAATTCAATTATTGATCTCCATGCGATTTTCCTAAGAGGAATTCCTATATGCAGTGGTAAGTGGGAGGAAAGTAAAACTTGATGAAAATCAGAGTAATACTATTCCAGGCACTGAATCCTTTACGGAACACCAACAGTTCATCAGGGATGAAACTGTACCACAATCTTCGAACACACAAGAACCACATAGTTCAGATAGAGTCAGAAAACAACCTGGGAGGTATGGGTTTCTGATCTCACCTCATGTAGATATCAATCTTATTGAGGAAGACGAACCGGCTACGTATAAGGAAGTGATACAAGATATCGACTCCTTTTATGGAAAAGTGCCATGAAGTCCGAAATGGATTCCATGTATATCAACCAAGTTTGGATACTGGTTGATGTACCAGATGGCATTGTGCCTATTGGTACTATATGAGTCTTCAAGGAAGACATACTTGTATGACAACATACAAATGTACATAGCTAGGCTTGTATAGAATTGGTATCGTCAAAGACATAGTGTCGACTACGACGAAACATTTTCACCTGTTGCCATGATTAAATCCATTCGGATAATGCTTGCTATAACTGTATATTTCATTTACGAAATATGACAGCTGGATGCCAAAATCGCTTTCCTTAACGGAAACCTTTTGGAGGATGTTTGTATGCAACATCTTGACGGTTTTGTCGTACCAAGACATGCAAAGAAGGTTTGCAAGTTAAATCGATCCATTTATGGATTGAAGCAAGCATTGCGTTCTTGGAACCAACATTTTGATAAGATCATAATGGTATATGATTTCATTCAAAACGAATATGATTCTTGTGTACATAAGAAGGTTAGTGGGAGCGCACTAAAAATGATTGTCCTATACATTGATGATGTATTGCTTCTTAGCAATAACATTCCAATACTAAAATCGGTGAAAGCTTGGCTTTCATGAAAAATTCTCTATAGAATACCTGGGAGAAGCAGGATTTATTCTAGGAATAAAGATCTACTGGGATATATCTAGAAAGCTGCTGACAACCCTCCCAGAGCGCGTACATTTTGATATGTACGTGACCTGATGTCTCATATGCTTTGAGCATATGTAGACGCTATAAGGCCAGTCCAGGTGATGATCACTGGATTGATGTAAAGAACATCCTTGAGTATCTTAGATGAACCAATGATACTTTCTGAGCATACGGGGAAAGAAGAACTTGAGGTGACTGGGTTCACCACTACAAGTTTCCAAACCGATGATTACGATTGTAAGTCTCAATATAGGTACATATATATTTTGAATAACGGAACAGTGAGCTGGAAAACTTCCAAGCAAGATACTGTTGCCGAATAAACAACAAGAGCGGAACATTGCTGCAACTGAGGTAGCAATAGAAGCATTTTGGATCTTTATAATCCTAATCGGATTAGAAGTAGTTCTGTTAGCAGCTGGGCTGGGCTATCACAGGCTAAAGAACCACGGTCTCATCAATGATCCAAGTATGTACTTCAACTAATTCATCTGATTCATTTGATCATACATCGTGGTGATGTATGATCAAATAAATCGCATCAGATGATAAACTTGTAAATCCACTAACGAAAGTTGTTTCTCAGCAGAAGTTTGAGCGACCAGTACATAGTTCAGGTGTAGAACACCTGAGTGATTGGCTATAGGCCAAATGGGAGATTATTGGATAATTATGATCCATAGCATCACTATTTGTACAGAACATGGTGTTGTTGTACAAATTAACTATGTGACAAAAGAAATCGCTCTTTTATCATTTGTAATTAGATTACCTGGATATATAAATGATAAAAGTCCTTATGATTAGTTCCAGATTAATAAGATATGAGATAATATTAATCCACAAAGGTTTAATCATTAAATATCCCTAGTCGTAGTATTATCGAGACTGGACATCGATAATGCGGAATAGACTAGTATTACACTTGTGCGTGTTATGGAAGCATAACTGCATAGTTCTCATATATTTGGGTATTAGATGCTCATGCAAGTGTAATATGAGGTTCTTTTTACCGATGGTACGGAAACAACTTCGCTCCGGATAGACCCCTCGGAATCTCATTGGTAGTATGACTATGTGTCTATGGGAATCCGAATCAGGGTAGGTGTATTTGGTCTTAACCTGAGACTTGCATCGCTAATACTTGCGACAATCAATATACTTTGGTTTTGGTCGTCCGGGGCTTTAACAGGTTCTGTGTACGCCTCTTCTGGGTATATTGAGAATCGTAGTGTATTGGGTGTGATGTCAAGATGGAAGTATCACTTCAGTCATATGGAGATGATGATCAAACATGGATACAGAACTGGTACTCTAAGTACTATAGCCATCGGGGAAGTATGACTAGGTCATGACTTTCCGATCATAAAGAGACTAGTTGCTAGTGATCCGATATATGCTTCGTACGGGGCATACACAACTCCAGTCACAGGCCTAGCATGTGACATCCGATACTGGATCGTAATGCACAATACTACGTATATTATGCCTGACATAGATCATGTATTCCGTAGAAGAATATTTCTGGAGAATTGGGTAGGCACAGTGCTTTGCTAGAAGCCAACCAAGTCTTGTGAATCGGTAAGTGCGTGGTACCGGGTACGCACGTATTCGGATAGTTCGATAACCGTATTTACTTCCAACATATCCAGGGATCTCTTGGGTCGCATCCCAAAGATTCACCGATGATGTTTGACTCGAACAATATTAATCTGGGATTAATTAAGAGAGAGATAATATTAATCTGGGATTAATAAAGAGAGAAAATTAATTTGTGATTAATTACGGCAGGAATTAATCTGGGATTAATTATCAGAGAATTTATCTGGGATTAAATTCGTTGAGATGAGAGAACGCGATTAATTTAGAATTAATCGGTAAAATAAATTTAATAGTTAAATTAGATTTTACTATTTAATTTATTTAATTGGGCTAAATAATATATTAGATATATTAATTGAAATTGGATTTCAACGGAATTAAAATTGGATTTTAATTCGTGCGAACGAATTAATTTGGAACTAATTCGTAAGCGACTTTAATAATAATTTTGCGAGGCATAATTATTTAATTAAATTAGATTTAATTACGACGCGACGGAAAATTCATTTAATTGGATTAAACGAACCCGAGCCCAAAGTGTGTTGAGAAAGCCAACTAAATTTAGAATTAAATGGGTGGGACCCATGACTCACATCAATTGTCAATAATTGATAGAAGTGGTTGACAATTGTGTTTGGATATTTATTTAAACACTCAACACATTTAATATTTTTTTGCTTAATCTCTCTTCCCCCGAATTTCGGCTTTACTTTGGGCCGAATGGCCTTGAGTTCAGCTAGGCCGAGTGGCCACTTTATTTGGCCGAAAAGGCAAAAGCCAATTTTGGCTTCTCTGACTTCTTTTTAATATGTCGAAAAAGAAAAAGCAAGTGGCTTGCTTCTTTTTGATAATATGGCCACTGATTCCTTTTTTGAAAAGAAATGAGCTGTAAGCCAAAAACAAATGCTTTTCTCTCTGGCATATGAAGATTAGGCCGAATGGCCTACAAAATGGACAAAGGCTGAATGGCCTCCAAAATCAAGCAAGGTCGAATGGCCCTCTGATTTGATTAGCTTGGCCGTTTGATTCCCTCTCTCTCGGAAAAATTTGTTTCTCCTTGGGAGATCAAATTTGTTCCATTTGTTCTTGCTAGCACATATGAGAGTCAAAAGAAGGTGATAAGGATACTCACCCATGAGCTTGGGAGCTTCAACATCCATGAAAAGTTTTGAACTCAACCGATCAATGTAAGTCATCCGCAACTTATTTTTGATTTTATTCACACACGAATCACGCTTAGAGATCCCGTGGCATGTCTAGGACACTAAATGAATATTGGATTCTAATGGTTTCTCAATGAACCATGAGTCTCGAGAGACTCATATAGACATGTAGGTGTTTATATTGGATAAACACTAAATAACTCACCGAATATTCTTAATAGATAGTACACCAATGTCAATAAGAATCTTCTCGGATTGAGTAGCATAGTGATTCTTTGACTTGAGATACCACTGTGGATATATGAGATATCCTCCACATTTTGATGATAGTCACGTCACCGACCTATTTAGGTCAGACCACCGCCTGTTTGTTGAGTGTGGACTGATTCTCAGGATATACTGTGTGTATCAAGATAAGAACTGTCAGTTATGTGTACAGAACATAGATATCCATTTTGGGATTAGCATTATGTTAAATCCATGGGCTTGTGGTACACTGTAGAATTGAGTTCTAAGTGTTATTAAGAGATTGCTAAAAAAACGTCGACATGGTTACACCTATAGAGATTTGACGTTAATATTTATATCTCTGGAATAATCCGGATACCCGTGACAGATGGATTATACGTAAGCGATGACCTCGACCTGTATGATTCAACGAGTTTATCCATGGTCGTCATAATTTACGGGTGGGTAGATTGTGGACACAAAATTGGATTTCTTGACGGATATGCCTGAATCTAGAGAGTCTCATTAATGAAATATACTTGTAGAGCACTGGGGCAACTTTTATAAATAATATTGATTATTTATAAATCTTTTAACGGTTCAACGAAAAGATATATGCTTAAGGGTTTTTTCAGAAATTTCCTAATTAATGTGTATTTGGTTTAAATACTTGATTTTATTAAATACACATAATTTTTTTGTCAAATAAAGTATTTGACACATGATACAAATATATGTATTATGGAATATTTCAAGTAAATATGATATATGTATTTAGATATTCGTATTAAGTAATTATCTAATTATTTAATTGTTAAATAATTAGAATAATTAAATACATTTATCTCTATCATGATTATGGATATATATATGGCTTAGTGTAACTGGTGCAATTGTATATTTACATTAATAAAAATGGTTGTCAAATTGGATTTTTCTTCTTTTATTTTGGAATTAAAAATAAAAAAATATAATATCCCTTTTTGCCCATGTTTCGGCCAACCCTACAAATATAATCTTTTCATTTTTCATTTGTTTTACTTAATGTATTAAGAATCCAAAAATATTAAAAAAGAAAGTTGAGAGAAAAAGTGAAGGAAAAATAGAAGATTTGAAGAAAACTTAAAGCCTTTTAAGTTTTTTCAATTCCTTTTCAACTAGAAAATTATTTCTAGGGTTCCAAGCTACGACATGTGATGTTTAATTGTTTCTCTACTCTTTTAGTTGTTGTAATATTGATGTTGGATACGTAGATGATAGATTTTTACATATATGTTTATAAAGAAAGCTTATAAAGTGTTATTAAGCTCTCTTTTGGTCATTATATGACTTGGTTGCCATTTTAGAGTTGTTAGACCATTCAATGATGACCTAGAATTATTCTTGAGTTGTTTCAAAGTGGTGAGACTTGTTTGGTGTTGTAGAGATTAGATTAAAGTGTTGGATTGAATAAATTTTGATTATTTTTGGTTAATTTGATTAATTGAAAAATTAGGGTTTCTAACCTAAAGTAAAATTGGGGCTTTTCATATATATGTTTTATTTTGATGTATATATGATATACAAATCAGTCTGGGATTGATTGGAAATCATCTAACCTTGTTTTGATAAGATTGGACCAAAATGATCAAAATTAAAACTATATGGGCTTCACAGTAATTTGAGTAAAATATGATATTTCAATTGCTTAATGTATTTTAACATGTATGACATGTATAAATAATTTTGGTAGTGATTTAGAATCACCTAATTATGTATTTGATAAATTAGGACTAAAATAATCAAAATATAAAGTTTATGGGTCTTACGGTAATATTGGAAAATTGTGATTTTTTGGGTAAAAATATGTTTTATTGAGTATTAAGTGATTTAAATAAATTAGTTTATTTCAATTACCCAAGAAAAATAAAAGAAATTGGAAAATTTGATTTTCCCGCATTCCGCTGCGTTACCCATATATACTGCCTAAATCCCCAGCATAGTCCTCCTCAAGAAATGTTGCATTTGTCACAAATACTTTGTTATCTTCTAGACTATAAAAGAACTCACCCCTAGTTTCCTTAGGATAGCCTACAAGTAGGCACACTTTTGAATGTGGCTCTAACTTTATAGTATTGTTCTTCAGTACATGTGTTGGACACCCCCATATGCGGAAATGTCGCAAACTAACTTTACGACCATTCCACAACTCTAAGGGAGTCTTAGGAACAAACCTAGATGGAACTACATTCAGGATATATATTGCTGTTTGTAATGCATACCCCAGAATGAACTAGGTAGTGTACTGTAATAAAACATTGATCTTATCATGTCTAGTAGGGTCCGATTTCTCATTTCTGCAACACTATTTTTCTATGGTGTTCCAGGTATTGTGAGCTGGGATACTATTCCATGCTCAACTAAAAATTCCTCAAAATCTCTATCAAGGTATTCTCCTATATGATCCGATCGTAGAATTTTAATGGTTTTACCTAATTGGTTCTCAACCTCAACACGATATTCTTTGAACTTTTCAAATGTATCTGACTTATACTGCATTAGGTAAACATACTCATATCTTGAATAATCATCAATAAAAGTGATGAGTATTCATAACTACCTCCGGCTCTTACATTCATCGGTCCGCAAACATCCGAATGTATTAGCTCAAGCGGTTCATTGGCTCTTATATATTTTCCAGTAAAAGGTCTCTTGGTCATTTTGCCTTCTAGACAGGATTTGCAGACTGGTAAATTACCAAGTTTCAATTGGTTTAAAACTTCATTCTTTATTAATCTATCTATCCAGTCAAGGTTAATATGTCCAAATCTAAGATGCCACAGATATATGTCATCGTGAGAAATCTTTTGTCTTTTTGTTTTAGATTTTCAATCTTAAACATTTCAGTATTGAACAGTGAATTGTGTGTTAACGGCCTTAACACATATAAATTATTCTCGGAATTCCCCGTGCATATTGTTAATCCATTTATACTAATAATAACTAATTTATTATCAAAAGAAATAGAGAAACCATTTTCCAAAAGTTTTGTTACATAAATCAAATACCTGCGAAAATTAGGAACAAAAAGCACATTGTTTAAATACAAATAACAATTATTAAAGTTCAAATTTGAAACTCCCACTGTTCTAGCCAAAACAGCATCCCCCGTCCTGACTCTCATGGTAAAGTCACCTTCAGCAAGGTCCTTCCATGCATCAAGTAGCTGTAAAGAAGAAAAAATATGGTTAGTGGCTCCAAAATCAACAATCCATGTAGATTTATCATCATCCACTAATAGAGATTCAATATCAAGTAAATCTGATTTACATGTATTCTTTTTCTCTTGAAGCTCAGTTAGGTACTTAGGATAGTTCCTCTTCCAATGCGTATATTTGCTACAATGGAAATATTATCCTTTGGGATTGGCACATTTAAAGCCTTGCTGGTTCTTTCTTTTCATTGCTTTTTCCTTAGCCTTCCAATTGCCTTTCTTCTTGTTCTTTACAGATATGGAAGATTTGGCAATATTTGCCTCTGCACTAGGTCTACGAGGATCCATCATGGACTCGTAAGTGGTGAGCTCATTTAGCAGTTGGGTCAAAGTAAAAGATAACTTATTCATAGAACAATTGCTTTTAAATTACAGGAAAATCTTCAGAAGCATTTCCATGATCATTGTCACCTGGCTTTGCTCATTAATATAAGCACCATGGGTTTCAGCCGTATTGAGATAAGACATCATCCTTAAGACTTGCTGATGAGCGGAAAATATATCAATATTTACCGCCTCTTTTACTTAATATTTTGTTTAGTTTCTCGGGTTTGATGAACGTTTCGATGTGTTTTATTTTATTTTACAGATAACATAATATTGGGACTCAATAAAATCATTTAGGATGAAATATGGGTCAAATAAGGGCAAAATATTGGACTTGACATATTAAATTTGGAGATTGGAAACTTGAAAGGGTGTTCTAACGAAGTGCAGTTTCGAAAATTCCAATTTTTCGTAATTTTTGTATTTTGGGCATAACGTTTTACTTCGATATCGGATTGAGCTAATTCAAGTTCCTGATTAAAGAAGACTCAAAGATCCACACCTCTGAAGAACAAATTAATTCCGAATTCTGAAGATTTCATGACCGAAATTGATGAAACATCATGAAGTGTGTTATGCGTAATTATTAAAGTCATTTTCAAAGTAAATAAATAAATAAATAATAAAAATAGTCAATCTCCCACCAAACATGATAGAAATTAATAATTGATTTGGTGGAGCAATTAGTGGAGCAATTAATGGAGGATTTGGTGGAGCATTTGGTGGATGATTTGATGGAGGCAAAAGTTTTCCTATAAATACCAAGCCATTTCATTTGTAAATTCATACTTTCTTCTAAGTAATTCTTTAAGAATACTAAGAAGATTGTATCTTATTGTTTATTTACAGCTTTCAGTAATTAATTTCAGCTTTCGCACTTTCTTTTCTTTTCTTTTCTTTTTAGTTTTTACTTTCTGCAATTTACTTTTACGCACAATACTTTTCTTTCTTTAATTTTCAGTTTTTACTTTTCAGTAATGAGGAGGTAACTCCCCATTGCTGGGGTAAAAGGTAAAAATTTTATTACTAATATTTAGATTAATCTCCCTTAATTATAATATATAAATTAGTTAAAACATGACTTAACGAGGATACCGCAATATTGGTCGGTTGGTAATTATTTAAATTGATTTTAACCTGACTAAACTGGATACCGCCTGATTGGTCAGTTGGTAATTAATTATTAATTTGACTTAATCTGGATACCGCCTATATGGCTTGTTGGTAATTATCATGTAAAGTTAATATATTATATTAATGGAGATATCTAAAATAGAAGTAATAAAAGTTGATAATTTTACCTCAGCATTTTCTTTTATTGTTGTTTTACTTTATTTACTTTTCAGCAATTTACTTTCAGCATTTACTTTTTAGCAATTTACTTTCAGCAATTTACTTTCAACATTTACTCTTCAGCAATTTACTTTTAGGATTTACTTTTCAGCATTTAATTTTCAGTATTTAATTTCAGCATTTACTTTCCGTCATTTACTTTTCAGTATTTAATTTCCAGCAATTTACTTTATGTCTTTTATTTTATTTAAATTTTTACTACTCCTAAATATGTGTCGTAATTAAGTTAGTTATCTGGGGTTATGATGAAGTCCAATATCACCGATTTATAAGGGGTTAAATTACGGTTTGGGTAATATAAAAGTTTATTTATTGAGCTTTAGTCTTAATGCATCTTTTTAATTGGCCATTAATAAGATTGATTCGGTAAACTTAAAATGAACTTGGAAAAGGAATTTTAGGTTTAAGACCTTAGACTTAATAGCCCACGATCTTCCTTGAGGATAGATAACCCTTTAATAGATTTCCTTACAGGATAGGAATATACCTGTCGGGCGGGGGTAGCCATAATTGGAACTTAATCTTAATGAATTCAGATAACTTAATTGACATAGGAATATGATTAATCGGGTTACACTGGGTATTTGTATCTGACCATCGGAAGAGGCTTTTACATAATTTCATGTTCGAGGTTAATAAATCGATATATTACACAACCGTAAAATAACCACTTCATCTTTTAAAAAGATATTAGAAGGATTCACAACCCTGGATAGTTTTATAAATTTGAATTTTCTTCAATCTACTTTCAAGCAATTTATTTACTTGTTTTAATTTTAAAGTCACCACCCAATCAAACAATCAATCCATTAGATACTTGTAAACATTTAACTTCATAAGTTGATAACAAAAGGTTTTAAGTCCTCGTAGGATCTATACTTTTTATACTACTTGAACGATACGTGTGCTTGCGTTATACGTGTGTGATTAAGCCGGTCAAGTTTTTGGCGCCGTTGCCGGGGACTTATTTATCTTTCACTATTAGTTTTGAGGTTAGATACCTTTACTTGAATCTAATTAATTTTTACTTATTGTTTTTGTTTTCTTGTGTTTCAGGTTCTCAAACACTACATGAGATGAACCAGAAGCTTTGGAAATCCAACCGCTTGACCCAGAGATTGAAAGAACCATCAGACAGTTGAGAAGGGAAAGGCGAGAAGGCTAAGAAGCACTGATCAATATTGAACCTGAACCTTTAGAGGTTGCACCACCAATTCCCATTCGAGACAGAACCATTCCGGTGGTTGACAGACTCATTTCCTATATTGTACTTCCTCCCTTACCAGGAAATACGTGTGACATCAAAACATGCATTCAGATGATTTAGCAGTCAGTTCAGTTTGGGGGAATGAAACTGAAGATCCTAATGCCCACATCAATAACTTTCTGGAAGTTTGTGGCACTTTCAATTACAACAGAGCATCAGAAGAAGCAATGAGACTGTGAGTTTTTCCATATTCCTTGAAAGAGAAAGCAAAAGCTTGGCTACATTCACTACCAACATGTTCCATCACAACTTGGAACACTTTAGCCACAAAATTCCTTGCAAAGTACTTTCCACCAGCCAGAACTGCAATGTTGAGGAATGACATTACATCCTTCGTGCAACAAGATTCAGAATCCTTATGCGAAGCTTGGGAAAGATTCAAAGATTTACTCCGGAAATGTCCTCACTATGAGATTACAAAATGGCTACAAGTCCAAACCTGCTACATTGGACTTTCTGGAATAATGAGAACCACAATTGATACTGCTACTGGAGGAGCTTTAATGGCAAAAGGATAAGATCAAGCCTGAGACTTAATTGAAGAAATGGCCAACAACAACTCCTTGTGGCCAACAGAAATGAGCTTGATTCAATGAATTGCTGGAATTTATGAAGTTGGAGCCAACACTGCAGTGAATGCCAAGCTGGATCAGATATGCAAATTCATGGAAACTCCCAGCATGCAAGGTAACACTGGATCCACAAGTTCACCATATGGAGGAGCACCAGAGACAAACCAACTTGAAGAAATGGTGAATTATGTCAACAATTTCAACAGACAGGGTAACAATCAATATTCCAACACCTATAACCCAGGGTGGAGGAATCATCCCAATTTTTCATAGAGCAACAATTCAGGGCAAAAGAACAATCCACCACCTGGATTCCAACAGCAGAACAAAGGCCAAAAGTATGAAAAAGAACCATAAATGAAAAAATGGTTTGCAGAGATGTTCAAAAAGCAAGAAGCAAAATACGATGCCATGTTTCAAACCCAAACAACATTCAATCATAGCCAATCTACTTCCATTAAAGCACTGGAGAATCAAATTGGACAACTGGCCAATGCTCAGAGTTAAAGACCACCAGGAAATCTTCTAGTAACACAGAACCAAATCCAAGAAACCGAGGGAAGGAGTAATGTCAAGCCATTACCTTGAAAAGTGGCACTGAAATCAACAAAGATGTTGGAATCAAGCCAACCATTGAAGAAGTTCCCAAAGAAGCAAAGCAACAGATGAAGGAAAAAGAAACAAAGGAAAAAGATCAAATCACTCCACCTCCACCTTTTCCACAGCGTCTTCAGAAAAACAAACTGGACAAGCAGTTTTCTCGTTTCTTAGAGGTTTTCAAAAAGTTACATATCAACATCCCATTTGCAGAAGCCTTGGAAGAAATGCCCAACTATGTTAAATTCATGAAAGATATTCTTTCATGAAAACGAAGATTGGGAGATTACGAGACTGTAGCATTGACGGAAGAATACAGCGCCATCATTCAGAGGAAACTTCCCCAAAAGTTGAAAGATCCTGGCAGTTTTATTGTACCATGCACCATTGAAGAACATTATATCGGTAAGGCTTTATATGATTTGGGTGCAAGTGTTAATTTAATGTCTTTTTCTATTTACAGGAAACTGCAAATTGGAGAAGCAATGCCTATCTCAGTCTCTCTGTAACTTGCTGATCGAACACTCGCATTTCCGAGAGGTGTAGTTGAAGATGTGCTGGTCAAAGTTGACAAACTCATTCTCCCAGCAAATTTCATGACTCCATAGACAACGCTCTGATACCATCTTTGTAATATCCCCAATCTGGGTGATGTTAATGGTAGGGAATAGGCCGTACAATTCCTCTGAGCCTCTGTCTTTCGAACTATAAACAACACTGTTACTCTTTTCTTAAACAAAATCTCATATACAAGACCATTGCCCAAACCATGACATAAAACATAAAATACTACACATAACTAAAACTCAGCATTACTTATCTTAATTTTTAGTGACACCATCGCATAATAGATTTTGATGACGTCAACACTTAGCGCATTCGACGCACATTAACGAGACATAACAAAAATATATCGAAGCACGTTGGTGGTGAAGAGCGTGAATGTGAAGACTAGCGGCAAACAAAGACAATCTTGCTTAGTCTTAGCTTAGAGTTTAAATTATAATATAATTTATTTATCTAAGTACCTAAGCTTATATGACACATGCACATTAGCTTAGATGCATTAGGTTCATGTACAAAATACCTTTAAACCTTCATATTTGTATTTTTAGTACAGAGACCGGTATACCGGTTTCTTACCGGTCCCATATCGGTGAGATGCTATGTTTTGCACACTCATTGGAACCGGCACAGACCAAACCGGTCACCATAACGGTGAACCTGGAGAATGGATAGCTACTGGAACCGACACATACCAAATCGGTCTCCATATATATAATATAACGGTGAGCCTAACGGCTAATTCCAAACTGGAACTGGCATGACCTAAACCGGTTATCATACCGGTCACCATACCGGTTAACATTGCATGTTGCACGACTATTGGAACCAGCAAGGACCAAATCGGTCCTCATAACGGGGACCATACCGGTCCTTAAAAACATATTCAAATGGTAATATATCCATTGAGAGATGTTACAATACCAAACATGCATATCGGTCTTAGACAGGGAATTGGGGAGTGTCTTACATTTTATTATAAATTAAGCCTCAATTTATTTTTGCAATGTAACACAACCTTCATATACATTATAGGATAGCAAAAACTATAGTTTTTTATAAACCTTCTAAATCATAAACACTACACATTCTAATCTTTAGTAGTGAACTTATAACAATTGGGTATGCAACTCTCACTTAGAATCTTCATCATATTTATGAGTGCTCAAGTGTGTTTATAAAATTCTTAATCAAAACACTTGTGGTCTGTGAAATCACATCGTTTGGGTAATTGTAAAGGTTTATGAGTGATCCTACATAGAAAACTCAAAGTGTAAGTGTTTGGAGTGAACCTTGCGTAAAACTCTTAGTTGCGGGTGTGTAACATCCCCAATCTGAGAGATGTTACCAGTAGGGAACAGACCATACCATTCCCCTGATCCTCTTACTATTCAGCATAAATAATTATTAATACTTTTTTTCTCTATTAAAATACAATAAGTATAGGACCGTATCCCAAGTTTAATAACATAACATACAACTCAACATTTATAACTGAAAACTTAATAACACACCTTTACATTTACTACCTCAAATCAAAGACTAATACATAACTTTTAATTGACTCTGACTGGACTCTCACTCTCTTTGACTTGATCTGGTAGACTTCAAACCCTAGTGACTGCATCAATATCCGTCCTCTGGAGCTCATCCTCTGAGAACACTTGTAAAACTAGAAAACTGAGAGTGGGGGTTAGATCGTTGTACCATCTAAGTGAGTGGATGATTTAAAATAAAAATTGGAAACAGTTGATTCTAAAACCACAATTCAGAAATAACTTGTATGAAAACTCTTTTCTGAAAATCTCATCTGAATTCTCTTCGTAAAACTTATCTTTCCTGAATGTCTCTTATAAAACTGTTGTTTTCTGAAAATGTTATTTTCCAAAAACCTTTCCTGAAAGTTGTGTCTGAAAATTATTTCTGAAATCTAAAACTATTTCTGAAAAACAAATATCTGAAAACTGATTTTTTTTTCTAAAAAATTTGACGTATGGGGGCGTTATGTATCGCCGTTTGGGGCGTACGTATCACCGTCCCCCAAAGCATGCCACTACTTTCCCTGAAACTAGTTGTCATGGGGAATTACGTATCGTTGTCCCCCAAGCCACTGAACTAGAACTGGGGGTGCAGATCTATGCTACCCTTCATGCTTTGAAACTAGGATATAGGGGCATATGTCATCCCTAGCCCTGAACTAGGAACTGGGGGCATTACGTATCGCCGTCCCTCTAGTCCGCTACATGTGCACATGTTCTCTATCCATCAATTCCATATATGTAAAAGTTATATACTGAGGTGGGTTTTTCCTCATGCCTTGAATATCATAAAACTCATGTTTTAAATCTTAAAACTGTATAAAACTCTGCATTTAGCATGAACTGAAATCATGTGTAGGAAAAAGTAAGTCTCATTTCATAAAGAATAAATAAATCAATCAATAAGAAAATCAACTTGAAATGGGAAATTTCCACTCACTGTTCGGAATCTGGCTGGAGGTTTACCGATTCATCGAAGGAGATTGCAACTCCTACAGTGGTCTAAAGGTGATAACTTGATTAGACACAAAAAACCACGAGATAAGTGTAGGAACTAGGCTAAACTACTAAATTCATGTATGTGATATCGTAACTTGGTATATTATACTTGTACTAAGATGTAATGTGTATATTAACTGAACTAGAAACTGGGGGTGTTACTTATCGCCGTCCCTCCAGTCCTCTACATGTGCACATGTTTTATATCCGTCAATTCCATATTTGTACAAGTTATATACTGAGGTGGGTTTTTCCCCATGCCTAGAATATCATAAAACTCATGCTTTAAATCTTAGAACTGTATAAAGCTCTGCATTTAGCATGAACTAAAATCATATGTGTTGGAAAAAGTAAGTCTCATTTCATAAAGAATAAATAAATAAATCAATAAGAAAATCAACTTGAAAGGGGAAGTGTCTACTCACTGTTCGGAATCTGGCTAGAGCTTTACCGCTTCATCGAAGGAGATTGTAAGTATCCGATCCTCGAGTATGTCCTCAAGTATTATAGACAGGCTAGTAAAATTCCCAAGCTATCTGAATCTTCTTCCTAATAAAGAAACCATAACTGTTATTCTAGCAGGAAAAATTCTTCTATAGTTATCTGGACTCATAAACAGAAGTTGAAGACAAGTAATGAGAACAAAGAGTAAAGTTTTCAGAATAGTTACTCAAATGAGTATTCATGAGTGGTAAATATATCACTATTTCCTACTCATTTGACCTAATATTTTGTATAGTTTCTTGGGTTTTATGAACATTTTGATGTGTTTTGTGTTGTTTTGCAAATAAATAAAGTTTGGGAAGCCATAGAATCAAATCAGGGTCAAAATAGTGAAAATGGACAAAAATGGCAAAATAGTAATTTGGGTGTCGCGACGCGTAGCACTTATACGTCGCAACCGCTAACATGAGCCGAGTATTTCTAAAATACGCCGGACACGTGTCAAAGTCTGCTATCATACGCTATTGCTAACATGCGTCTGCCACGTGTCAACATCACAACAAATCCCCAAAAATACATCGTGCCACGTGTCATCATCATATGTTGCCGACAAAACGCTTGTCACATGTCATCATTCGATTGGACTGCATCAATCGCGTGCCATGTGTCTCCCATGTGTCATCCACATCAGCCGTATACCGAGTCAACTTGCCACGTGTCAGCCAAGTCACCATCCGCGAATCACCTTTCACCACGTGTCAACATGTCATTGGACCGAATAAACCACGTACCACGTGTCAGTATTCTATTGGGCTGAAAGATTAGGCGTGGCACATCATCAGTCAGCTGTGCAAATCATGTTTGCCGCGTTGCCACATCAGACGTTGCGACGCGATGATGAAAAATTTGTCTATAAATTTAGTCTGATTTCATTCTTCAATTACTCTTTTTTCCTTACGTTTCTATAAGGAATTGAGGTGAGATCAGAAACCCATACCTCTCATGTTGTTTTCTGACTCTCTCCGACCTACGCGGTCCTTGTGTATTCGAAGATTATGGTACAGTCTCATCCCTGATGGACTGTTCATGTTCCGTTAAGGATTCTGTGTCAGGAACAGTATCACTCTGATTTTCTTCGAGTTCTACTTTCCTCCCACTAATCACTGTATTTAGGAATTCCTTCTCAAGGAAAACCGTATGCAGAGCAACAAATACTTTGTTCTCTTGTGGGTGATAGAAGTAATATCCTTCGGTTTCCCTAGGATATCCTACAAATAGGCATTTATCCGATTTGGGTTCAAGTTTGGTACCTTCCAAACGTTTGACGTATGCCCAGCATCAACAAATCTTCAAGAATGAGAAACCCGGTTTCTTCCTGTCCATATTTCATATGGAGTCTGTTGAACAGACTTTGACGGAACCTTATTCAAAATAAGTATTGCATTGTTCAATGCATATCCCCAGAAGGAAATAGGTAGCTCTGTGCGACTCATCATAGACCTCACCATGTCTAACAAAGTTTGGTTTCTCCGTTCGGACACACCGTTTAATTGCGGTGTTCCTGGAGGAGTCCACTGTTAAAGAATACCATATTCTTTCAAGTAATCAAGAAACTCATTGCTTAAGTATTCACCACCACTGTCCGACCGTAATGTCTTAATACTTTTGCCGATCTATTTTTCTACTTCGTGTCGAAACTCTTTGAATTTCTCAAAAGTTTTCGACTTGTGTCTCATAAGATACACATAACCATAACATGATGCATCATCCATAAAGGTTATGAAGTATTCATATCCACCTCTAGCCTGGCTAGACATGGGCCCACAAACGTCCCTATGAATAATGGCTAACAGTTCGGTGGCACGTACACCTTTACCACTAAAAGGTGACTTAGGCATTTTGCCTAATAAACAAGATTCGCAGACGTCATATGAATTTGGATCAAATCCCCAAGTACCCACTCTTCGAAAGTGTGGATATGTGTGTCTTTTTTATGTGTCCCAGACGACAATGCCACATATAAGTTTCATCTTTGTTACTTACTTAAGCCTTTTGTTTGTTACATTATATGTTTGAGATTGATTTATATTCAAAATATAAAGACCATTATTTGCATCAGTTGTGTAAATTTCTATACCATTTTTATACATAAAACACCCAGTGTTTCTAAATACAAAAGTATACCCACATTGGGTTAACATAGATACAGAAATTATATTCCTAGTCAAACTAGGTACAAAATAACAGTTTATAAGTTCAAGTAAATGCCCTGAGGGCAGTTCCAAAACATAAGTGCCAACGGCCAAAACGACAACTCGAGTTCCATTTCCAACACGAAGGTCAATCTCTCCTGAGGCCAGTCTCCTGCTAATCCGCAGATCCTGCACATCAGTAGATATGTGAGTACCACAACCAGAATCAAAAATCCAATTTTTAAAACTAAAAGTAGACATGTTTATTTCTATAACAAACATATCTGAAGCCGGTGCCTTGCCCGCTTTGATTTCCTTCATGTGTGCCTTGTACTCGCTGCAGTCACGCTTCCAGTGACCCCGCTTCCCGTACTGCAAGCATACATCTTGGGATTTGTCATTGGGTTTCCCAGAACCCTTTGACGATTTGGCCTTGCCCTTCTTCTTATGCTTCTTCTTCTTAACACCGCTAGTCGCCTTGGGCCAAGCCCTTGGAGTCTGAGATGTTGAAGCATAGTGTGCCTCGCGTTTCTTGCCCTTAAGGAGCTCACTTTCTGCCTCACGCAAAGTGGACATCAACTCTCCAAGAGTTTGGTCTTGGTTCAACATGTTGTAGTTCATGATGAACCCACTCCAAGTGTCGGGGAGAGACTGTAGGATCAAATCCACTGAAGTCTAAGCCTTGAAGACTATGCCCATATGTCCGAGCTGCTCAATGTCAGCAATCATCTGTGAGACATGGTGCTCAATAGACGTACCCTCTGACATTCGAGCGCAGAAGAGCTTCTTCTGCAAGTCGTATCTTTGCGATCTAAGATTAGATCGGTGGAGATCGTGTAACTTCACCATCATCTCATAGGGATCCAATCCCTTGTTTTGACGACGAAATTGCAGAGTCATAGCGGCAAGCATTACCGATTAAGCAGTTGCATTATCATCGCTATGAGTCTTCCAAAGCTCTAGCTCAATCAACTGATCAGGTCGGGGCTTAGGCCCAATAGGTCGCTCTAAAGTGTTGAGTAACTTCTCGGATCCTAGAACAATTCTTAGATTCATATCCCAGTCCTGAATGTTTGTGCCATTAAAGACGTTGTCGCCCATGACAATTTCCCTAATGCTTAACTTTCCTGTCATCTTAACCACAATAGTCCAACTATTCGATTAACGATGTATGGGTACAGTCTAACTGTTACAAGAAAATAATAATATATTAGTCCAACTAATAAAATAATTGACGAAATAATTTGAAAGCGCGTAAAGCTAAGTATTTGAACGAAATTGCAAATTCAATACTAGCCTCCCACTTTTTTTTTCGGTGAGCCTCTAACCCTCTGTTGAGTACTCGGGAAACCTAGTTTCCTAGTGTGCTAGGATCCCGTTAAATAACACACAACCTTGACTTTGGCCAACAAGCTGTATGATATTTAACTAGGTAGATCTCTAAGATCAATTGGATCTCATCCAATTCCTAGATCCGGTAGGTGGACCTCCAAGTCCGAAACATATATACAATATATATGCCAATATATCCAATATATTTTCCTAACCTTTTTCATATGAATCAACTAAGCTTTGGCTTTGGCACAACAAGCTTAATGATTCCAGTTCAGCGGAACCCATTGACTTTGGAAAGCTTCGTAATCGATGTCGATGGACAATAAGTGATCTTGACTTTGGCCAACAAATCACAACTTGGACAAGACACACGATATGCAACAAAGCCTTCATGATTCAAACATATCTGTGATGGATAAAGGTCTTTACTTTGGCTAACAAACCAGTGCCAATCTTTGATCTTGAGTAAGAATCACTCAATGGAAGGAAAACGCTTAATATTTTATTGAGAGTTTTTCGCGTAAATTGGCAACCAATTTATTATCTTTGTTAGGTCTCATCATACACCCTTAAGCATGCATTCTAAAAGCATAATAAGGCGTGAAAATAAATTAATAAGGATATGCGGATGAATATTTCACAGATTGTTCCTAGAACAAATCACTCTATTTCCTCTCCCCGGCTAGCACTATTCTTACTTCTACCCAATTACATAATACAATTAGAGAAACCTCATTAACATTAAGGGGAATTAGGTGAGAAGACAATTACAAAGAATCAAGAGAGATCAGGCTGGACACGCAAGTCCAATTTAATAAATTCTAAATTTACAAGAATTTCCAAAATTGCCATTTCCCTTCTAATATCCATCTGATATACATTATTTATTCAACACATCCATGTATTCACACAAAGCATGTTATTCAATCAATCTAATCCAATTAATTAATCATGAATAAAGTGATCATCCAATGTTCAAACAACGATTTGATTTTGCGAGAGTCCAACTCTTTTGAGAATAAGTACTCAAAGTACGAATTCTTGAATTATATCGAACTACAATTTAAATCTAATTTAATTCGTATTCAATACTAATTCCATATTTAATTCCAAATTAAATAACTACACTTTTTAATGTGCCTTTACGACTTAGATTCCAAATCTAATCTAAATGGGTCTCAAAGCCCAATTAACATCCAATGTAGTTTAATTAAAGTCCAATGGGCTTTCAATTAATTTCTTAAGGCATGGACTTTGGTCAATATGGGTCAAACCCAAATACCCAAGCCCAATTAAGGAATTACCCTTATTTACCAAGAAATCAATTTAGGCCCATAAGGCCCAATTAAACATAAAAGGCCCATTTGTCACATTTGGACTTAATGGAATGATTTAGGCCCAATTTGGATCCAATCCAATTGACCTAAACCAAATTGGCCCAACCAAGCCCATTAGGCCTAAATACAACATTTAAAGCCCAATTCTAAATTAAGCCCAAACAATTAAATTTTAAAATTCCAAATTTCATAATTTAACTAATTAAAGAGTATTACATCAATTAATTATCTAAACCAATATTTCCAAAATACTAATTTGATCAATTAATCATGTCTTAATTTGTTCAAATCATGTCCAATATTTTGAAACAAAAAATCAACTCATTTCATGCTCATCATGCTCACGGCATTTTAGGGGTTTTTTGTCCGATTTCGCTTTCAATCCGATTGAATCTCAAATCATCATTTCCCAAGTCTTTAAACTCATCCAATGATCAAAAGAACAAAAAATACCATGACTATTTAGGGCATATAACTTTCGACCAATGCAAAAATTGATCCAATTAATTTTTCATGAAATTGATCATTTATAACTCCAAGTTATCATCATTCAAGCATACTCAATCAATCAATTTTATCAAATCATGCTCAAATCGATTTTACCCAAATCTTACCCTAATATTTTTCATGCTCAAATTTAGGCTCCATGATACCATTGTTGGTTTCTAAAATTGTCCCAAGATCATTCAAGCATAAAAAAACATGTGAATACCTTAAAGAAGTATGGTGGAATCATACTTACAATGAGCGGTTTATGGATGCGTCAAGTTCAAAAAAATTTCCTCATTGTCATTGAGGGTCACGGCCAAGCTCCAATTTTGTTGAAGAATATGAACAAGCTCCAAGCTTTGAGAGGATTCCAAGCTCTTGAGATGGTTTCCCTATCACCTTGTATGATTCTTGTGTGTGCTAGCACTCTTGAAGATTTGTAACAAATCTTCTTCTTCCTCTATGCAACTCACGGCAATGAAGAAAAATGGAGAGAGTAATTTTTGTTGAGATTGGCGTGAATGGAGAGAGAGCAAAGTGATGTTGTTGACTTGTTAAAATTTTTATTTCAAAAATCTAATAATCATTTACCAAATATTTGGTACAAGTCAATCAAGCCATCATCAATACAAAGTGTGTAAGGCAAGTCATCATCATTGTCACCAAAACCCATCACTCAAAGTGACAAGTGATGTTACTAGGGATGTGACTTATGAGCCCCTCTTGATTCGAAATCCGAGTGGGCCCGCAAACACTCCTGGGCTCGGGTTCGCTAATTTCGAATTAACGAACTTTCCGTTGCGACGTAATTAAATCAAATTTAATTAAATAATAATACCTAGGAAATTTACTATTCACGTCGCTAGCAAATTAATTCTAAATTAATTCGTTTGCCCGAATTAAAATATAATTTTAATTCCGCGTCGAAATTTAATTTCGTTAACTATATCAAATATATTATTTTATCGATTAATTCCAAATTAATCGTTCTCTCACTTCAAATAGTATTTTATCCTAGATAAAATCTCTCCGTAATTAATCCCAGATTAATTATGCTCGAATCATACGTCATCAGTGAATCTTCGGGAAGCGACCCAAGAGATCCTTAGATATGTTGGCAGTAAATCTAGTCGTCAGACTATCCGAACACGTACGTACCTTGTACTAAGTTTTTACCGATTTACGAGACATAATTGGCTTCTAGCAAAGCACCGTGCCTACCCAATTCTCCAGAAATATTCTTAATGGAATATATAATCTATATCAGGCGTAGTATTGCGTATTACGATCCAGTATCGGATGTCACATGCAAGGCCTGGGGCTGGAATAGTGTATGCCCCGTACGAAGCATATATCGGATTACATACAACTAGTCTCTTTAATCGGATAATCATGACCAAGTCATATTATCCCGATGGTTGCAACCAATTTAGAGTACTAGTTCTGTATCCCTGCGTGATCATCATGTCCATATGACTGAAGTGATACTTCCATCTTGACATCACATCCAATATACTACGATTCTCAATAAACCCAGAAGAGGCGTACACAGAACCTATTAAAGTCCTCGATGACCAAGTATCAGGTTAAGACCAAATACACCTACCCTGATGCGGATTCCCATAGACACATAGTCATACTACAAATGGGATTCCGCGGGCTCTATCCAGAGCGAAGCTGTTTCCGTACCATCGGTAAACACAAACTCCTATCACACTTGCATAAGTATCCAATACTTAAATATATGAGAACTATGTCGTTACGCTTCCATAACACGCACAAGGGCAATACTAGTTTATTCCGCATTATCGATGTCCAGTCTCGATAATACTACATCTATGGATATTTAATGATCAAACCTTTATGGATTGATACTGTCTCATATCTTATAATCCAGAACTAACCATAGGGACTTTTATCATTTATATATTTTAGTAATCAAATTACAAAATGATAAAATGCAATTTCCATTGCTACATAATTAATTTGTACAAAAACCACAATGTCTTTTACAAATAGTGACGCTATGGGTCATAATTGTCTGACACTATCTAGAGAAATCTTTTAAGTTTCTGAAAGTTTTTACACTTTTATTTAAAGACACAAATTACAAGTGGCCCCTAGTATAAAAAGGGGATATTATTCCCACATACCAAAAATGAAATTGTGTAGAGAAAGAAAGAGAGACACATGAGGGAAGAAAAAAGAAGAAGAATACGAGAAGAAAAAGAAGAAGAAGAATAAGAAGAAGAAGAAGAAGAGAAGAAGAAGAAGAAGAAAAAAAAGAGAAGATGATTCAAGTGCCAATATTCACACATCAAGCAAAGAAGAAGATCAACAACCATTGGAAACTTGAAGAATGTGAAGAAATCAAGCGAAATGAGATCATCGCAGGAACCGTAGTTTCCTTCAACAGAGTAAACAATGCCAGCCAGATTCTAAACCGGTGAGTGGACACTCTCTTTCTAAATTAATTTTTCTTTGTATTGTTTTAAGTACAAACTTACTTTTCTTCACATAGGGTATTAGCCAAAATTTTATTACATATGTTTTTCAGATAATGAATTTTTAGAAAGATTGATTTGAATAGCATGAGATTTGAGATTTTTCGAGGCATGGGGGAAAACCCACCTCAGTATGCAACTTGATTCAGATATGGGATTGACGGAGAGCACATGTGCACATGTAGAGGACTAGGGGGACGACGGTACGTAACGCCCCCAGATCCTAGTTCAGGACTAGGGATGACAGATGCCCATAGATCATAGATTTATAGCTTGGAGGGTACCATAGATTCGCACCCCCAGTTCTAGTTCAGTGGCTTGGGAGACCTTAATGCCCCAAGACCACTTATTTCAGGGACATGAGTGGCATGCTTTGGGGGACAGCGATACGCAACGCCCCAATGTCATGGATTTGCACACTTGGCTCTAGTAGGCGTATACGGGGACAACGATACGTAACGCCCCCATGTGTCAGGTTTCTTAGAGACAGATATCGGAATTTAAAAAAATATTTTTTAGAGACAGTTTTCAGAAAAAGATTTTTCAGAAATATTTTTCAGAACTGATCTTTTAGATACAGGTTTTCAGAACTAGATTTTCAAAAGCAAATTTCAAAAAAGTTTTCCAAGAATAAAGTCATTTTCAAGTAATAGAAGAGATTTCAGGAAATATGATTTGAGATGAATTTGGTTTTAGAACCATGGATTTTAAAAACACGTTTAGTACTACTTTTAAACTACCCACTCACTTAGATTGTTCAAACAATCTAACTCTTATACTCCCAGTTCCTTTATTTTGCAGGTATTTTCGGAGGACGAGCTCGAGGGGATGGATAGTTAAGGAAGTCAATAATGGGTTTGGTTCACCAAGTTAAGTCATAGATAGAGTTCAGTCAAGCATAGTAAAGTCCAGTTTCAGAAAATTGCATAACAAAGTAGTATACAAGTACCCATATATAAGTTATTAAGATAAGTAAAACTGAGTTTTAATTATGTGTAGTATTTTATGTTCTATGTCATGGTTTGGGCAATGGTCCCGTATATGAGATTATGTTTAAGAAAAGAGTAACAGAGTTATTTATAGTTCGTAAGATAGAGTCTCAGGGGAATAATATGGCCTATTCCCTGCCAGTAGCATCATCCGGATTAAGGATGCTATAATGATTACCCATTAGTCTAACTCGAGTACAACTTAAAGCCTAGCGCCCCATCTATTTACACCTCTATCAGTGTGCAGTGTCCATTGAATAATTTCATCGGGCAAAGTAAACTTGTCTTTCTCAATTGGTCTTAAACTCTACATATCAACAAGGAAATCTATTATTGCCTATCTTTTCCTTGTTGTCTTCAGTACAAAACGGATGTCATATATCCCCTGCTCGATTGCCCACTTGGTGAGTCTCCCTAACATATATGGCTTCGACAGTATCTACCTGATTGGATAACTGGTAACCATAATTATGGTATGGGACTCAAAGTAGTGTTGTAACTTTTACTTTGCAGTTATTAGGGCCAGAACCATTTTCTAAATCATGTTTTACAGAGTCTCTAAATCTGATATCATCTTACTTGTGTAGTACACAGGCCGTTGCTTCTTATTTTCTTCTCGGACTAGTACCATACTTACTGTTAAATTTGACACGACCAAGAATAAATATAGGTCTTCCCATTCTGCCGGTGCTACGAGTATGGGAACTTTGCTCATATATGCCTTGATCTCTTGTGGGGCTTGATTATGTTCTTCTCCCCATATAAGTGTCATTGACTGTGTGATGATGTTGAAGAATGACTTGTATTTTTTAGAAAATTTGGACATAAAGCGGCTCAGGGCTGCTATCTTTCCTGCCAGACTCTGAACTTAACGGACTGTTCGAGGCTTCTAATCGCCAATATGGTCCGCCTTCGATCCCCTTCATGCTCACAATGTCGCCAATGAACTGCCTCATTGATACCTCGAATTCACATTTCAGGGAGTTAAACTTCAATTGGTATCTTCTGAATACAGTGAAGCACTTCTTTGTGTCTCAAATATGGTAAGATGTTGATTTTTTCTCTATCACGATGTCGACTATGTAGGCCACATTTATTCGTATGTTCAGGCTTTGGAAAAACTTATTAATCAACCTCTGATAAGTTTCTCATACATATTTTTTTAATCCGAAAGGCATCACCTTATAGTATAACAACCTTCTTTTGATGACAAATGCAGTGTGTATCTTGTCTTTTTCATTTTTCCAGATATGGTTGTAGCTTGAATACGCATCTAGGAAGCCCATTCTTTCATATATTATAGTGGCGTCTACTAGCTGGTCTATCTTTTGTATGAGGTAGCTATCATTCGGACATGCCTTGTTAAGGTTGGTAAAGTCAATACAAACTCTCCATTTACCATTCTTCTTGGCTACCACAACAAAATTTCATATCCATTCAGGATATTATCAAGGTTCTATGACCCCTACCTCCAAGAGCCTATCCACTTCTTCACTGATGATCATGTTCCTTTCACAGGTGAATCGTCTCTGCTTCTGCTTGATTGGTGGAAGCATCAGATAAATATTGAGACAGTGAGTTGCTTTTATGGGGTCTACCCATGTCATGTCATATGTGTCCAAGTAAATATGTCTTTGTTTCTCTTGCACATTTCCATTATTTCTTCATATCCTCGGCTGACAATAAGGCTCCTACCGGTACCTTCTTCTCTGGTTCTGTTTCATTTAAAACCATAAATTATAGGTTCTCAATGGTAATTTTTGGCCTATCTAGCTCATCTTCCGGGTGTCTTAGATAGGCCGATAGGTAATCTTGTAATTTCTATTTTTCAGCCTCCGATGGCTCTTTGTTCTCACTGGACTTCTGTATCTCTTTCTCTGACATCCTGTGTACTCCTCTCGAGCTGATGTTGTAACATCAGCTGGCCTGAGAAGGATGACCCTTGATATCGATGATATACAGCCCGTTCGGGGACTCACACCTCATTATTTAGTGCAAGGTTGATACCACACCTATCCCTGTATGGATCCACTTCAGACAGATATCGATTCTAGGAAATCAAAATCAAAATCAGTATTTACCCTAGGTGGTGGGGCCATTATGTGGAGGAGCATAAAGCAATCTTATATTGCTGACTCCACCATGGATGCTGAGTACGTAGCAGCTTGCGAAGCAGCTAAAGAAGTAGGCTGGCTCCAAAGAACCAAGAAGCTACAAAAGGGGAAGGCATATAGAGAGAAAATATCATCCTATCAAGGAGACAGTGTAGAAATGAGACATTTATTTCATGAAGATTGCATCCGTAGAGAGCCTGGTGATTCATTTACAAAGATCTTGTCGGTTAAAGTATTTGAATGTCACCTAGAGGGTCTAGGATTACGTGACATGTCCCATTTGCTCTAGTGCAAATGGGAGATTGTTGGGATATATGTCTTAGTGCTTCGTGTAATGTAAACAAAATTATTTGTTAGGAAGTAAAAGATGCATTATTCATTTATCAAATGTTTTGATTTAGATCGCATATTGTAAATTATCTTGTTTACGTTGATTACTTATATGCCTTCAGACTTAGTGTATAATTGTCATAAACAATAGGATTTAAGTCTGAAGTTAGTAATCTAAAATAGACCATAGTGAGCAAACAAAACTGGTACTTTGTTTTTAGTTTATTTACAGTTCCAGTCCATTATATAATTATATGGTGACCTTGATCTGGGATTGTCCATGTGGTGATATGAGAAGGGTGGCACCTTATATGATATGATCATATATGACTGGACATGATAAAAATGAATTTCTTGTAATATCCCTTAAATAAAGAAATCCATTTCAATCTACTAGATTGTCATATATGGATTGATCTGATTCCCGAGTGTACTGCGAAATTAATAAGGTCGGTGTAGCAATCCCAATCAATAACTACATACTTTGAGGACATGGTCTGGTGTGTAGCTGGGGATGTTTCATATAGGCATGAAGTTCATTCCTTATTGTGAGAAGTAGATGAGTATCTTCTTAAGGGTTGATTCGGTACTTGAATGATTAAAGTGCTAATGTCTTTCAATTATGAATAGAAAGATTAATATTTATCATTGTTATGAATAAATCTTTCATTATAGAGACTCAATAGTACATAAGGTAAAATAATTAGAGGGGTATAACAGATATTATGACCAAGCTCTAATTATGAGATACTTGTGAATGGTCAATCCATATGTAATGACTATATTAATGGACACTGACGTAGCTCGGCTTATATTATTTATTTACGACAACTAGAGTGCAGCGTCGGGTTTATAGTGGAATAACATAAAGTTAATAATTCAGAATATTTAATTAAGGAGTTTAATTAATATTATGGGATTATTTGAGCTCGGAAATGTAGGTCTATTTGGTCCCCGTGCTAGCTCAATATACTGTAGCAAATTAAATATAATTTGATCGTTCAATTATATACTCACATATATATTATTATTAATGAGATCAATAATATATTTATCACAATTGAGAGTTTATGTTAAATTTAATATAAAATTTTCATTAAATAAATGATTATGAGATAATCAATTAATTTATTAATAAAAGTTTATAATTATTAAATTATATTTTATAATTTAATACATCATTTTGGAAATGAATAAATTTAAAATTTGATTTTGAAAATCATCATTACTAAAATGATAGTTACATTATTTTATTAAGTAACATGTTAAATGTCATTTTGATGAAATTAATAATAAAAATTTTGGTGTTACATTTCCCTAAGACTGGACGAATTTGGGGGTTCTTTTTTGTAATTGTTTTGCAAACTTGATAACTCAAAACCCCATCTATAAAAGAGAAATATGCTATTCTTTTTAGGATAATCTCATTTTCTAAACCCTAGCATCCCTTGTTCGTATTTTTCTCTCAAGTGTTGAAAGAAAAAATGAAAGAACAAAAAGGAAAAACATTGTGTGCGACAAAATAATTCTCTAAACTGTTTAAAGATTTAATCTTTTGTAAGTGAAGCCCACACTTCTATTTTCTGGCTGTGAGATATTGCAAGGTAGAATTCTTGGAAATCAAACTATAAACACAGTATCCCCTTCCCTTATACTCACGGTAGTGAACAAAAAATTATACTCACTGCCGCCACCTTTATTATATATTTGTGGGTTGTTTTTATTGTATTTTTGCCCATGAGATTTTGGGAACACAAATGGATATTTCATGGACATTTTGTGGCGATTTTGGAGTGATTATATCATTCAAGAATGTGGCAGAAAAATAGCAAGCAGTTAGAACAAAAATAATGAGATGTGCGTACGAAATGAAGTCTTTTAGATGTGCAAAACAATTCAGTTTTTGGATTACTGTTCGGGAGTTTTCAAGGACTGTTCGGAGCTGGAAAATATTGAAAAACAGAATCAAAACATTTCCAAAAGGGGCTGGACAGTTTCAGTTCATAAGTGAAAGGCAGAAAAATTTTGTAAGTCGATCCCGGTGCCTAAGCTGCTTCCGCTGCATGAGGGAAATCATTTCCTATAATTGGTATCAGAGCGAGATTGAAAAGTTCTCTTAACCCTTCTCTTTTTATTAAAAAGTTCATGTTTTTATTTATTTATATGAGATATAAATTTTGTTATGCATGTTATGATGAGTATGCACATTCTAATGTTCATGTGATGAATATTTATGTTTAAGTTCATGTGATAAATGTATTGCATTGATCGTAAAATTTTCTCTGTTCTTATTTTTGTGTTATTTTTATTTTTCGGATTGAAAAGCCAATTTCTACAAGTGTTGTAAATGTTTTTCTATGTAAAATTGTTAAGTTGTATCATTTTATGTAAATTGGAGAGATGATACTGCCAAAGACTCAATATCAATCCATGGAGCAAAATTTGATGACCAAATGATGGCTTGATAAATTTTGTACTAATTAGATTAGTATAGTAAAAATAAGAGCCCGGTCAATGTAATTTTATTTTTATATTATATGTATGTTTATTTCGAAATGTTTGAATAACATGTCATATAGCTTAGGGTGTATGCTCTTGCATTTTCACATGCCATAAAATATAATTGATGCATTGATAATGTAGTCATAAAATGTGATTTTATGAAATTTAAAAGAGTTTAATTGGAATTTGATGTGCATGAAAAGAAATTAATAAGATTAATTGGTTTAAAGGTTTAAGAATTAGAAATTTGAATTAAATAAATATATGGTCTTAATAAGTGTATTATATTTTCCCATCGTATATCGGATGTAAACCCAAACGTAAATTTTATAGTCGATTCTGAATGGACAATAGTGTGGTCTACAGTAAGGACACAATTCCACGTACTATTGGAATTTATAATACGGTTATTTTAATTAAATAGTTTGGTTAAAATTTTGTCCCTTTTTGACTTTCTAAATTTTAAACTTATTAGTGAACTAAAACTTTAAGAGTTAAAATAAATTAGGTCACTAAACTAAACTTAATTAAATTAGTTTTATTAAGTAAAATATTAGTTGAGACTAATAAGAATTAGTGAATAAAAATTTTAAGTGTTAAAATTGGTTAGATCACTAATTTTGAACTTTTGTAAAGTAGAGTTATGTCTTAGTCGCACATAAACTTATTGATACTAGTGAATTAAAATATTAGATATTTTAAGTAGAAACCTTTAATTTTAAAATAGTGAGTGGGAGAGGGATATGCGACAATATATCCCGAGATCTCCGTTGTTAGTTTGAAAATGTGAGATTCAAATGTCACCTCGAGATGGCTTTGTTTCCATCCCCCTGCGAATGGTGTCAATTGTTGGACAATTATGACCCATTGCATCACTATTTGTACACATCATGGTGTTGTTGTACAAATTAACTATGTGACAAAGGAAATTGCCCTTTTATCATTTGTAATTAGATTACCAACATGTAGAAATGATAAAATGTCCATATGACTAGTTCCGGATTGAGATGATATGAGACAGTATCCATCCACGAATGTTTAATCATTAAATATCCCTAGTCAGAGTATTATCGAGATTGGACATCGATAATACGTAAAAGACTAGTATTACACTTGTGCACGTTGTGGGAGCATAACGACATAGTTCTCATATATTTTGGTATATGATACTTATGCAAGTGTAATAGGAGGTTGTGTTTACCGATGGTACGGAAACAGCTTCGCTCTGGATAGACCCCTCGGAATTCCATTGGTAGTATGACAATGTGTCTATGGAAGTCCGAATCAGGATAGGTGTATTTGGTCTTAACCTGAGACTTGCACCGCTAATACTTGCGACAATCAATATACTTTGGTTTTGGTCGTCCAGGGCTTTAACAGGTTATGTGTACACCTCTTCTGGGTATATTGAGAATCGTAGTGTATTGGGTGTGATGTCAAGACAGAAGTATCACTCCAGTCATAGTGGAGATGATGATCACGTAGGATACGGAACTGATGCTCTTATGTACTGCAGTCATCGGGATAATATGACTAGGTCATGATTATTCGATTATAGAGACTAGTTAGTAGAGATCCGATATGTGCTTCGTACGGGGCAGACAAAATTCCAGCTTCAGGCCTTGCACGTGACATCCGATGCTGGATCGTAATACGCAATACTACGTATACTACGCCTGATATAAATCACATATTCCTCTAAGAATATTTCTGGAGAATTGGGTAGGCAAGGTGCTTTGCTAGAAGCCAACCATGTCTTGTAAATCGGTAAAAATGTAGTACTAGGTACGTACGTGTTCGCATAGAAAATTAATCCGGGATTAATTACGAAGATATTTTATCTGGGATAAAATATTATTTAAAGAGAGAGAAAGATTAATTTTGAATTAATCGATAAAATAATATATTCGATATATTATACGAAATTTGATTTCGATGCGGAATTAAAATTGGATTTTAATTCGGGTGAACGAGTTAATTTAGAATTAATTCGCTAGCGACGTGAATAGTAATTTTGCTAGGCATAATTATTTAATTAAATTTGATTTAATTTCGTCGCAACGAAAAATTTATTAATTTGGAATTAGCGAACCCGAGCCCGGGAGTGTTTGCGAGCCCACTCGCATTTTAAATCGAGTGGGGCCCACTTGTCACATCAGTTGTCATATTTAGTTGCTTTTGGTGATGGGTTTTGGTGACAATGATGATAACTTGTTTTACACTCCAATTTGTGTAAGAAATTAAATGACAAATACCAAATATTTGGTATAACATTTAATTGGTTTTTGAAATCAATTTTTGCACACAACACTTTTGAATTTCCTCTCTCATTCTTCTCTTCTCCTCTCATGGCCTTGGGTATTTTTTCTTCCCCAAAATTACTGCAATTGCCGAGAATGAAGAGGAAGAAATTAGGGAATTTTGTGGCAAAATTTCCTAGGTGCTAGCACACATTCGGAGTCTTACGAATATGATATGGAAACCCACCCGTGGGCATGGAATGCACACCAATCTTGGAGCTTGAAGGACCAAAAATTGGAGCACAAAATCAAGCCAAAACCGTGAGCTACATGGAGTTAAAGCTTGAAGTCTTTTGTTGTTCCTCGCATCGCAAAAGCCGATCAATGTAAGTATGATTCCGCCATGCTTCTTTGTAGTATTCACACATGATTTCTTGCTTGAATGATCATTGGGACTAATCTAGAAACCTAACAATGGTATCAGAGCCAGGTTGAGCATGAAATTTGATAAGGGTAAAATTTGGGAAAATTAGATTTGAGTATGCTTGAGTGAAATTGATTGTTTAAATATGCTTGAATGATGATAAAATGGTGTTATGCATGATCAATTTGATGAAAACTGAGTTGGATCAAATTTTCCACAATAAGTTGGCTTGGCCGAAATTTTAGTGTGCCCTAATGTCATGGAATTGTTTGATTTTGATCATTGGATGAGTTGAAATCATTTGGGGAATGTTGATTGATGAGTGGTATTTATATCACTATTTCCCACTCATTTACCTTAACATTTTGTATAGTTTCTTAAGTTTTATGAACGTTTTGATGTGTTTTATTGTTATTTTGCAGATAAATAAAGTTTGGACAGCACTGGAGGCAATTTGGGGCAAAACCGGACAAAAATGCGTCAACAGGGATATTTTGGTCTTCTGAGAGTCGCGACGCTGGAACACTGCGCGCCGCGACGCCCAGCGTGTGCCGGTTCTGCTAAAATGCGCCATGGTCAACGGGTCAACAATTTGAAAAGTTTGACTTTGCTAAAATGCGCCGTGCCACGTGTCACCATCACAGCCGATCTGCTAACGTGCGCCGTGCCACGTGTCATCATCATATGCTGCCGACACTCAGACTTGACACGTGTCGCCTCGTCATCAGCCATGTCAGCGGTCAACGAGTCAACCTTGCCACGTGTCATGCCACATCATCGTCCACGTCAGCAGGTCAACCGAGTCAACATGCCACGTCAGCCTAAGCCAATCACAACTTGACACGTGTCGCCACGTGTCACAATCCTATTGTGCCGACAATTGGAACACACGTCTTCGCCACGTCATCGCCACGTCATCAATGACGTCATCACAATAATTGTGTCTAGCCGCCTTGCCACGTGTCGCCTTCTCACCATGCCACGAGTCGCCTTCTCAGCATGCCACGTTTTCACTGTACCCAGCGTCGCGACGCTAGTGCAATTTGGGCGTCGCGACGCTGGAGCAAAAATTCCTATAAATAGCGCGCGAATTTTCATAATTCAGTGTGCCTTTCTCTCTCTATCTCTTGATGAAGAGAGAGTTTCTCTCTCTAAAAAAATTTTATTTTTATTTTATATTTTTTAGTTTGTAATTTATTTTAATTACTTTTTGTAATAATAGTAGTTTAATTTTTACTTTTTACTTTTTACAGTTTTTACTATTCACCATGTTGAAGTAACTTTTTCAGCTAGGGTGAAAGGTAATTCTTTTATTGTTACTATTTAGATTAATCTCCCTTAAAAATAATATATTCACTATTTAAAATATTGACTTAATAAGGAATACCGCTATATTGGTCGGTTGGTAATTTAATTTTAATCTGGTTTAAACCTGACTAATCAAGGATACCGCCAGACTGGTCGGTTGGTAAATTTATTTTTGGTTCCGCCTTAATGGCTGGTTGGACTTAATTTGACTTAATCCGGATACCGCCAGACTGGTCGGTTGGTAAATTTAACACAAGTTTATATATTATTTTATGGGAGATATCTAAATTAGTAGTAGTAAAAGTAATTCCTTTTACCTTAGCATTTTATTTTATTGTAATTTACTTTTCAGCATTTTACCTTATGTCATTTTATTTTATGTATTTTATTTTTATAGTCCTAGTTATGTGTTAGTTAATTAGGGGTTGTGATGACTTTTAATATCACCGGTTTATAAGGGATTATTTTATAGTTGGGTAATTTAAAAGTTTATTTATTAAGTCTTAAGCTTAATGCTTCTTGTTGTCTGATCACCAATAAGATTGAAATGGTAAATCTAAAATGAACTAGACATAGGGATTTTAGGTTTCAGCCTTAGACTTAATAGCCCACGATCTTCCTTGAGGATAGATAACCCTTTAATAGATTTCCTTACAGGATAGGAATATACCTGTCGGGCGGGGGTAGCCATAATTGGAACTTAGACTTAATGAATCCAGGTAATGTGGTTGACATAGGAATATGGTTTAATTGGGTTATACTGGGTATTTGTAATTGACCATCGGAAGAGGCTTTTACATAATTTAGTGTTCCAGGTTAGTAAACTGATTTATTACACAAACATAAAATAATCACTTCATCTTTTAAATGATATTAAAAGAAATCACAACCTTAGATTTTTGTGTCTATTATTTTCCTTAGTATTTTCTTTTATCTTTTTATTTATTTAGCAAATCTTCAATCAACCAAATCAATCAAGCAATCACTTCTATTCTCCCTTTAATTAGATATTTGTAATAAATAGATTCAATAATTAATAACAACAGTAGGAATTAAGTCCTCGTGGGATCGATATTTTTATACTACTTGAACGATACGTACGCTTGCGTTATACGTGTGTGTTTACGCCGGTCAAGTTTTTGGCGCCGTTGCCGGGGACTTATATTTCTTGAGTTGTTAATTTTGAAGCTATCTAATTTACTTGTATCTAATTTTCTTTATTTTATCTGTAATTTTTATTACTTTCTTTTGATTTCAGGTGACTTAAAAATGGAACATTACTGGGAGATTGAAATATTACGTGCTTTACAAGAAGATACACCCCAAATCTGGGAGCAACAGTCCAGTTTTCTGTGGCCTGTTGAACAGCCCAATGATTATCACTGGATGCCAAAACCAAGCAATGCTACATTTGTTCATCAGAACGAAATGGGGAGATGTGTGATTTGTGACAGTAACCACCCGAGCGATCAATGTATATATCGATCAGAGTGGGAGAATTTTTGGAGGCAATCATGCTATGAAAAGCCATCACATTTCACAGAGCCACATTTTCCATCTTATCCACCATCTACCTTTGATCTTCATCAACAACCAGAACCATTTGAGGAAAATCAATTGATTCACATGTTCAAGGAACAAGCAGTTCAATTTGATGCACAATTTCAGAGTCAAACAGAATCCATACAGAGAATGACAGATCAGATCAGACAATTCACAGAAAACCAGAACTATATACTTCAAGAACCAGATTCAGATGACACTGATGAAGCTTTCAAGTACCAATCATTTCACAATGACATTTCAACAGAGGTGGAGGCTGAGCAGTATCAACAACCAGAGGTATCAGTTCAGGAACCCGAACCGGCAAAGTCTCGATTTGATTTTTATTATTCTGACTCTGACGAGGAGGAAGCTGATCCATTTATACCAACTGCACCAACAACGGAGGATCAAACTTTCAAGCCTCAAAATGAAGATCTTGGAGAATACTTTGCAAAATGTTTGATGAAGATCTACCTGAGCCAATCATTTCACCCAGATCAGAGGATGAAGACCTAAAATCTGACATTTCTTTTCATCCTCAGGTTGAAAATTTTGATGCATGTATTTCACAGATGACAGATGAAGAGCTGAATATGGAAATTTTCAAATACATCTGCAAAGAAAAGGTGGAACAAGAAGCAGAACAAATGAAGGAGCAAATGTCTGACCTTAATAAAGATCCAGAGCATTCAGGAAAAACATCGCTGTGTTGGGGAGTACAAATCAAAGATATCACCCAGAAGCTTGACAGAATGGAACATCCATTCCAAGTCAAACACCATACGAGACCTCCTGATTTTCTTTCTTTCTTTTCAGGTACTACTGGAGCAACAAAAGTTAAAAAGGTGACACGAGCAATGAAAAAGACAAAATTCTTTTTGCCACTTTACCGTTGGAAGAGACCCTTCAAAAGCAACGCTCACGGGATTGTCCTTAATCGGACATCCAAAACGACATTGAAACCTCCTTAACAGATGAATTTCATTCACGTCTGGCTGAAGACGAAAAATTCAGCGCTAGCAGGGAGGCAACCCATGCAATTTGTTATGATTTATTTTCATATTGTGTGAACTTTTTAATTTTGTGTGTTATTTTGTAGGGAAAGGCATAAACGAAGCATTTTAAGACAGAAGGAATTGTGTTTGGCAAGCAAATATAAGAAACAATTCAATAGCGATGGCTGAATAAAGAATGAAATCTTGAGACTCATTCTAATGAATTTATACTAAACGAGTGGCGTATTGCGTACACAATTCCGTTGCCTTAATTATTGCTTTGATTCGCTTTTCTGTTGTAATTATCTTTATTTTCGTAGACAGGATCCAGACTTTTTGACCTTTCACGATTTCTTTTGTTGTTTAGCTAACAAACGTCCTCTGGAAGATACTTCTGCTATTATTACTCACCCTTTTTCAGGTACTATAAATTCAGCCCGTCATTGCACTTTTGAAGGCATCCTAATTTGAAAAAGAAATACATAGAAAAATGGAAGCCACTTCAAGAAGACGAGTTGAAAACATTTGTGTGTTTTGCGGTAGTACTGTTGGTACTAAACCACAATACATAGAAGTAGCACAGGAGTTGGGTCGAGTCTTAGCCGCAAGGAATATGCATTTAATATATGGCGGAGGAAATCTCGGACTTATGGGGATCGTTTCAAAAGCCGTACAGGAAGGAGGCAGTCACGTTTTGGGAATCGTCCCAAAACCCTTGGCAGATGCAAATCTTATTGGATCATCAAACGGAGAGGAACTGATTGTATCAGGTATGTCTGAACGTTTGGTAGAAATGATTAACCGTGCTGATGCTTTTATTGCTTTGCCAGGTGGATTGGGTACATTGGAGGAAATTTTTATAGTTCTATCTTGGGCGAACCTGAACATACACCAGAAACCAATTGGACTACTCAACGTTGAAGGATTTTATGATTTTCTTTGTGTGTTTCTTGATGATGCTCGGAGAAATGGGTTCGTGTCAAAACCTATGAAAGACCTCCTCTTCACTGCCAGACTTGCTCCGGATCTGATAGACCAACTTATAGCCTATGAACCACAAGTTGACCCTATCCTATCAAAAATAAATTGGTCTGAGGACGATCGTGGTAAGAGGCGTCGAATTAATCTGGACCTTAACCTTTAATTTCCTTTAGATTTCAGCTAACCAGGTACAACCTTCTAACTCTCCTTTTACTGTTTAAGACATTGGGGACAATGTCTCATTTAGGTTTGGGGGAGGGATTTAGTTGATTAGTACCTTGTTTTTAGTTTGTATGTTGTTTTTATTTTTAGTCCAAAATTTTTCGAAAAATACAAAAAAAAATTGAAAAATTTTCAAAAAATTACAAAAATATTTTGCATTTTTGTGTTTTTATTTTGACTAAAAAGGTGAAATTGGTAAAAGAGGTAGCCGAGTAAGGAATTTCCACTCCTGAGACGTATCTCAAACCCATTTTCGAAATAAATTAATTGTTGTTTATTTCATTTTAAATTATTAATTTGTGAATTCTCCATAAATCTGACTAAAATGAATCTTCATATGTTCAGTTGACAGGTATTATGAACTTACATGGAACATACAGTCATGAGCTAAAATTGAAAAGTTTGTAATATTCCGTGCTATAGTTTAATTGGAGGAAGCATCTCTAAATAGTGATGGAGTAAAAAAAAAAAAAAAAAAAAAAAAAAAAAAAAAAACGTCCGAGATCCGAGTTATTAAGTCTGTAAGGGTGTTTTAACACCTAGTGCCCTAAAACCAACTGGTTTGGGAGTCACTGGCCCAAAGCTCGTTACATGGATCAAAGATGCTGCAAAAATATATATATCTGAAGTCTGAGTAATTAAGTTCGTAGGGGTGTCTTAACACCTGGTGCCCTAAAGCCAACTGGTTTGGGAGCCACCGACCCAAAGCTCGCTACATAGACGGAAGGTATTGTATATAAATAAAAAATAGAGAAAAAATCAAAGAAAAAATCAGAAAAATCATAAAATTATTCCATTACTACAAAAAGGTGTGAAATCCGATAGAACTTTAGGACAAAAATATTACTCTCTTATCAACTGCACTTATGACTGTTGTGGGCAAAATGAGTTGATTAATATTTTGTTAGCTGTGTATATGAAGAATGGTAAAAATAATTGGAGAATTTACTTATTCGGTAATTTAAAAAGAAACAAAACAACTAGTAACTTGGAGTAGAATTTTCACCTGATTAGTCACTAACTTTCTTTATTCTCTTTTCGCTTGTCTTTTTGCTTTTGTGTGCATTAGTTTTACTAACTTTTTACTTTTGTAAAATGTTTGTGGGTATCATTGCTGTAAACCCTCACGAGACTACACTCGTCCACTAGGGACACCTAGGGGTTTAAAGGCTTGTTGCATATGCTAAATGCAACCGTGATCCCTACGAAAATGGCTTAGTTAAATTTTATTATGTTATTTTATTTTGTATTTTGCTCGAGGACTAGCAAAATGTTAGGTTTGGGGGTGTGATGAGTGGTATTTATATCACTATTTCCCACTCATTTACCTTAACATTTTGTATAGTTTCTTGAGTTTTATGAAGTTTTGATGTGTTTTATTGTTATTTTGCAGATAAATAAAGTTTGGACAGCACTGGAGGCAATTTGGGCAAAACCGGACAAAAATGCGTCAACAGGGATATTTTGGTCTTCTGAGAGTCGCGACGCTGGAACACTGCGCGCCGCGACGCCCAGCGTGTGCCGGTTCTGCTAAAATGCGCCATGGTCAACGGGTCAACAATTTGAAAAGTTTGACTTTGCTAAAATGCGCCGTGCCACGTGTCACCATCACAGCCGATCTGCTAACGTGCGCCGTGCCACGTGTCATCATCATATGCTGCCGACACTCAGACTTGACACGTGTCGCCTCGTCATCAGCCATGTCAGCGGTCAACGAGTCAACCTTGCCACGTGTCATGCCAATCATCGTCCACGTCAGCAGGTCAACCGAGTCAACATGCCACGTCAGCCTAAGCCAATCACAACTTGACACGTGTCGCCACGTGTCACAATCCTATTGTGCCGACAATTGGAACACACGTCTTCGCCACGTCATCGCCACGTCATCAATGACGTCATCACAATAATTGTGTCTAGCCGCCTTGCCACGTGTCGCTTCTCACCATGCCACGAGTCGCCTTCTCAGCATGCCACGTTTTCACTGTACCCAGCGTCGCGACGCTAGTGCAATTTGGGCGTCGCGACGCTGGAGCAAAAATTCCTATAAATAGCGCGCGAATTTTCATAATTCAGTGTGCCTTTCTCTCTCTCATCTCTTTGATGAAGAGAGAGTTTCTCTCTCTAAAAAATATTTTATTTTTATTTTATATTTTTTAGTTTGTAATTTATTTTAATTACTTTTGTAATAATAGTAGTAATTTTTACTTTTTACTTTTTACAGTTTTTACTATTCACCATGTTGAAGTAACTTTTTCAGCTAGGGTGAAAGGTAATTCTTTTATTGTTACTATTTAGATTAATCTCCCTTAAAAATAATATATTCACTATTTAAAATATTGACTTAATAAGGAATACCGCTATATTGGTCGGTTGGTAATTTAATTTTAATCTGGTTTAAACCTGACTAATCAGGATCCGCCAGACTGGTCGGTTGGTAAATTTATTTTTGGTTCCGCCTTAATGGCTGGTTGGACTTATTTGACTTAATCCGGATACCGCCAGACTGGTCGGTTGGTAAATTTAACACAAGTTTATATATTATTTTATGGGAGATATCTAAATAGTAGTAGTAAAAGTAATTCCTTTTACCTTAGCATTTTATTTTATTGTAATTACTTTTCAGCATTTTACCTTATGTCATTTTATTTTATGTATTTTATTTTTATAGTCCTAGTTATGTGTTAGTTAATTAGGGGTTGTGATGACTTTTAATATCACCGGTTTATAAGGATTATTTTATAGTTGGGTAATTTAAAAGTTTATTTATTAAGTCTTAAGCTTAATGCTTCTTGTTGTCTGATCACCAATAAGATTGAAATGGTAAATCTAAAATGAACTAGACATAGGGATTTTAGGTTTCAGCCTTAGACTTAATAGCCCACGATCTTCCTTGAGGATAGATAACCCTTTAATAGATTTCCTTACAGGATAGGAATATACCTGTCGGGCGGGGGTAGCCATAATTGGAACTTAGACTTAATGAATCCAGGTAATGTGGTTGACATAGGAATATGGTTTAATTGGGTTATACTGGGTATTTGTAATTGACCATCGGAAGAGGCTTTTACATAATTTAGTGTTCCAGGTTAGTAAACTGATTTATTACACAAACATAAAATAATCACTTCATCTTTTAAATGATATTAAAAGAAATCACAACCTTAGATTTTTGTGTCTATTATTTTCCTTAGTATTTTCTTTTATCTTTTTATTTATTTAGCAAATCTTCAATCACCCAAATCAATCAAGCAATCAATTCTATTCTCCCTTTAATTAGATATTTGTAAATAAATAGATTCAATAATTAATAACAACAGTAGGAATTAAGTCCTCGTGGGATCGATATTTTTATACTACTTGAACGATACGTGCGCTTGCGTTATACGTGTGTGTTACGCCGGTCATTGATTTAGGATTAAATGGATTGAAATCGAATCGGACAATAAAAACCTAAAATGTCGTGACATGTAAAGCATGGAAAATGATTAATTTTTGATTCAAATGTGTTGGACATGTTTTGATGATATTGAGCATAATTAATTGAGTAAATTGGTGTTTTGGAAATGTTAATTTGGTTAATTAAATATGGCATACACATTAGGTTAATTAAAATATGAAATTTGGAATTTTGGTAATTTAATTAATTGGGCCAAATTTGGAATTGGGCTTGTAAAGTTGTAATTGGGCTTAATGGGCTTGGTTGGGCCAAGTTTGGTTTAGGCTAATTGGTTGGATCCAATTGGGCCCAAAACCATATCCATAAAGTCCAAATATAACTTAATGGACGTTTAATTTTAATTGGGCCTAATGGGCCTAAATTGTTTTCTTGGCAAATAAGGGTGATTCCTTAAATGGGCTTTGGTATTTGGGTTTAACCCATATTGACCAAAAGTCCAGGCCTTAAGAAATTAATTAAAATCCCATTTGACTTTAAATTAAATTGACATTGGATGTTAATCGGGCTTTGAGACCCGTAACGATTAGATTTGGAATCTAAGTCGTAAAGGCTCGTTAATAAAGTGTAATTATTTAATTTAGAATTAAATATATAATTAGTATTAAATACAAATTAAATTGAATTTAATGTTGTAGTTTAATATAATTCAAGAATTCGTACTTTGAGTACTTATTCGTAAAACGAGTCGGACTCGCTAAAAATCAAATCGTTGTTTGAACATTGAATGATCATTAATTTCAGATTAATTAATTAGATTAGATTGATTGATAACATGCTTTGTGTGAATACATGGATGCGATGTATGAATAATGCATATCAGATGGATATTAGATGGGTGATGGCAATTTTGGAAATTATAGTAATAAATTTAGAATTTATTAATTGGACCTGCATGTCCAGCCTATTACCTCTTGACTCTGTGTATTTCTCTTCACACCTATTCCCCTCAATGTAAATGAGGTTTCTATAGAAGTGTTATGTAATCAGGTAGAAGTAATACTTGTGCTAGCGGGAGAGAGGAAAGTGAGAGATTTTTTTCAAGGAACAATATGTTAAGTATCCATCCGCATATCATTATTATATTTATTTAGTTACGCGCCTTATTATGTGTTTAGAATGCATGTTTAAGGGTGTATGATGATGAGACCTAACGAAGATAATAAATTGGTTGCAAATTTACGCGAAAAAAACCCTCAACACATATTAAGCGTTTCTCCTTCCATTGAGTGATTCTTACTCAAGATGCAAGACTGGCACTGGTTTGTTGGCCAAAGTTAAGACCTTTGTCCGTCGCTGATGTGTTTGAATCATGAAGGCTTTGTTCCATATCGGTGTCTTGTCCAAGTTGTGATTTGTTGGCCAAAGTCAAAATCACTTCTTGTCCATCGACATTGATTACGAAGCTTTCCATGGTCAATGGGTTCCGCTTAACTGGGATCGATAAGTTTTTGTACCAAAGCCAAGGCTTAGTTGATTCAGAGGAAAAACATTAGGGAATATATTGGATATATTGGCATATATAAGATATATGTTTCGGACTTGGATGTCCACCTACTAGATCTAGGAGTTGGATAAGATCCAATTGATCTTAGAGATCTACCTAGTTAATTATCATACAATTTGTTGACCAAAGTCAAGATTGTGTGTTATTTAATGGGATCCTAGCCCACTAGGAAACAAGGTTTCCCGAGTACTCAATAGAGGGTTAGAGGCTCACCGAAAAATAGTAGGAGGCAAGTATTAAATTTGCAATATTCGTTTAATTACTTGCCATACGCGCTCATTACAAATTTTTCGTCAATAAATTAATATATTAGTTGGACTAATATTTAATGTTGTTTTAAATTAAACAGTTGGACTGTATTCAAACTACTTCAATTATAGTTGATTATATAATTGGTTTATAGTAATCAATATATTTGAGTTTAACTAATAAAAATAATAGTTGATTATATAGTTGGACTATAGTAATCATTATAATCAATAGTACCTAAAATCGTTGATTAAATACTTGGACTATTAGAATCAAGATAATTGAAAGATTAGTGTTTAAAACATAATCCTGGGTGAAAATGTTTTTTAAACGACTTTAGTTTTCATATTGGGAATAAAATCTCAAGATAGTACTGGGTGACCGGGAAGTAATTCTATTTGATAGAATGATGTCTCGAGCCTAAGCCCGGAGTTGAGCAAATAGTAGAACATGATATTTGGAATATTCATGTGATGATAACTTTAGTGCTTAATCTGTTATGCTTGCCGCAAAGACTCCTTAATTTCTTAGTCAGAACTAAAGATTAGATCCTTATAGTATGATAATGAAATTGAAGGATCTTCATAGATCTATCCTTAGATCTTAGAAAACTCTTGGAGAGTTAATGGCTATACTCAAGGACACAAAGCCAGAGTTTGCAGTAAGGCAAGAAGCGCAAGGCGCATCTTACATTTGACATCCCAGAAGACCAAGGCTTGGCCAAAGGCTTATGGGGTGTGGAAAAGGGGCAAAGGCAAAATCATTATAATGTTCTGGGAAGACAAATGACATATCCCAAGATATCTGCCGAAAACTGTGGCAAACGGGGTCACTGGAAGCGTGACTGCCGTATGGATAAGGCAGACATGAAGGAACTGAAGACGGGGCAAGGCTCCAGCTTCAAATATATTTTTCATAAACATGTTCACTACTAGTATTAAAATTGGATTTTAGATACTGGATGTGGTACATAAATATGTACTGATGTGCATAATCTGCAGACAAGCAGGATACTGACTTCAGATGAGATTGACCTACGAGTCAGAAACGGGACGACAATCGCTGTTTTAACTGTAGACACCTAAGTTTAGGAACTACCCTTCGGGTGTGTACTTAAATTAGGAAACTGTTAGAATGTAACTAGTTTCACTAGAAACATTATCTCTATATCAGGATTTAACCCGTTGTGGGTATACCTTTATATTCTAAAACACTAAAGTATTTTATTTTATAAAGATGATATTGAGATAAGCACATTAGATGTGAATAATAATATTTTTATTTTTAATATAAATAAATCTCAAACGTATAACAGGATAAACAAATAGCTCAAACTGATTTAATCAGTTGAGACTTATTTGTGGCATTGTTGTCTAGGACACAACTAACAAGACTCGTATATCCACACTTTTAAAGAGTGGATACTAGGACAGATTTGATACTATTCAAATTATGTCTACGAATCTAATTTATTAGGCAAAGTGTCTGTAACACCTTTACTTGGTAAAAGTGTAAATGCCACCGATCTGTTAGCCCTCGTTCATAGTGACGTAAGTGGGCCAATGTCTAGCTAGGCTAGATGTGGATATGAATGTTTCGTGACCTTTACGAAGGTGGCATCGAGTTATGGTTATGTGTTTCTTGTGAAACACAGATCGAAAACTTTTGATGAATTCAAAGAGTTTCGACACGAAGTAGACAAACAGATCGGCTAAAGTATTAAACACCATGATTGGACCATGATGAAAATACTTAAGTAATAAGTTTCTCAAATACTTGAAAGAGTATAGTATTATTTCAATGAGGACTCCTCACGAAACACGTCAATTTGACGGTGTGTCCGAACAGAGAAATCGAATTTTGTTGGACATGATAAGGTAAATCATGAGTCGCTCTGAGCTACCATTTCCTTCAAGTGATAAGCTTTTAACAGTGCAAAACTTATTTTGAATAAGGTTCCATGAAAAATCTAATTGACAGACTTCATATTAGATATGAACAAGAAAGAAACCGTGTTTTCTCATTCCTGAAGATTTGGGAATGCTAGGCATATGTTTGGATGATACCAAACTAAAACCCAAATTGGATAAGTGCCTAATTGTTGGTTATCCTAGGGAAACCAAAGTATAGTACTTACACAACTCACAAGAGAACAATGTAATTGTTGCTCGCCATGCAGTTTTCCTAAGAGGAATACCTATATGTAGTGGTAAGTGGGAGGAAAGTAAAACTCCATGAAAATCGGAGTAATACTATTTCAGGCATCGATTCCTTAATGGAACACAAATAGTTCATCAAGGTTGAAACTATACCAATAATCTTCGAATACACAAGAACCGCACAAGTCGGAGAGAGTCAGAAAACAACCTGGGAGGTATGGGTTTCTGATCTCACCTCATAAAGATGTCAATCTTATTGAGGAATACAAACTGACTACGTATGAGGAAGTGATACAAGGTATCGACTCCCTATTATGGCAAAGTGTCTTAATGTCCGAAATTGATTCCATGTATAACAACCAAGTTTGGACACTAGTTGTTGTACCGGAAGGCATTGTGCCTATTGTTACTATATAAGTCTTCAAGGAAGACATACATAGAAGGCAATATACTAACGTACTAAGCTGGGCTTGTAGCGAAAAAGTATCGTTATCAACATTGTGTCGATTACGATGAAACCTTTTACTTGTTGCCACAGTAAATCCATTTGGATAATGTTTGCAGATGCTGCATGTTTTATTCATGAAATATGGCATCTGAACGTCAAAATCACTTTCCTTAAATGGAAACCTTTTGGAGGATGTTTATAACATCCTGACGGTTTTTGTCTTACCAAAATGAGCAAACAAGGTTGCAAGTTAATTCGATCCATGGATGGATTGAAGCAAGCATTGCGTTCTTGGAATTATCATTTTGATGTAATCATAATAGTATATGATTTAATTCAAAACGATTATGATTCTTGTGTATATAAAAAGCTTAGTGGGAGTGCACTGACAGTGAATGTCCTAAATAATGATGATATATCATTTCTTGGAAATGACATTCTCATAATACAATCGGTGAAAGCTTACATTTCAAGAAAATTCTCCGTAGAATTCTTGAGAGAGACAACTGTTATTCTAGGAATAAAGATCTACTGGGATAGATCTAAAAGTTGTTCGCACTCTTCGAGAACTCGTACATTGAAATAAATGTACACGACCTGGTGTCTCATATGCTTTGAGCATATGGAGTCACAATCGGGCCAATCCAAGTGATAGTCACTGGATTGACGTTAGGAACATCCTTAAGTATCTTAGACGAACTAAGGATGCTTTCTTATACTATGGAGAAGGAGAACTTGAAGTGACTGGGTTCACTGCTGCAAGTTTCCTAACCGATAAAAACGACTATTAGTCGTAGTAACGGTACTATAAAGTTTGAATAACGGAATAGTGAGATGGAAATCTTCCAAGCAAGATACTGTTACCGAATAAACAAAAAAAAGCAGAATATTTCTACAGCTTAGGCAGCAATAGAAGCCTTTTGGATCGATAATAATCCTAATTAGATTATTAGTAGTTCTGTTAGCAGCTGAGCTAGGCTTCAGCACAGGCTAAAGAATTAATGGTCTCATCAACGATCCAGATATATATACTTCAAATATTCATCTGATTTGTTCGGATCATACATCGTGGTGATGTGATGATCGAATAAATCGCATCAGATGATAATCATGCAAATCCGCTAACGAAAGCATTTTCTCAGCAGAAGTTTGAGCGAACCGTACATAGTTCGAGTGTAGGACACTTGAGTGATTGGCTATAGGCCAAGTGGGAGATTGTTGGACAATTATGACCCATAGCATCACTATTTGTACAGATCATGGTGTTGTTATACAAATTAACTATATGACAAATGAAATTGCCCTTTTATCATTTGTAATTAGATTACTAAGATGTAGAAATGATAAAAGGTCCATATGATTAGTTCCGGATTGAGATGATATTAGACAGTATCAATCCACGAAGGATTAATCATTAAATATCCCTAGTCAGAGTATTATCGAGATTGGACATCGATAATGCCTAAAAGACTAGTATTACACTTGTGCACGTTGTGGGAGCATAACGACATAGTTCTCATATATTTGGGTATAGGATACGCATGCAAGTGTAATAGGAGGTTGTGTTTATCGATGGTACGGAAACAGCTTCGCTCTGGATAGACCCCTCAGAATTCCATTGGTAGTATGACAATGTGTCTATGGAAGTCCGAATCAGGGTAGATGTATTTGGTCTTAACCTGAGACTTGCATCGCTAATATTAGCGACAATCAATATACTTTGGTTTTGGTCGTCCAGGGCTTTAACAGGTTCTGTGTACGCCTCTTCTGGGTATATTAAGAATCGTAGTGTATTGGGTGTGATGTCAAGATGAAAGGATCACTTTAGTCATAGTGGAGATGATGATCACGTAGGATACAGAACTGGTGGTCTTATGTACTGCAGTCATCTGGATAATATTACTAGGTCATGATTATCTGATTATAGAGACTAGTTACCAGAGATCTGATATGTGCTTCGTACGGGGAAGACACAATTCCAGCCCCAGGTCTTGCACGTGACATCCGATGCTTGATCGTAATACGCAATACTACGTATACTACGCCTGATATAGATCAAATATTCCTATAAGAATAATTCTGGAGAATTGGGTAGGCACGGTGCTTTGCTAGAATCCAACCATTTCTTGTAAATCGGTAAAAACGTAGTACTAGGTACGTACGTGTTCGGATAGTCCGACGACCGGATTTACTGCCAACATATCCGGGGATCTCATGGGTCACTTCCCGAAGATTCACTGATGACGTATGACTCGCACTTTACTAATTTGGGATAAATTAACAGAGAGAGAAAATTAATATGGGATTAATTACAGAGATATTTTATCTGGGATAAAATATTATTTAAAGAGAGAGAACGATTAATTTGGCATTAATCGATAAAATAATATATTTGATAAATTATAAGAAATTGGATTTCGACGCGGAATTAAAATTGGATTTTAATTCAGGTGAACGAGTTAATTTAGAATTAATTCGCTAGCGACGTGAATAGTAATTTTGCTAGGCATAATTATTTAATTAAATTTGATATAATTACGTCGCAACGGAAAATTCGTTAATTTGGAATTAGCGAACCCGAGCCCGAGAGTGTTTGCGAGCCCACTCGTATTTTGAATCGAGTGGGGCCCACTTGTCACATCAGTTGTCATATTTAGTTGCTTTTGGTGATGGGTTTTGGTGACAATGATGATAACTTGTTTTACACTCCAATTTGTGTAAGAAATTAAATGACAAATACCAAATATTTGGTATAACATTTAATTGGTTTTTGAAATCAATTTTTACACACAACACTTTTGAATTTCCTCTCTCATTCTTCTCTTCTCCTCTCACGGCCTTGGGCCATTTTTCTTCCCCAAAATTACTGCAATTGCCGAGAATGAAGAGGAAAAAATTAGGGAATTTTATGGCCAAATTTCCAAGGTGCTAGCACACATTCGGAGTCTTACGAAGGTGATAGGGAAACCCACCCGTGGGCATGGAATGCACACCAAGCTTGGACCTTGAAGGACCGAAAATTGGAGCACAAAATCAAGCCAAAAGCGTGAGCTACATGGAGTTAAAGCTTGAAGTCTTTTGTTGTTCCTCGCATCGCAAAAGCCGATCAATGTAAGTATGATTCCGCCATGCTTATTTGTAGTATTCACACATGATTTCTTGCTTGAATGATCCTTGGGACTAATCTAGAAACCCAACATCCATTTTAGGTCAATATCAAGTTTGGATTCCGAGAGGATAGGAACTACAATTTTTATCTGGTGAACTGACCTACCCTACAACGGTACTTCACTAGTTAAGTCCAAGGGTTCTGAAACAACGGGTTACACTCACGAAGGAATGATTATATCTTAATCGAAATTTCTTGATCAAATCAAATAGTGGTTGGTTAATATAAGAATAAGAGTTGTTCCCATATATATTAATCAATTGAGATTGTCTTGATCTATCATGTGAATACTTGACCTACCCTACAACGACACTTATTTTTGGGATGATAGATTTCTATGGCATAATAATTCTTTTAGGTTTCTAATTTATTATACATGGTTTAAGCAGCATGTTTAATTTTATGCCTAAATGTTTGATGATTTTAATATGTGATGAATGAATATTAAAATGCATGTTTATTTTATTCCAGCCATGGTTTTTCTGATTATTGCTATTCTCTCAAATGAAAAATTAATGGGAGAAAACTATGTAAAATGGAAAAGTAACATGAACATCATATTGGTCTGTAAAGGCATTAAGTTTGTGCTGATGGAGGAATGTCCACCCGAGCCAGTCAGAAATTCTGGCCAAGTTGTGAGCGATGCCTATCAGAAATGGGTCGCAGCCAATGAGAAAGCCCTCTGCTACTTGCTAGTAGGGATGTTTGAGGTTATTGGTGCAAAGCATAAGCCAATGGCTACATCATCTTTGATGATAAAGTCATTGTAGGGCATGTTTGAATAGCCTTCAGAGTGATAACGTCATGAGGTGATAGTCTCAACGATGACCACAAGGATGAAGGAAATGATATCAGTCCAAGAGTACATCTTGAGGATGATGACCTTTCTCAACACGGTCGAAACTCATAGAGCTCGTATTGACAAGGAAAGCCAAGTGACCATGATCATGAAAACTCTTTTGAAAAGTTTCCTACAGTTTAAAAGCAACTATATTATGAACAAGTTGACTTTTACTTTGACTCGACTGCTTAATAAGCTCACCCATTACGAGTCCATGCTGGTGGATCCTCGTTAGCCTAGTGGAGAGGCAAATATTGCCGAATCTTCTGAATCTGCAAAGAATAAGAAGAAAGGCACTAGTAAGGCTAATGCAAAGTAATTGAAGAAGAACAAGAGAAGCTTCATGGATACCAAGCCCAAAATAAAGTGTTTCCATTGCAACATGGATGAGCATTAGAAAAAGAATTTTCATAAATACCTTGCATAGCTGGAGGAGAAAAAAGGCCACAGGTAAATAGGATTTACTTGTAATTGAGTCTTTATTAGTGGAGGATGATAAATCTGCATGGATTATTGATTTTAGAGCCACTAACCATGTTCGTTCTTCTTTGCAACTACTTGAATCATAGAGGGACCTTACTGAAGGTGACTATACCATGAGAGTCGGGATAGGGGATGTCGTTTCAGCAATAGCAGTGGGAGTTTCAAGTTAAAATTTTTCAAAAAATAGTTATTTACATTTGAACGATGTGTTATTTATTTCTGGTTCAGGAATTTGATTTATGTCTCTAAACTTTTAGATGATGATTTTTCTATTTCATTTAAAAATAATTTGGTTATTATTATAAGAAATAGATTAACTATATGCACAAGAAACTCAAAAATTAATTTATATATGTTAAGGCCATTAACACATAATATATTACTCAACACTGAAAGGTTTAAGGTTGAAAAACCTAAAACAAAATGGCAAAAGATTTCTCATGATGACACATATCTGTCGCATCTTAGAGTTGATCATTTTAACCTTGAACAGATAGATAGGTTGATAAAGAACGGAGCTTTAGACTAATTAAAACTTGGAATTTTACCAGTATGTGAATTTTGTCTATAAAAAAAAAAAGCAAGAAACCTTTTACTAGAAAAGGTATAAGTTCCAGTCAACCACTTGAGCTAATTTATTCGAACATTTGCATACCAATAGATGTAAGAGCCCGAGGAGGTTATGAATACTTCGTTACATTCATTGATGATTATTCTAGATATGAGTATGTTTACCTAATGCAACACAAGTCAAATACCTTTGAATAGTTCAACGAGTATCTTGCTGAGTTTGAGATCCAATTAAGTAAAACGATCAAAACTCTATGATAGGATCATGAAGGAGAATACCTTGATAGTGATTTCAAGGAATTCTTGGTTGAGCATGGGATATGATCCCAACTCACAGCACTTGGAACACCACAGTAGAATAGTGTTGCATAGAGTAGAAATCAGACCCTACTAGACATTATGAGATCTATGTTTAGTTATAGTTCACTGCCTAGTTCATTCTTAGGATATGCATCACCAATAGCAATGTATATCCTTACTGTAGTTCCATCTAAGTTTGTTCCTAAGACTTCATTATAGTTGTGGAGTGGTCGTAAAACTAGTTTATGATATTTCCGTATATGGGTTTCCAACACATGTGCTGAAGAATAAGACAACAAAGTTAGAGCCACGTTCTCAAATGTTCCTATTTGTAGGCTATCCTAATGAGACTAGGGCTAGGTTATTTTATAGTATAAAAGATAATAAAGTGTTTGTATCTACAAATGATACTTTTCTTGAGGATAACTATATGAGGAAATTCAAACCTCGAAGTCAAATATTACTCGATGAGTTACTTGCTGGTTCGACCAGCACACCATCGTCAATAATTGTTGACAGAAACACATCACCTTCAACATCTAAGCATCAGATGGAAGTACGTGAAAATAATGAGTTACCTAGACGTAATAAGAGGGTTGTACGACAACCTGATTGTTATTTATGAGTTTAAGAGGAACAAGTTGTTGCATTCAGTGATGGTGTAGATGATCCATTTACTTATCGCAGTGCAGTGGATTATTCTGATAAATAGGAATGGCTCAAAGCCATTAACCTCGAGATGAAGTCGATGTACTCCAACTCAGTTTGGGAACTATTAGACCAACCTGATAGGTTAAAACCCATATGTATCAAGTGGATCTACAAGAGAAATTGGGGTGTAGATGGGAAGGTACAGACCTTCAAGGGTAGGTTAGTGGCTAAGGGTTATACCCAGAAAGAATGAGTTGACTATGATGAGACTTTCTCACCAGTAGTCATGGTTAAATCCATCCATACTAGTCTTTCCATCGGCACATATTATGACTATGAGATTTGGTAGATGGACGTCAAAGACATCATTCTTGAATGGCAATCTTATGGTACAACTAGAGGGTTTGTAGTCCGAGGAAAAAAAGTGAAAGGTTTGCAAGCTGCAAAGGTTCATTTATGAACATAAGCAAGTATCTCGATCTTGGAACATAAGATTTTATACAATGATCAAGTCTTATAATTTTGAGCAGAATGTCGATGAGTCTTGTGTATACAAGCGTGTCATTGACAGAAATATGGTTTTTCTCATTTTTTACGTCATTGATATTTTACTCATTTGGAATGATGTAAAAATAATATCAGACGTGAAATCCTGGGAATCTAATCAATTCCAAATGAAAGATTTATGAGAGGCCAGTTTTATATTTGGGATCTAAATTCTTCGGGATCGCAAAAGACGACTGTTAGTTATATCTCAGGCATCCTATATAGATAAGATCCTTGTGCGTTTTGGGATGCAGAATTCCAAGAAAGGCAATTTGCCTTACTAACATGGAATTCATTTGTTAAAGGAATAGTCGCCTAAGACACTTCAAGGAGTTGAGGAAACGAGACATATCCCATATGCCTCAGTAGTTGGTAGTCTCGTGTTTGCTATATTATGCATGAGATCAGACATCTGTTTTGCAGTGGAAGTAATCAGTATGTTATAGTCTAACCTATGATTAGATCATTGGGTGGTTGTAAAACACATTCTCAAGTATCATAAGAGAACGAGAGATTATATGCTTATATATTTTGATGAGGATATGATCCTCATGGGATATACGGACTCTGATTTTCAGAATGATGTCGAATCAAGGAAATCAACATCTGGATCAGTGTTTACCCTAGGTGGTGGGGCCATTATATAGAGGAGCATAAAATAATATTGTATTGCTGACTCCAGCATGGAGACTAGGTATGTAGTAGCTTACGAAGCAGCTACGGAAGCTGTCTAGCTCTGAATATTCTTGGGAGATTTGGAAGTTGTTACAGATATAGTTAAACCACTCACATTTTATTGTTATAATAGTAGAATAGTGGTGAATTCCAAAGAACTAAGAAGCCACAAAAGAGTAGAGAGAAAATATCATCTTATCATGGAGATAATGCAGAGATGGCATCCGCAGAGAACCTAGCTGATCCGTTTATAAAGACTTTGCCGGCAAAATAGGATTACGTTTCATATTCCATTTTCTCTAGTGCAAATGGGAGATTGTTGGGATATATGCCCCAGAGCTTCATGTTATGTAAACAGAATTATTTGTTGTGAAATAAAAGATGCATTATTCATTTATCAAATGTTTTTATTTAAATTGCATATTGTAAATTATCTTATGTTGACGGCTGATTTTGGTCTCAGGGCAATATGGGAATATCACTCCCGAGGTAATCCTCCTTCAATAGTGAATTTGTTTGGTTATGGGGGACCAAAAGCAAACTTAGCAGAGGATAGATAATGCGTCAATCAAGCAAGGAGATTTAACGTGGTTCGGTGGATTTTGGTCCGACCTACGTCCACGGGCACAAATAGGACTATATTTTTATTACTGAAACTCGTAATTCTTCTGTCTTCTTACAAGTTCTATTCTGATGCCTTTTACACATACTCTACCCTTCTATTTATAATAGTGAAGGAATCAGATTCCTCTTAGTATGAGGTTTCCTAGTTGAAACAATCTTCTGCTCCCTCAAGGAAACCTTTATCAAATCTATCTTTTACTTCCTTTATCCTACTAGGACTCTGACTCCTCAGTTTTCCCATGAAAGTAGGGTAACTTATCTTCTGGAGCATATCCCGCCATGCTCCCGATCTTCATGTGGTCGGTCATGATAGTCTTTTGTATCGGGAGTGCTTCTGTCGACCTGATAAGTGCCCGGTCATCTTGAATTCAAGTGCTCGGTTGCCGATCATCAAGTGGTCGGTATCTTCATGTTATGGTCGGTCTTTTATTGTAAAATGCTCGGGCCCTTACTGCTGACTTTTTATGGGTCGGGTCGGTGTTAGTGATCTCACCCAAGAAGGGAATTACCCTTCTACCCTTGTCGTGCTGTTTTAAATATCATAGTGCCTGAAAACACCATCAACATCTGTCACTGATTTTGGTCTCAGGGCAATATGGGAATATCACTCCCGAGGTAATCCTCCTTCAATAGTGAATTTGTTTGGTTATGGGGGACCAAAAGCAAACTTAGCAGAGGATAGATAATGCGTCAATCAAGGAAGGAGATTTAACGTGATTCGGCGGATTTTGGTCCGACCTACGTCTACGGGCACAAACATGACTATATTTTTATTACTGAAACTCGTAATTCTTCTGTCATTTTACAAGTTTGATTCTGATGCCTTTTACACATACTCTACCCTTCTATTTATAATAGTGAAGGAATCAGATTCCTCTTAGTATGAGGTTTCTTAATTGAAACAATCTACTGCTCCCTCAAGGAAACCTTTATCAAATCTATCTTTTACTTCATTTATCCTACTAGGACTCTGACTCCTCAGTTTTCCCATGAAAGTAGGGTAACTTATCTTCTGGAGCATATCCCGCCATGCTCCCGATCTTCATGTGGTCGGTCATGATAGTCTTTTATACCGGGAGTGCTTCTGTCGACCTGATAAGTGCCCGGTCATCTTGAATTCAAGTGCTCGGTTGCCGATCATCAAGTGCTTGGTATCTTCATGTTGTGGTCGGTATTTTATTGTAAAACGCTCGGGCCCTTACTGCTGGCTTTTTATGGGTCGGGTCGGTGTTAGTGATCTCACCCAAGAAGGGAATTACCCTTCTACCCTTGTCGTGCTATTTTAAATATCATAGTGCCTAAAAACACCATCAACATCTGTCCTCTAGTTCTCGGTTCCAATGAGTATACTCGGTTATCTTAGAGGGCCGAACCATGTCCAGAGCCGAGCCGTCAAAATCACCGGGCTCCGGATCCTCCCGAGCAACCCTCTGATGGTAAGAATCTTGTTCGATCTCAGAAGGAGTGGGGGTAGTATCAAGGTCTTCCACACTGGGTGCCCCCGAGCCCCAGGAAAGCTCTTCAGCATGGGGCATTGAGGGTCTAGCAGGGTTTACAGAGGAAGATCTGTTGTCATACATTCCTGACATCCTAAGAAATAAAAAGGAAGGGGAAGTCAGTCTATAGCTAAAACTCTAAAACTGCTCAGGAATTCCGAGAAAGCTAAGCAGGTGGGTTCTAAAATGCCCTAACAAAATCCGACAAGCCATAAGTCACTCCCTAGCAACATCAAAGCTAACAAAGGGTTCACAACATACAAAAAAGGAGAGGTCGTTCAGAAAACTTACTTGTTTCTTTCAGAAAGACTGAAGATTGCACAGCACGGTTTGCTCGTCCCCTAAATTCGTAGGTCACAGCGAAGAAAGAAGAAAAATGCACAGCTGAAAGAAACTCCGGGAATACTGAGTCCAGTGAGTCACGGTTGAAATATTCACTGGAAGGAGAGAAAGATTTGCCAAAAAGACTGCACAGTAAAAGCCCCGTCTTTTTATAGTCATGAGTAGGATGCTCATGGCCGTTGGATCGAGAAAAGAAACCCGGATGGACGCCCAGTGTCAACTGCAAAAGAGGTCTGCCAAAATCAAACAAACGGTTGAGATCAGCACACTATTAAAACGCCCCTACACGGTTGATTCACTTTCTTTTTTGGCGGGAATCCGACAGATGATTGACAAGTGTCACACTTAGTAAAAACCCTAAAGGTGATTTGATGGGCATTAAACAGACGTGACTGTTGTGCGTCTCAAGAAGAGGTGCTTGAAAAGAGTCGACGAAAATTTCGATTCAACCCCGGATCGACCACCAACAAAGTAATCAGCACACCATCTTTATATAGTTCCCGGCATGAACTCGTATACTCATTGGAACCGAGAACTATGGGACATATGTTAATGGTGTTTTCATGCACTATGATATTTAAAACAGCACGACAATGGTAGAAGGGTAATTCCCTTATTGGGTGAGATCACTAACACACACCCGACCAATGAAAAGCCAGCAGTAAGGGCCCGAGCATTTTACAATAAAAGACCGACCACAACATGAAGATACCGAGCACTTGATGATCGGCAACCAAGCACTTGAATTCAAGATGACCGGGCACTTATCAGGTCGACAGAAGCACTCCCGGTCCAAAAGACTATCATGACCGACCACATGAAGATCGGGAGCAGGGCGGGATATGCTCCAGAAGATAAGTTACCCTACTTTCATGGGAAAAATGAGGAGTCAGAGTCCTAGTAGGATAAAGGAAGTAAAAGATAGATTTGATAAAGGTTTCCTTGAGGGAGCATGAGATTGTTTCAACTAGGAAACCTCATACTAAGAGGAATCTGATTCCTTCACTATTATAAATAGAAGGGTAGAGTATGTGTAAAAGGCATCAGAATCAAACTTGTAAAAAGATAGAAGAATTACGAGTTTCAGTAATAAAAATATAGTCCTGTTTGTGCCCGTGGACGTAGGTCGGACCAAAATCCGCCGAACCACGTTAAATCTCCTTGCTTGATTGACGCATTATCTATCCTCTGCTAAGTTTGCTTTTGGTCCCCCATAACCAAAAAAATTCACTATTGAAGGAGGATTACCTCGGGAGTGATATTCCCATATTGCCCTGAGACCAAAATCAGCCGTCAACATAAGATAATTTACAATATGCAATTTAAATAAAAACATTTGATAAATGAATAATGCATCTTTTATTTCACAACAAATAATTCTGTTTACATAACATGAAGCTCTGGGGCATATATCCCAACAATCTCCCATTTGCACCAGAGAAAATGGAATATGTATGTAATGACTATATCGATGGACACCGACGTAGTTCAGCTTATATTATTTATGTACGGCAACAAGAGTTTAACTCTGTGTTTTTAGTGAAATAACCTGAAGTTAATAATTTGGAATATTTAATTAAAGAGCTTAATTAATATTCTGAGATTATTGGAGCTCGGAACTGTAGTTCCATTTGGTCCTCATGGTAGCTCGATATATTGTTGCAAATTAAATATAATTAGATTGTCCGATTATATACTCACATTATTAATGAGATTAATAATATATTTATCACACATGAGACTTTATGTTAAATTTAATATAAAGTTTTCATTAAATAAATGATTATGATATAATCATTTAATTTATTAATAAAAGTTTGTAATTATTAAATTATGTTTTACAATTTAATATATCATTTTGGAAATGAATAAATTTAAATTTTATTTTGAAACTCTTCATTACGAAAGTGATAGTTACATTATTTTATTAAGCAACATGTTAAATGTCATTATGATGAAATTAATCATCAAACTTTGGTGTTACATTTCCGTACGGCAGGCCGAATAATGCAAATGGATTGAGGGTAATTTTTTATAATTTGGTTACAAACTTGATAACTCAAAACCCTAGCTATAAAAGAAAAATACTTTTTTTGTTTTAGAATAATCTCATTCTCTAGGCCCTAGCCTCCCTTGTTTTTATTTTTCTCTCAAGTGTTGAAAGAAAAAGTGGAAGAACAAAAAGGAAAAACATTATGTCTGACAAAATAATTCTCTACAGTGTTTAGAGATTTAATCTTTTATGAGTCATGAGTGAAGCCCACACGTCTATTTAGTAGTTGCAAGATATAACAAGGAAGAATTTTTGGAAATCAAACAAAAAAAACATTCTCCCATTCCCTTATACTCACGGCACTGAGCATAAAATTTTACTCACTGCCGTCACCTTTATTATATATTTATGGGTTTTTTTTTTGTGCTTTTGCCCAGGAAATTTTGAGACCACAAAGAGATATTTGGTGAACCTTTTGAGGATGTTTTGGAGTGATTATATTGTCAAAATCAGTGGCAAAAAAATAGCAAATAGCTAGCACAAAAATAGTGAGTTGTGCGCGCGAAAGAGAGTGTTTTTAGTATACAAAACAGTCATGTTTTTGGGTCGTTGTTCGGGGCTGGAAAAATAAAGAAAAAAAACAAGTCTAAAAGAGGCGACGTCACGACATGAACCAAAATGGAGCTCTCTAACATGAATTATGTTAGGTTCACGTTATGGCATGCTTAGGGATGTGTCGCGACGCAACCCTAATGCAGCTCACTAACTTGATTAATGTTTTATGTGTGCCGCGATGCGTAGTGAATAACATCACGATGCGAACTGTTTCGATTTGGCGTCACTACACGCCCCACATCGCGTCGTAATATGCCACCGATTTCTTTATGTCACACCAAATGATGTCAGATAATGATGTAGTCATTGTGTCAGCTTGGGGCACATGCATTATTCACGTGCATGTTTAGGACTGTAAATATTCACGTGTGTTAACCGTACTTGAAATAATGTTTTATAGATTTTATGCAGGGAATCCATCCAGTTCAATTTGAGCACGCGAGTATTAGGATTTTAGTTATATGAGTGAATGTTATTTCTCTTATTATGTTTTCAAGATTATTACGGTGGTGATATAATTTATTATAGTTCATGTATTATAATTTATGATTTACGTTTCATGACTACAGTTAGTGTTTTCCCAAGCCACATACCTACGTTTTCAATTTACGTTTTCATTTTACATGTTTACGATATCGTTTTTAATTTGTGTTCCCATTTTTGAAGTACTGGTTAGGAAATCCATTCGAACGACGTTCATCCGATACCTATTCTAAAATATGTAATGAAATCCGAATAAACATTGTATGCATAAACCAGTACATAAGTCAGTTTTATGATTACGTTTTTTCAATTCATGATTTCTATGTTTCAATCTATGTTATACAAGTTTACAATTCATGTGTATAGTCTTCAGTTCATGTTTTCAATCTACAGTTCATATTTACAGTTCCCAAGTTATGTTTAACACATATCATGTTTGCGTATTTATATTTTACGTTTTCCATGTGTTATGCTTACATGTTTACAATTTACGTTCTTCACGTGTTATATTTTTTGGTTTCTATTAAGGTCCCAAGATCAATTATAAGCATGAATCAAGTGCGAATACAAATCGACGAAGTTGCGGAATACTTACATCGAGCGGTTGAGCAACGCGGCAAGCAACAAAAATTAATTTATGCTCCTTGACAGTGCACGGCAGTGAGCAGTGAGCTGTTCCTCCATTTTCTATTTTTGAGCTCCTCGAACAAGCTCCAAGCTTCGTCGAACGATTCCCGACTCATGGGTAGACTTCTCTATCACCTTCGCATGTCTCGTAAGTGTGCTAGCACTTGAGAATTTTCTATAAAATCCCACTTTTGGCTTCCCAGTGCTCACGGTTTTAGTAGCAAACCGTAAGCTTTTTTCCCTTTTGGGCGTGTGATGTAGAGAGAAAGAGAGAAGAGAAATGTGTGTTGAAATTAGGTTGAAATGTGTATCTAATACACTTATATATTTTTCCAAAAATAATTAAATGAATTACCACTTTTTGGCTTCCAAAAAGTCAAATGGTAAATGCTCAACAACCATTCCAACAACTACCATCAATCAATCACATCAATCAATCAAGTGTCACATCACTCAAAGTGACATGATTTGACGCTTGATGTGACGCTAGGTGCGACTAGCGATTTGACGCTTGATATGACTTGCGCGCCGCATTCGAAATCGAAATACGAATGCGCTCGTAAATAATCTCGAGCTCGAGTTCGCTAATTCCAAATTAACGAATTTTTCATTGTGTCGTAATTAAATGATTACGCCTAGTAAAATCACTATTCACGTCGCTAACGAATTAATTCTAAATTAATTCGTTCGCCCGAATTAAAATATAATTTGAATTCCACGTCGAAATCTAATTTCGATTAATATATCAAATATATTAATTTATCGATTAATTCCAAATTTATCGTTATCTCTCTTTAATGGATATTTTATCCTAGATAAAATATCTCCTCAATTAATCCCAGATTAATTTTCTCTCTCTTCTAATTAATCCCAGATTAATATAGAGTGCGAGTCATACGTCATCGGTGAATCTTTGGGAAGCTACCCATGAGATCCCCAGATATGTTGGCAGTAAATTCGGTCGTCGGACTATCCGAACACGTAAGTAACTCGTACTACGTTTATACCGATTTACAAGACAAGGTTGGCCTCTAGCAAAGAGCCATGCCTACCCAATTCTCTGGAAACATTATTAAAGGAATAAAGGATCTGTATCAGGCGTAGTATATGTAGTATTGCGTATTTCTGTCCAATATCGGATGATCACGTGCTAGGCCAGGGGTTGGAATTGTGTCTGCCCCGTACGAAGCACATGTCAAATCTTTGTTGACTAGTCTCTATAATCGGATAAACCTGACCTTGTCATTTTATCCCGATAGCTGCAGCATTGAAGAGAACCAGTCCCGTATCCTACGTGACCATCATCTCCATATGACTGGAGTGACACTTCCGTTTTGACATCACACCCAACACACTACGATTCTCAATATACCCAGCATTGGCGTACACAGAACCTGTTAAAGCCCTGGACGACCGCAACCAAAGTATATTGATTGTCGCAAGTATTAGCGGTGCAAGTCTCAGGTTAAGACCAAATACACCTACCCTGATTTCGAACTTCCATAGACACATAGTCATACTACCAATGGAATTCCGAGGGGGTCTTATCCAAAGCGAAGCTGTTTCCCGTACCATCGGTAAAACACAACCTCTTATTACACTTGCATGAGTATCCTATTCCCAAATATATGAGAACTATGTCGTTGTGCCCTCACAACGCGCACAAGTGTAATACTAGTCTTTTACGTATTTATCAATGTCCAATCTGGATAATACTCTGACTATGGATATTTAATGATTTATCCTTCATGGACTGATACTGTCTCATATCATTCTCAATCCAGGAACAAATCATAGGGACCTCCTATCATTTATACATCTAGGTGATCTAATCATAAATGATAAGAGCGCAATCTCTTTTGTCACATAGTTAATTTGTACAGCAACACAATGATCTGTACAAATAGTGACGCTATGGGTCATAATTTTCCAATGATCTCCCACTTGGCCTATAGCTAGTCACTCGAGTGTCTTACACCCGAACTATGTACGGTTGGCTCAAACTGCTGAGAAAATGCTTTCGTCAGTGGATTTGCATGATTATTATCTGATGCGATTTATTCGATCATCACATTGCCACGATGTATGATCCAAACGAATCAGATGAATATCGAAGTATGTATCTGGATCGTTGATGAGACCATTAATTCTTTAGGCTGTGCTGACGCCTAGCTCAGTTGCTAACAGAATTATATCTAATCTAATTAGATTTGTTATCGACTCATAAGGCTTCTATTGTTGCCTCAGCTGCAGCAATAACCCGCATTTGTTGTTTATTCGGTAACAGTATCTTGCTTGGAAGATTTCCAGCTCACTGTACCGTTATTCTAACTTTGTAGTACCGTTTGCGACTTATAGTAGTCTTATCGGTTTAGGAAACTTGCTACAGTGATCCCAGTCACTTCAAGTTCTCCTTCTCTATAGACTAAGACAGCATCCTTAGTTCTCTAAGATACTAACGGATGTTCTTAACATCAATCCAGTGACTATCACTCGGATTGGCATGTTTGTGACTTCATATGCTCAAAGCGTATGAGACACCAGGTAGCGTACATTTTTCAATGTACGATTCCACGGAGAGTTTTCGAAAGCCAAGCTTTCGCCGATAGTTATTTTATTGGAATATCATTTCTAAGAAATGACGTATTATCATTATCTTATAGGACAACCACTGTCAGTGCGCTCCCATTAACCCTCTTACATACACAAGAATCATTTTCATTTTTGAATTAAATCATAAACTATTATGATTACATCAAAATAATAATTCTAAGAACCTATGCTTGCTTCAATCCACCCATGGATCGAATAACCCGCAAACCTTGTTTGCTAGTTAAGGTACGAAAAAACCGACAGGATGTTGTAAACATCCTCCAAAAGGTTTCCTTTTCAGGAAAGCGATTTTTCCGTTCAGCTGACATATTTCACAAATGAAACATCCAGCGTTAGCAAGCATTATCCAAATGGATTTACCATGGCGACAGGTAAAAGGTTGAATTGTAATCAACACAATGTTGATAACGATGCATTTCCGCTATAATCCTTGCTTAGTACGTTGGTATGTTGCCTTCCATGTATGTCTTCCTTGAAGACTTATAAGTACCAATAGGCACAATACCTTGTGGTACATCAACTAGTATCCAAACTTGTTGATATACATGGAATCCATTTCGGACTCATGACACTTTGTCATAATAGGGAGTCGATACCTTGTATCACTTCCTTATACGTAGTCAGTCGGTATGCATCAATAAGATAGACATCTTTATGAGGTGAGATCAGAAACCCATACCACATGTTGTTTTCTGACTCTCTCGACTACGCGGTTATTGTGTACACGAAGATTAATGGTAATAGTTTCATCCTTGATGAACTATTTGTGTTCCATTAGGATTCGGTGCCTTGAACAGTATTACTCCGATTTTCATCGAGTTTTACTATCCTCCCACTTACCACTGCATATAGGTATTCCTCTTAGGAAAACCGAATGGTGAGAAACAATTACATTGTTCTCAAGTGAGATATATAAGTACAATATTTATGGTATCCCTAGGATAACCTACAATTGGCACTTATCTAATTTGGGTTTTAGTTTGGTATCATCCAAACGTATGCCTAGCATCCCAAATGTTCAAGAATGAGAAACCCAGTTTCTTTCCCGTTCATATCTAATATGATATATGTCAAACAGATTTTTATAGAACCTTATTCAAAATAAGTTATGCACTGTTTAAAGCTTATCCGTTGAAGGAAATGGTAGCTCATAGCGACTCATGATTAACCTTTTCATGTCCAACAAAATTCGGTTGCTCAGTTCGGACACACCGTCAAACTGACGTGTTCCGGGAGGAGTCCTCATTGAAAGAATACTATACTCTTTCAAGTATATAAGAAACTTATTGCTTAAGTATTTTCCATTACGGTGTTACCGTGACGGTATAATACTTTAGCCGATCTGTTTGTCTATTTCGTGTCGAAACTTTAAAAGTTTCTGATTTGTGTTCTTGAAAAGAAACACATAACCATTACGCGATGCCACATCCGTAAAGGTCACAAAATATTCATATCCACCTCAAGCCTAGCTAGATATGGGCCCACTTGCTTCACTATGAACTAGGGCTAACAAATAGGTGGCTTTTACATTTTTACCAAGTAAATGTGTTTTAGGCACTTTGCCCAATAAACTAGATTCGTAGACTTTATTTGATTGGAATCAAATTAGTCATAGTATCCACTCTTCAAAAGTGTGGATATACGATTCTTGTTTAATTGTGTCCCAGACAACAATGCCACAACCAAGTTTCTACTCAAACTAGTTACATTATAACAGTTCCCTAATTTAAGTACACACCCGAAGGTAGTTCCTAAACTTAGGTATCTACAGTTAAAACAGCGACTTTCGTCCCGTTTCCAATTCGCAAATTAATCTAAATGGATGTCATTATTCTGCTCATAGCAGATTCTGAACATCAATATATATATTTATATCACAGTAAGTTTCCAAAATCCAATTTTAATACTAGTAATGAATATAATTATGAGAAACAAAATGTCTGCTTGTCCAAACGGCAGTCACGCTTCCGCGATCCCGTTTTCCACTTTAGGCAGACATTTTGGGATATGTCCTTTATCTTCCTAGAAGATTCTACTGATTTTGCCTTTGCCCTTTTCAACACTCCAGAAGCCTTTGGCCAAGCCTTGGCCTTCTAGAATATAGAAGTAAGGTGCGCCTTGCGCTACTTGCCTAATTGCAAACTTTGACTTTATCTCCTTGAGAATAGTCACTAACTCTCCAAGAGTTATTTATTGCAATTCAGTACTTCTAAAATCTAAACATAGATTTATGAAGATCCTTCAATTTCTGTATCATACTTTAAGGATCTAATCCTTAGTTCTGATTAAGAAATTAAGGAGTCTACTGCGACAAGTTTAATGGATTAAGCACTTAAGTTATCATTACATAAATCTTCCAAAGATTATGCTCGACTATTTGCTTAACTTCTGGCTTAGGCCTAATATGTTATTTTATCAAATAAAGTAACTTATTATTTTTCCAGAACCATCCTGAAATTTTATTCCCAATATGAAAATTAAACCATTTAAATATATTTTCCCCATGATTATGTTTTAAATGTTAATCTTTCAATTTCTATCTTGATTCTAATAGTCCAACTATTTAATCAACGATTTTGGTACTATTTATTATAATGATTACAATAGTCCAACTATTTAATCAATTATAATTTAATAGATTAAAATCAATTATATTGATTACTATAATCCAATTATAAAATCAACTATAAATGAATAGTTTGAATATAGTCCAACTATTTATTAAAAAAACAATTTAAATACTAGTCCAACTAACATTTAAATTATATGACGAATGATATTTGTTTGAGCGCGTATGGCGAGTAATTGAACGAGAATTGCAAATTCAATTCTTGCCTCCCACTATTTTTCGGCAAGCCTCTAACCCTCTGTCGAGTACTCGGGAAACCGTGTTTCCTAGTGGGCTAGGATCCCATTAAATACACAAAATCTTGACTTTGGTCAAAAAATTGTATGATAATTAACTAGGTAGATCTCTAAGATCGATTGGATCCAATCCAATTCCTAGATCCGATAGGGGGACATCCAAGTCCGAAACATATATCTTATATATGCCAATACATCAAATGTATTACCTAACCTTTTTCCTCTGAATCAACTAAGCATTGGCTTTGGCACAACAAACTTAGTGATCCCAGTTAAGCGCGACCCATTGACCATGGAAAGCTTCCTAATCAATGTCGATGGATAAGAAGTGGTCTTGACTTTGGCCAACAAACCACAACTTGGACAAGACACCAATATGGAACAAAGCCTTCGTGATTCAAACACATCCTCGACGGACAAAGGCCTTGACTTTGGCCAACAAGCCAATGCCAGTCTCGGATCTTGAGTGAGAATCACTCAATAGAAGGAAAAACGCTTAATATTTTGCGAGGGTTTTTCGAGTGCAAATTGGCAACCAATTTATTATCTTTGTTAAGGTCTCATCGTCATACACCCTTAAACATGCATTCTAAACACATAATAAAGCGCATATGAATAAAATAATAATGATATGTGGATGGATACTTTACACATTGATCCTAGATCAAATCTCTCCCTTTCTCTCTCCCTCTAGCACATGTATTATTTCTACCCGTTACACTACACTTCTAAAGAAACCTCATTTACATTGAAGGGAATAGGTGAGAAGAGAATACAAAGAATATGGAGGTATAAGGCTGGACATGCAGGTCCAATTAATAAATCAAATTTATTACAACAATTTCTAAAATTGTCCCACCTATCTAATATCCATCTGATATACATTATTCATGCATCGCAACCATGTATTCACACAAGCATGTTATCAATCAATCTAATCAAATTAATTAATCTGATAATTAGTGATCATCCAATGTTCAAACAACGATTTGATTTTGCGCGAGTCAAACTCGTTTTGCGAATAAGTACATAAAGTACGAATTCTCGAATTAAATTAAACTACACAATTAAATCCAATTCAATATTCATTTAATTCTAATTCGTTATTTAATTCCAAATTAAATACTACACTTTATTTACGAACCTTTACGACTTAAATTCCAAATTTAATCGCTACAGGTCTCAAAGCCCGATTAACGTCCAACGTTAATTTAACTAAAGTCCAATGGGCTTTTAATTAATTTCTTAAGGCGTGGACTTTTGATCAACTCGGGTCAAACCGATAACCAAAGTCCAATCCGGGAGTTACCCCATAAGCCCAAAAATTAATTTTGGCCCATTAGGCCCAATTAAACTTTAAAGGTCCATTAAGTCACATTTGGGCTTTATGGATGCGGTTTTGGGCCCAATTGGATCCAATCCATTTGGCCTAAACCCAAATTTGTACAACAAAGCCCAATAAGCCCATTTACAACATTAAAGCCCAAATCCAATTTTAAGGCCCAATTAATTAAACACAAAAAATTTCATATTTCATATTTAATTAACCAAAGTGTATTACACAATTAATTACCCAATTAACATTTCCAAAACACCAATTAGCCTAATTAATCATGCTCTTTAATATTAAATCATGTCCAACACAATTTAATTAAAATCAAACCCAATTACATGCTCAAAGTCTCAGCCAAGGGAGGGGATTTGTGTCCGATTCGAATTCAATCCAATTAATTCCACAATCGACATTAAATCACATTCCCGAATGATTCTAACTCATCCAATGAATCAAAAAACAAAAAATCACCAAGACATATAGGGCTGTAACTCTCGACAATTAGGGTTTATTATGTCAAATTACAAATCCAATCCAATTGAATCAAATTCAACATTAAATAAACATTCCCTAATGATTTCCAACACATCTAATGAATCAAAAATCAAAATCACCAAGACATATAGGATCACCAACCATTCGGCCAAGCCATCCAATTTTGGGGAAAATTGTTCCAAATCAATTTTCTTGAAATTGATCAAATCAAACTTCAATTAAAGATGTTTTAAGCATACTCAATCATCCAATTCAACCAAATCATGCTTGAAAACATTTTACCCAAATTTTAAGCCCTAAAATTTTCATGCTCAAACCATGCTCTAGATGCCATTTTTGGTTTCTATTAAGGTCCCAAGATCAATTATAAGCATGAATCAAGTGCGAATACAAATCGACGAAGTTGCGGAATACTTACATCGAGCGGTTGAGCGACGCGGCAAGCAATAAAAATCAATTTCTACTCCTTGACAGTGCACGGCAGTGATCAGTGAGCTGCTCCTCCATTTTCTATTTTTAAGCTCCTCGAACAAGCTCCAAGCTTCGTCGAACGATTATCGGATCATGGATAGACTTCCCTATCACCTTCGCATGTCTCGTAAGTGTGCTAGCACTTGAGATTTTGCCACAAAATCCCACTCTTGGCTTCCCACTGCTCACAGTTTTAGTAGCAAAACCAGTAAGCTTTTTGCCCTTTTGGGCATGTGATGTAGAGAGAAAGAGAGAAGAGAAATGTGTGTTGAAATTAGGTTGAAAAGTGTATCTAATACACTTATATATTTTTCCAAAAATAATTCAATGAATTACCACTTTTTGGCTTCCAAAACGTCAAATGGTAAATGCTCAACAACCATTCCAACAACTACCATCAATCAATCACATCAATCAATCAAGTGTCACATCACTCAAAGTGACATGATTTGACGCTTGATGTGACGCTAGATGCGACTAGCGATTTGACGCTTGATATGACTTGCGCGCCGCACTCGAATTCGAAATGCGAATGCGCTCGCAAATAATCTCGGGCTCGGGTTCTCTAATTCCAAATTAACGAATTTTTCATTGCGTCGTAATTAAATGATTACGCCTAGCGAAATCACTATTCACGTCGCTAACGAATTAATTCTAAATTAATTCGTTCGCCCGAATTAAAATCTAATTTTAATTCCGCGTCGAAATCTAATTTCGATTAATATATCAAATATAGAGTGCGATTAATCCCAAATTAATTTTCTCTCTCTTCTAATTAATCCCAGATTAATATAGAGTGCGAGTCATACGTCATCGGTGAATCTTTGGGAAGCGACCCATGAGATCCCCGGATATGTTGGCAGTAAATTCGGTCGTCGGACTATCCGAACACGTAAGTACCTCGTACTACGTTTATACCGATTTACAAGACAAGGTTGGCTTCTAGCAAAGCGCCATGCCTACCCAATTCTCCGGAAACATCCTTACAGGAATAAAGGATCTGTATCAGGCGTAGTATACGTAGTATTGCGTATTTCTGTCCAGTATCGGATGATCACGTGCTAAGCCTGGGGCTGGAATTGTGTCTGCCCCGTACGAAGCAAATGTCGGATGTCTGGTGACTAGTCTCTATAATCGGATAAACCTGACCTTGTCATCTTATCCCGATAGCTACAGCATTTAAGAGAACCAGTCCCGTATCCTACGTGACCATCATCTCCATATGACTGGAGTGACACTTTCGTCTTGACATCACACCCAACACACTACGATTCTCAATATACCCAGGATTGGCGTACACAGAACCTGTTAAAGCCCTGGACGACCGCAACAAAAGTATATTGATTGTCGCAAGTATTAGCGGTGCAAGTCTCAGGTTAAGACCAAATACACCTACCCTGATTTCGGACTTCCATAGACACATAGTCATACTACCAATGGAATTCCGAGAGGGTCTTATCCAGAGCGAAGCTGTTTCCCGTATCATCGGTAAAACAAAACCTCATATTACACTTGCATGAGTATCCTATACCCAAATATATTAGAACTATGTCGTTGTGCCCTCACAACCCGCAAAAGTGTAATACTAGTCTTTTTTGTATTTATTGATGTCCAATCTCGATAATACTCTGACTAGGGATATTTAATGATTTATCCTTCGTGGACTGATATTGTCTCATATCATTCTCAATCCAGGAACAAATCATAGGGACCTCCTATCATTTATACATCTAGGTGATCTAATCACAAATGATAAGAGTGCAATCTCCTTTGTCACATAGTTAATTTGTACAACAACACAATGATCTGTACAAATAGTGACGCTATGGGTCATAATTGTCCAACAATATTTACAGTTTACAGTTGATATTTTCCATTATTTATTCTTACATATATTATGTTCATGTTTACAATTTTCTATTCATGTTTCCCATGTGTTAGGTTTACAAGTTTACAGATTTTGCATTTCATAAATCAAATTTACAGCTTTCATATAATAATTTTCATGATTTTCAATTTAAATTTTTAGTAAACGATTTATAAGAATAAGAAATGAAATATTTTCAAACATCAGTGGAATGTTGTCCCCTCATGTATAGTTATCCCGGGTATGCTCAACTAAATAGGCCTAATGGTATTTCAGTGACCCTCATGTTCTTCTGATTATGCAGTGCTAGGGCTCGGTAAGTAGGTTTCATTCCCTAGGTTATGATGCTTGTAAGATTTTCATGACAATATATTTTTTCAACATGTGAATTTAAGTACAAGTTTTGGAGTCAGACGCTTATGTTTTAAGCTCAAGTTTACGTTTCAGTCCGTATTTATGTTTTCATATTATGATTCAGTTTTTCAGTTCATGTTTACACACAATCTGCAGTTCATAGTTTCATTATAAGTATTTTAGTTTACAATAATGATTACGTCAGTTAATGTTTAAGTCTTCAGTTCATGTACATGCTTCCAATATCGGTTCATGTTTATGTCACAGTTTAGGTTCAGCTCATGTTATAGTTTTCAGTCACATTTGTAAGTTTACACTTTATATTTTTTCAAATATTTTACGGTAATGATGAGAGATTTCAGTTCAAGAGTACAGTTTCAAGTTGCGGTTATGGATTCAAGTAATGTTTCAGTTTTCAAGACATGTATATGGTTTTCAAATCATGTTTATGTTTTTAGTTCACATCATTTTTTTCATGACCATATTTATATTTTACATTTACAGATACAACTTAGGATTACAATTTATGATTTTCATGTACAACAAAGTTTGCAACTTATTTTTTTCAGTTTACAGTCATGATTATGTTCTTAGTTCATATTTACGCTTTTATGTTCTATTCACAGATTACAAATTTAAATTCATGGTTTTAGTTTTCAGTCATGCTTATGGTTTATGTTCATGAACATGTTTTTAGCTCATGATTACAGTTTGAGTTTCCAATTTACAGCCGTATGTGCAGTTAAAAGTTTGTAACAATTTTCAGCCACATTTACAAGATCACGTTATGTAGTTTTCAGTCATGTTTACTTTCTACAGGTTACAGTTATAGTCATGATTACATAATCAGTTCATGTACATGTTTTACAGTTATCAAGTCAGGTCATAAGTTCCATGTCATGTTTTTAGTTTATAGTCTATGTTACAAATATTAGTTCGTAGTCACTGATTATTAACCATGTTTAAAGAATTTCCATTCATGGTATAGTTATGCTTCGTGTTTAAGGTTATAACACATGATTTATAATTTAAGTTTCAAGATCTACGATTCATGTTTATTGATCTACGGTATATGTCCACGATTTTGTAAGCTTATGTCTTCAAAATTCTAAATTGCAGATGAAGTTATTTATGCAAATCATGTACCTTTTTGTTTTACTTTTATTTTCAGCATTAATTCACCAGGTCGTTCATACGACTTACTTCTCCATTTTCAGTTTTGCAATGCAGGATTTCATGCATGAATAGGACAAACTTTGGAGAAGATGGACACCTATTATAGTCATTAGGATCAGTCTCTGGGTTCACAGTGTCAAAGGCCCACACATATATGTATTTACCAAGAAAGACCACGAGGTCGAGTTTTGTATGCATGTATATGATACAATGTATAAAATATGTTTTCATATCATTCAAGTGTATTGTATAAGAGACATGTATGTATTCACGGATAGACAGTTTAGTTATGAATTAGGACACGTCCATTACAAGAAATTGTAGTTTTAGTGACAGAATTTTATAACGGAATATTTCGTTTCAAAATTTAGTGACGGAACAGAGCCGGAATTGAAACGGATAATGAAATTAGCGATGAAATTTAGGGAAAAATTTCATCCCTAAAAAAGGCGCGAATTTTGGGATGTAATAACGACGGAATTTACGACAGACTTAGAGATGAATTATTAGGTCTATCTCAACTTTCGTTGCTAATTAGCAACGAACTATAAAATATGTCGCTAATTAGAGACAGAAAGATAAATTCGTCACTAATTAGCGACTGATTGTTATCCCGTCACTAATTTAAATTAGAAATAAAAAAAATTTTCATTGTTAATTCGTCGTTAAATAGAAACGAAATTAATATTTCGTTGCTAAATAGAAACAAAATCTATATTCCGTAGCTAATTTCAAATTTGAAAAACTATTATTAATTAGAAACGAAATTTTTTCATCGCTAATCCATCGCTAAATTGAAACGGAATCAATATTTCGTCGTATAATAGAAACAAAATCTCTATTCCGTCACTAATTTTAAATTTTTATTTAAATTTCTAATTTTGCAAAACTACTGTAATTAGAAACATAATTTTTTCATCATTAATCTGTCGCTAAATAAAAAAGGAATAAATATTTTGTCGTTAAATCGAAATGAAATCTCAATTCCGTAGCTAAGATTAAATTTTTATTTAAATTTCTAATTTTGTAAAATTATAGTTAACTAGAAACGAAATTTTTCCGTCGCTAAATATAAACGGAATCAATATTTTGTTGCTAAATAGAAATAGAATCTCTATTCCTTTGCTAAATAGAAACAGAATATCTAATCTGTTACTAATTTTTAAAATTTTCAATCTCCCAAAATTTTATTCCTTCGGCGCCATTTTTTTTAAAAATAGAGAGATCTTTCGTTGCGAAATAGAAAAGGAATCAATATTTCGTCATTAATTTTTTAAAATTTTCAATCCCCTAAATTTTATTCATTTGGCGCCACTTTTTTTTTTTAAAAAAAAAACAATATAGGCGGATTTTTTCAGCACTAAATAGAAACTGAAATAATATTTCATCGCTAAATCGAAACAAAATCTATATTTCGTCGTTAATTTTTAAAATTTTCAATCCTTCCAAAATTTTATTATGTCGACGCCACTTTTTAAAAAATTTAGAGACGGATGTTTGGTTGCTAAATAGAAACAGAATCTCTATTCTATCATTAAATTTCGTCAAATTTCAAAATTTTCCCGCCTTACGAAAATTTCAAATGTCTCAAAAATTTACAAATTTTTCCGCTTCTCTTATTTTATGCCTCTATATATACACACAATCCTTTTAACTCTCAACACCAATACACCATCAAAAATTTTCTTACTCAATTTCATATAACATCAAAAATTTTCATACCTAAACTCCTATTATCAATTTCTCATGTTTCTTATCTTATCTTTTAAATTTTCCTGAGAAAAAAACACTAGTATTTGTTTTTGTTTCATTTGGCGCAAATGGATGGTGATGTGTCGAAACTTGCGGTAGACATTATAATGTCTTGTGGGATTGAAGATGTACATACAATAATTAAAAAAAATCACTTATTTAAAATTTTCCGTCATACAAAAATTTAAAAATTTTCCCCTATCTAAAATTTAAAAATTCCTCTCTCTACAATTAAAAATTTCTCATATTTAAAATTTTAAACTTCTAGCCTCTCTAAATTTTAAAATGACCGTCTTTTTAAAAATATTTTAAAATAAATAGCTACGGAAATTCCAACTCTATTTAGCTATGCGAATTTATTCCGTCGCTAAATAGCTTCGAAATTTCCATCGATAAATAGCGAAAGAAATTATTCCGTCGCTAATTAAATTTGGAAATTATTCCGTCATTAATTAGAAACGGTAATTATTCTGTCGCTAAATAGCGATGAAGATTATTCTGTCGCTAATTAGCTACAGAATTTTCCGTCGCTATTTAACGATGAAATTTCATTATGTTGCTAATTAGTTATGGAATTTTCCGTCGCTAATATTAGCGACGGATGTAATATTTCCGTTGCTATTTTTTTTGCGACCAACAAAATAGCGACAAAATAGCTAGAGATTTTTCCATCGCTATTTGACTATTTTCTTTTAGTGGTCATGAACGTCCATGTCACGAGGCTCATGGAGACCGTTATACTGTCTCTTATCGGTCACGTCCTGGATTTACTAGATGTGACACTAGACTGATTGAGATAGGATCTTGATTGGGATAACTCTACTCGATAACTTTATTGAGAGAGAATATTTTTGAAAGACAATGAGATTTTATTTAGTTTTAAAATATCATGGGGGTTATGCTCATTTTTCTTTTTTTATTATATGATTCCGTCAAACTAAAATCTTAGTTCCACCATGTGTTCTTAATCATAAAGTCACAAATTTCTTACATTTTTTTGGGTACAAATTTATATGGCATTACATAATTAGTTAAATACAACACATCATGGCCAACGTCATTTATTTTTCAGATAAATAATAAGTGTACATTCAAATAATACACTCAAAGACATACAATAATTATTTTAAAAAATTAAATGAAACAAAATAGAAAAATCATATATTTTCTGCTGCGTTTAAATGTACATCTGTTATTATTCATATTTAATTCTCTTAAATGCGATAGTACTAAAAAAACTAGTTTGAAATAGAAAAATTAATAAAATTTTCTCTTTGTTAGAGATGTTGCTTAGTCATGGCCATTGGCTGGTTTCAGTTCGAAATTGGCCCGTGAAAAACCGACCTGGAAACGAGATAACTTGGAACCAGGCCGAACCAAAGCCGGAACCGCCACTTGTGGATCTATTCCGATTCGGCAAAGGATGAAACCGACTAGGTTCCAACCCATCTCGAACAACAGGAATCGCCCAATAAAAAATTATTTAAATTTAATTTATATTATGTAATTATGAAAATAAATTACTGACCGGCGTTGTCACACGCGTATAAAGCAAGCGCACGTATCGTTCAAATAGTATAAAAAGTATTGATCCCATGAGGACTTAAAACCTTTTATTATCAATTTTTGAAGTTAAATATTTACAAGTATCTAATGGATTGATTGTTTGATTGGGTGGCGACTTAAAAATTAAAACAAGTAAATAAAATGACACGAAAGTAGGTTGAGAAAAATTCAAATTTATAAAACTATCTAGGGTTGTGATTTCTTCCAATATCTTTTTAAAGATGAATTGGTTATTTCATGTTTGTGTAATATATTGGTTTACTAACCTGGAACACGAATTCTGCAAAAGCCTCTGTCGATGGTCGGATGCAAATACCCAGTGTAACCCAATTAAATCATATGTCTATGTCAATCAAATTATCTGGATTCATTAAGACTAAGTTCCAATTGTGGTTACCTCCGCCCGACAGGTATATGTCTATCTTGTAAGGAAATCTATGAAAGGGTTATCTATCCTCAAGGAATATCGTGGGCTACTAAGTCTAGGGTCTTAAACCTAAAATTCCTTCGTCAAGTTTATTTTAAGTTTACCCGATCAATCTTATTAGTGGGAAGTTAACAAGAAGCATTAAGCTTAAGACTTAATAAGTAAACCTTTATATTACCCAAACTATAAAATAACCCCTTATAAACCGGTGATATTGGAATTCATCACAACCCCAGATAACGGGCTTAACTACGACACATATTTATAACTAGTACAAAACTTAAAAATAAAAGACATAAAGTAAAATGCTGAAAAGTAAATGATAGAAATTAAAAAGGAAAAAGTACAATAAAAGAAAATGCTAGGGTTAAAGGATCCACTTTTATTACTACTATTTTAGATATCTCCCTTAATATAATATATTAACTTGTGTGATATTACCAACCAGTCATATAGGCGGTAACCTGATTAAGTCAAATTAATAATTAATTATCAACCGACCAACCAGGCGGTATCCTTGTTTGGTCAGGTTAAAACCAATTTAATATCAATTACCAACCGGCCAATATAGTGGTATCCTTATTAAGTCAAGTTTTAAATAGTTATTATATTATATTAAAGGAGATTAATCTAAATAGCAATAATAAAAGCTTTACCTTTCACCATAGCATGGGGAAGTTACCTCATCATTGCTGAATAGTAAAAACTGAAAAAGTAAAGAAAATAAGTTACTAATACAAAAAGTAAATAAAATTAATTACAGAACTGAAATTTAAACAAATTAGATACAAACTCCTTAGTATTATCAGAGAATTACAAAGAGGAAGGTACGAATTCAATTATGAAATTCGGCCTTCTATTTATAGGCAAAAAATGGCATGCGCGTCGCGACGCGTGGATTGTTCTTACGTCGCGACGCGCTAACGTGGCAGACGCTCATTGGATGCTTTGATCGTTATCTGCTGATGTGGCAATGAGGAATCTGTCGGCCCAATAGAATGTTGACACGTGGCAGATTTGGATGATTAACTCAATAATTGTGCTGATGTGGCGATGGCATGGCGATGTGGATTGTCGGCACCGTGTGATGGCGACATGTGGCACAAGATGATTGGTTGATGATGACGTGGCTGACACGTGGCAAGCTGACTTGGCATATGACTCATGTGGACGCCACGTGGATGACATGTAGGTGACATGTGGCGATGGGGATTATCGGCAGCATGTGATGGCGACACATGTCCGGCGCATGTTAGCAAGATTTGATGTGATGTTGACACGCGGCAGGCGCATGTTAGCAGATTCGGCACACGTTAGCAAGATCAATCTTCTCAAATTTTGACATGTGTCCCAGCGTATTTTAGCAGGCTCTCGGCGCACATTAGCGGTCACGACGCAGGCTGCCAGTCGCGACGTGCCAAATGACATTTTTACCCTTTTATCCGTTTTTCACTTTTTTGGCAATGATTTGATTCCAGAGAGTCCCGAAACTTTATTTATCTGCAAAATAACATAAAACACATCAAAATATTCACAAAACTCAAGAAACTATACAAAATATTAGGTAAAATGAGTGGAAAATAGTGATACATTTACCACTCATCACACCCCCAAACCTAACATTTTGCTAGTCCTTGAGTAAAATAATAAAATAAAATAACATAAACATCTTTAAAATAAAATTAAACTAAGCAACTTTCGTAGGGATCACAGTTGCATTTAGTGTATGCAACAAGCCTTTAAACCCCTAGGTGTCCCTAGTGGACGAGTTGCAGTCTCGTGAGGGATTACAACAACGATACCCACAAACGTTTTACAAAAGTAAAAAGATATTAAAACTAATGCACACAAAAATAAAAAGACAAGAGAAAAGAGAATAAATAAGTTAATGACTAACCAGGTGAAACTTCTTATCCAAGTTTAGAGTTGTTTTCTTTCTTTCTAAATTACTGAATACGTAAATTCTCCCATTAATTTTACCATTTCCCATACACACATACAACAAAATATTAATCAACTCATTTTTGCCCACAATAGTAACAAGTGTAGTTGAAAAGAAGATAATATTGTTGTCCTAAAGTTATATCAGAATTCACACATTTTTTAAGCAATGGAATATTTTTCTGATTTTTCTGATTATTTTTTTTATTTATATACAATATCTTCCATCCATGTAGCGAGCTTTAGGCCAGTGACTCCAAAACCAGTTGGCTTTAGGGCAATAGGTGTTAAGACACCCCTACAGACTTAATTACTCGGACTTCATATATATATATATATATATATATATATATTACAACATCCTTAATCCATGTAGCGAGCTTTGGGCCAGTGACTCCTAAACCAGTTGGTTTTAGGGCACTAGGTGTTAAAACACCCCTACGGACTTAATTACTCAGATCTTAGATGCCATTTTTTTAATCCCATCGCTTTTTTTAAACGCTTCCTCCAATTAAAATAGAGCACTGAATATTAAAAACTCGTCAATTACTACTAATGTCTGTATGTTACCATGTATGCTGATAATATCTTTCAACTGAGCATATGAAGATTCATTTTAATCAGTTTTCTGGAGAATTCACAAATTAAATAATTCAAAATGAAATAAACAAAAATTAACTTGTTCTGAAATAGGTTGAGATACGTCTCTGGAGTGAAAACTCCTTACACAGCTATCTCACACCAATTTCACCCGATTAATAAAATTAAAAACGTAAAAACACAAAATATTTTTTTGATTTTTGTAAAAAAAAAATTATTTTATTTTATTTTGATTTTTATTTTGATTTTTTTTATGTACTTCTTTCTCAAATCTGGATGCCTTCAAAAGTGCAATGATGAGTTGAATTTATAGAACTTGAAAAAGGGTGAGTAATAATAGCACTAGTACCTGCCAAATGACAATTATTAGTTAAATAATAAAATAAATTGTGAAAGGTCAAAAAGTCTGGATCCTGTCGGAGAAAATAACAAAACAAGTCAAAATTATTAGGAAAAGACAAAGAGATATAATATTTACAGAAAGTAACGACTTGAATGACGTCTATGCACCATGGACAAGCTTCCCATCTAATTTTCTTATAAATTAGCAAACATGGTATTTTAAAGTCAGATTCCCAAGACTTAACTGTTGTCTTTCTTTTCGGAATTGTGTATATAACACGCGAATTTCGTGATACACATATCCACTGGGTTGTGTCTCAAGAGTTTTAGATATGTCATCTAAAGACTCCTTACTCAAGCCATCCCTAATGAAATTTATCTTATCTTCACGGTTATCAGACACCATTCCTAAAGAACGACAACGAGTATCAAAAAACATACGAGCACATTTATAGCATACATCCATTCTTTGAGCTCTTCTCTTTTTGGCATAGGTGCTTCTTCCTAAACCAGACAAATGTGAAAAAAATACTTAGAAGACTCACATGCCAATCGGACTTGTGCTTCAATAATCCAACGAATGTCAGAAGAAATACCTTTTATCATCAGTAGTCTCATTCGTTCCAAGCGAGCTTCGTAGACTTTCATCAGATATTTTTGAGGGAGAGAAGGAAATTGCTTGTGAAGATTTGTGAGAGCTTCTTCCATCGTGAAATGACTTTACCTGCAAAAATAAAACACACCAGATCACAATATATACACAAATTGCATGGGTTTCCTCCCTGCTAGCGCTAAATTTAACGTCGTTAGCTAGACGTGACTGCCTGAATATTAGGCTAGATCTGAAAGTGTGACACTTTCTTTTTGTCGCTCAAATGATTCTCCCCAATAGTGTTTGACACGCTGACTATAACCTTGAATGTTTTGTCGGTGTTGGGATCAAGTAACTCAACAGCTCCATACGGTAAAACTTGAGTGATCACAAATATACCTGACCACCTTGATTTCAACTTTCCAGGGAAAAGTTTTAACCTTGAATTGTATAACAACACCTGCTACCTTGGTTCCATTTGTCTGCGTACTATTTTCGATCATACCATTTCTTGGTCTTTTCTTTGTATAATCTGGCATTCTCATAAACTTGTAGGCGAAATTCCTCCAATTCGTTGAGTTGGTGAAGTCATTTCCCTTCTACAACTTGTGGATCAAGATTCAACTTCTTCAGTGCCCAGTACGCCTTATGTTCAAGCTCAACTGGCAGATGGCATACTTTCCCAAACACCATTCGATATAGGGACATACTAATGAGTGTTTTGTAAGCTGTCCAGTAGGCCCATAATGCGTCATCCAGTTTTGTAGACCAGTCCCTCCTTGTTGATCCAACAATTCTCTCCAAGATTCTTTTGATATCCCTGTTTTAAACTTCAACCTGTCCATTTGACTGTGGGTGGTAAGCAGTGGCAACTTTATGAGAAACTTCGTATTTGGATAGGAGTGCATCGAAATATTTGTTGCAGAAATGTGTGCCACCATCACTGATAATAGCCCGAGGTGTTCCGAAGAGAGTGAAAATATTCATTTTAAGGAATTTGATCACCACTTTTGAATTGTTTGATGGCAGTGCAATTGCTTCAACCCATTTGGAAATGTAGTCTACAGCAACCAGTATATACAGGTTTCCAAATGATGGAACAAAGGGTCCCATAAAATCAATCCCCCATACATCAAATATATCCATTTCCAGAATGTTTTGCAGAGGTCCTTCATGTTGGGTTTCTAGGTTAGTCCAAAGATCATTAAGCAATGAAATCATTTGTGAATACTCATAAGAAGTATGGCGGAATCATACTTACAATGATCGGCTTTAGCGATGCAATGAACAATAAAAATTCTTCAAGCTTTTCCTCTAAGGTGCTCACAGAAAAGATCCAATTTTTGCTCCTTTGAATTTCGGTCAAGCCTTCCATGGATGGTCTCCAAGCTCCAAGCTTTGAATGATGATTCCATGCTCAAGGGTTTGTTTCCCTATCACATTTGGATGACTCCTAATATGTGCTAGCACTCTTGAAATTTTGCCACAAAATTTCTATTTATATTTCCATGGATGGTCTCCAAGCTCCAAGCTTTGAATGATGATTCCATGCTCAAGGGTTTGTTTCCCTATCACATTTGGATGACTCCTAATGTGTGCTAGCACTCTTGAAATTTTGCCACAAAATTTCTATTTCCATTTGATGAGTTTCGGCCAAGACAAAACCTTTGAGATGGAGAGAATTTCGGTCAAGAAGGAAAAAGAAGAGAGAGAGAGAGGAAGTTGTAAATTGTATATGGTATTTGATTTTCAAAAAACAAAATAATCATTTACCAAATCTCATTTTCCAAGAAAATGGTACAAGGCTTTAAAAGCCTTTCAACTATACCCATCACTCATGAATAGTGACTGGTTGTCAATCACTGAAAGTGACAAGACATTCATCACTTGAATGACAAGTGATGTGACGCGTGATGTGACTTGTGGGCCCCACTTGATTCAAAATGCGAGTGGGCCCGCAAACACTCCCAGGCTCGTGTTCACTAATTCCGAATTAATGAATTTTCCGTTGCGACGTAATTAAATCAAATTTAATTAAATAATTGTGGCTAGCAAAATTACTATTCACGTCGCTAACGAATTAATTCTAATTTAACTCGTTCGCCCGAATTAAAATCTAATTTTAATTCCGCGTCGAAATCTAATTTCGTATAATATATCGAATATATTATTTTATCGATTATTTCCAAATTAATTGTTCTCTCTCTTTAAATAATATTTTATCCCACATAAAATATCTCCGTAATTAATCCCATATTAATTTTCTCTCTCTTATAATAAATCATAGATTAATAAAGTGCGAGTCATACGTCATCGGTGAATATTCGGGAAGCGACCCATGAGATCCCCGGATATGTTGGCAGTAAATCCGGTCGTCGAACTATTAGAACACGTACTTACCTAGTACTACGCTTTTACCGATTTACAAGATATGGTTGGCTTCTAGCAAAGCACCGTGCCTACCCAATTCTCCAGAAATATTCTTAAAGGAATATATAATCTATATCAGGCGTAGTATACGTAGTATTGCGTATTACGATCCAGCATCGGATGTCACGTGCTAGGCCTGTGGCTGGAATTGTGTCTGCCCCGTACGAACCACATATTGGATCTCTGGTAACTAGTCTCTATAATCGGATAATCATGACCTAGTCATATTATCCCGATGACTGTAGTACATAAGAGCACCAGTTCCGTATCCTACGTGATCATCATCTCCACTATGACTGGAGTGATACTTCCGTCTTGACATCACACCCAATACACTACGATTCTCAATATACCCAGAAGACGCGTACACAGAACCTGTTAAAACCCTGGACGACCAAAACCAAAGTATATTGATTGTCGCAAGTATTAGCGGTGCAAGTCTCAGGTTAAGACCAAATACACCTACCCTGATTCGGACTTCCATAGACACATAGTCATACTACCAATGGAATTCGGAGGGGTCTATCCAGAGAGAAGCTGTTTCCGTACCATCGGTAAAGACAACTTACTATTACACTTGCATGAGTATCCTATACCCAAATATATGAGAACTATGCCGTTATGCTTCCACAACGCGCACAAGTGTAATACTAGTCTATTCCACATTATCGATGTCCAATCTCGATAATACTACGACTAGAGATATTTAATGATTAAACCTTCGTGGATTGATATTGTCTCTTATCATCTTAATCCGGAACTAATCATATGATCTATACAAATAATGATGCTATGGGTCATAATTGTCCAACACTTCATTTCTCTACGAAATATTTCCCGTTCTTTGGCACCTGTCAGATTAAAGAGAAAACAAGTAAACATCTTTAAAAATAGTGGGCCAGAACAAACCTGATTGTAGGACTTTGGCTGCAGTTTTGTTTCCGCAGAAGTTTCTGCCATATGGTGATGAATGACAATGTTTCAGAACACTATTGACCTCCTAATGTGGAACACAACATCTCAATAATTGATCGGCACAGCGTTTGAACATGTACGACTCATCCTAGACATAATGCTTAACTTCTTTGAAGAATTTCTTACGTTGCTGAGTTGTCCATTCCAACGGCCATTTTCTCGATACTATGTAGTTGACATAGTCAGCATACCAAGGGACATCATACTGTTTCATGGCAAACAACTATTCATCTAGAAAATTTTCTTTGATTGTTAATTCTTTGCCAGCTGTTTCTCCATTCTCGAGCCTCGATAAATGATCTGCCACATGGTTTTCTGTCCATTTCTTATCTCAAATCTCCATGTCAAATTCTTGCAGAAGAAGTATCCAACGTATCAATCTGGGTTTGGCATCTTTCTTCGCGATCAGGTATTTGATTGCTGAATGATCTGTGTAGACCACAACTTTGGGACCCAGCAGATATGATCTGAATTTACCAAAAGCGAACACAACTGCGAGCAACTCCTTTTCAGTGGTTGTGTATTTGTGTTGAGCTTCATTCAGAGTTCTGCTGGAGTAACAAATGGTGTGGAAAAATATTTCTTTGCGTTGTCCCAAAACTGCAACTACAGTAAAATCACTAGCATCGCACATCACCTCAAATGGAAGGGTCCAGTCTGGTGCTACAATGATAGGGGCAGAAACCCACTTATGTTTTAAGATTTCAAAAGCTTCCTGACATTCTTTGGTGAAGTTGAAAGGCACATCCTTCTCCAGAAGATTTCACAGAGGTTTAGCGATCTTTGAGAAGTCTTTGATAAATCTCATGTAAGAACCTGCATGTCCGAGAATACTACGAATCACTTTTACAGATGTTGGTGGAGGTAATTTTTCAATTGTTTCAATCTTTGCTTTGTCTACCTCGATACCCTTTTGTGAGATCTGATGTCCCAGAACAATGCCTTCTTGCACCATGAAATGGCATTTCTCCTAATTGAGTACCGGGTTGGTATCTTCACACTTTTGTAACACATGTTCTAGATTTTGCAAGCAGTGGTCAAAATATTCTCCAAACACAGAGAAGCTATCCATGAAAACCTTCATACTATGTTCCAACATATCTGAGAAAATGGCCATCATGCAATGTTGGAATGTGCCAGGAGCATTACATAGTCCAAATGGCATCATGCGGAATGCAAAAGTACCATACGGACATGTAAAAGTGCTATTCTCATGATCTTCTAGGGCGATGGCAATCTGATTGTACCCCGAGTATCCATCCAGAAAATAATAGAACATATGTCCCGCCAGTCTGTACAGCATCTGATTAATGAATGGTAGCGGAAAATGGTATTTCCTTGTTGCTTTGTTCAGCTTCCGGTAGTCCATACAAACTCTTCATCCAATCACCGTTCTTGTTGGAATCAGCTCGTTCTTTTCATTTGTGACTATAGTAATTCCTCATTTCTTTGGTACAAACTGCATAGGACTCACCCAAGTGATGTTTGAGATGGGGTAAATGATGCCAGCATCCAACATATGATGATTTCTTTCTTCACGACCTCCTTCATGATTGGATTTAGTCTTCGTTGATGCTCCACTGTGGGTTTGTACTCGTCATTCATCAGAATCTTGTGCATGTAAAATGATGGACTAATGCCTCGAATGTCTGCTATAGTCCAGCCAATGGCTTTCTTGTGTTCTCGTAACACTATAAGCAATTTCTTCCTGCTCCAATGTTAGCGAAGAAGAAATAATAACAGGTAATTCAGAAGAGTTTCCTAAAAAAACATACATGAGATGACTTGGAAGTAGCTTCAACTCTAGCTGTGGCGGTTCTTCGATTGAGGGCTTGATTTGCTCATTCTTTGGGAGTTCCAGACTTTCAACTGGTGGTATCGATTTGAACCGAAATGGTTTGTTAAGATAGGTGATACATTCCAGGATTTTAGCATCTAGCTCGCTGCAGTCATGTTGGTGATGCAAGCTTCAAGTTTGTCTGTGGGAGGTGGCTCAGTATCCTGGATGATACTATCAACAACATCAACTCTGAAACATTCCTCTTCCTTTTCATCACTCAGGAATTTCATGGCTCTGAAAATATTGAAAGTAACTTTTTGGTCCTGAACTTTCATGGTTAGTTCTCCTTTTTGCACATCAATAACAGTTTGACATGTAGCCAAAACTGGTCTCCCAAGGATGATAGTTACATCTTTGTCTTCTTCCATCTCAAGGATAATGAAATCTAATGGGAGAATGAGTTTTTCAACTTTGACCAACACATCTTCAATAACTACTTTCGGAAATGCGAGCGTTCGATCAGTAAGTTGTAGAGAGAATGAGGTAGGCATTGCTTCTCCAATTTGCAATTTCCTGTAAATAGAAAAAGACATCAAATTAACATTTGCACCTAAAGCCTTACCGATGTATTGTTCTCCAATGGTGCATGGGACAGTAAAACTGCCCGGATCATTCAATTTTGGGGGAAGTTTCCTCTGAATAATGGCGCTACATTGTTCCGTCAATGCTACTGTGTAGTAATCTCCCAATCTCCATTTTCGTGAAAGAATGTCTTTCATGAATTTGACATAGCTGGGCATTTCTTCCAACGCTTCTGCAAATGGGATGTTGATATGTAGCTTTTTGAACACCTACAGGAAACGAGAAAACTGCTTATCCAATTTATTTTTCTGAAGACGTTATGGAAAAGGTGGAGGTGGAGTGATTTGATCTCTTTCCTTTGCTTCTTTTTCCTCCATCTGTTGCTCTTTTTTTTTTTGGAATTTCTTCAATGGATGCCTTGATTCCAACATCTTTATTGATTTCAGTACCATTTTTCAAGGTGATGGCTTGACATTGCTCCTTCCATTGCTTCCTTGGATTTGGTTCTGTATTCCTGTGAAGATTTTCTGGCGGTCTGTAACTCTGAGCATTGGCCAGTTGTCAAATTTGATTCTCCAGTGCTTTGATGGAAGCAGATTGACTTTGAAATATAGCATCATATTTTTTTAATTGAGCTAGCACTTCTGCTATTCCTGGTTCATTTACCTGCTCCTGGCCTTTGATCTTCTGTTGGAATCCAGGTGGTGGATAGTTCTGCTGTTGGAATCCAGGTGGTGGATTGTTCTTCTGCCCTGAATTGTTGCTCCATGAAAAATTGGGATGATTCTTCCACCATGGGTTGTAGGTGTTGGAATATGGATTGTTCCCTTGTCTGTTGAAATTGTTAACATAATTCACCGTCTCTTCTTGTTGATTTGGCTCTGGTCCTCCTCCATAAGGTGAACTTGTGGATCCGGCAATGCTTTGCGTGCGTAGAGTCTCCATGAATTTGCATATCTGATCCAACTTGGTATTCATTGCTGTGTTGGCTCCAACTTCATAAATTCCAGCAATTGTTTGGATCATGCTCCTTTCTGTTGGCCACAAGGAATTGTTTTTTGCCATTTCCTCGATTAAGTCCCAGGCTTGATCTTCTATTTTTTTCGTCAAAACTCCTACAGCAGTAGCATCAATTATGGTTTCATCCATCCAGAATGTCTATTATAGAAAGTTTGGACTTAAAGCCATTTTAGAATCTCATGGTGAGGACCAAATCTTTGTACCTTTCCCAAGCTTTGTATAGAGTTTTCGAGTCATGTTGTACAAAGGATGTGATGTCATTCCTCAATTTTGTTGTTCTGGATGGTGGAAAATACTTTGCAAGGAATTTGGTGGCTAGAGTGTTCCAAGTTGTGATGGAACCTGCTGGTAGTGAATTTAGCCAAGCCTTAGCTTTGTCTTTTAAGGAATATGGAAAAACCCGCAGTCTCATTGCTTCTTCAGCTGCTCGATTGTAATGAAAGTGCAACAACTTCCAGGAAGTTTTTGATGTGGGCATTAGGATCTTCAGTTGCATTTCCTCCAAATTGCACTGACTGCTGAATCATCTGAATGCATGTTTTGATGCCACATGCATTTGCTGGTAAAGGAGGAAGTACAATACAGGAAATGAAGCCGTCAACAACCAGAATGGTTCTGTCTCGAATGGGTATTGGTGGTGCAACTTCCAAATGTTCAAGTTCCATGTGGACAATTGCTTCTTGGCCTTCTCGCCTTTCTCGTCTCAACTATCTAATGGTTCTTTCAATTTCTGGGTCGAGTGGTCGGATTTCAAAGCTTCTGGTTTGTCTCATGTAGTGTATGAGAACCTGAAAAATAATAAAACAGAAATAATAAGTAAAAAGAAATTAGATATAAGTAACGTATCTAACCTCAAAACTAATAGTGAAAGATAAATAAGTCCCCGACAACGGCGTCAAAAACTTGACCGGCGTTGTCACACGTGTATAACGCAAGCGCACGTATCGTTCTAGTAGTATAAAAAGTATTGATCCCATGAGGACTTAAAACCTTTTATTATCAATTTTTGAAATTAAATGTCTACAAGTATCTAATGGATTGAATGTTTGATTGGGTGAAGACTTAAAAATTAAAACAAGTAAATAAAATGACACGAAAGTAGGTTGAGGAAAATTCAAATTTATAAAACTATCTATGGTTGTGATTTCTTCTAATACCTTTTAAAGATGAAGTGGTTATTTCATGTTTGTGTAATATATTGGTTTACTAACCTGGAACACGAAATTCTACAAAAGCCTCCGTCGATGGTCGGATGCAAATACCCAGTGTAACCCAATTAAATCATATGTCTATGTCAATCAAATTACCTGGATTCATTAAGACTAAGTTCCAATTGTGGTTACCCCCACCCTGTTGGAAATTCTAATCCATGTCCCAAGATCAAAAGAGCAAACAAATATATATATAAATGAATGAACAATAATGAAGTATGGCGGAATCATACTCACAAAGATCGGATTGCGGATGCGTTGATGAAAGTAAAACCACCTCCTTTGTGCTTTGGATGATTCGACCAAGGTAAGAAAAAGAAGCTCCAAGCTTTGTTGATCACTCCAAGCTCAAAGATTAGTTTCTCATAACACCTTTGTATGATCCCTTGATGGTGCTAGCCAAAGATGTGTATTAAAGTTCTAAACTTATACACTTTCTTCACAAAGTTCTTAAGAAAATGGAAGAAAAATGGAGAGCCAAAACTGCAGTGAAGTTTCGGTCATGAGAGGGAGAGGAAGAGTGATTAATTTTTGATTTTATTTATCTTATATATTTGTTTCAAAAACAAAATAAAAGATATACCAACTCTTGTCAAAAGGAAATCAAAGTCAATCACCTTTTCTTTCAAGATTTTGGAGTGTTCCTTACACAATCAACCACCACCTAATCCCATCACCAAAATGGTAATCTTTGACTAGTGATGTGATGGTTGATGTGACATGTGGGCCCCACACGATTCCAAATGCGAGTGGGCCCGCAAACACTCCCGGGCTCGAGTTCGATAATTCCGAATTAGCGAACTTCCATCGCGACGTTAATTAAATCAAATTAATTAAATAATTCTGCCTAGCAAAATTACTATTCACATCGCTAACGAATTAACTCCAAATTAACTCGTTTGCCCGAATTAAAATCTAATTTTAATTCCGCGTCGAAATCGAATTTCGTTTAATATATCGAATATATTATTTTAACGATTAATTCTAAATTAATCTTTCTCTCTCTTTGAATAGTACTTTATCCAAGATAAAGTCTCTCCGCAATTAATCCAAGATTAATTGAGTTCGAATCATACGTCATCGGTGAATCTTCGGGAAGCGACCCAAGAGACCTCTAGATATGTTGGCAGTAAATCCGGTTGTCGAACTATCCGAACACGTACGTACCAAGTACTACGTTTTTACCGATTTACAAGACAAGGTTAGCCTCTAGCAAAACGCCATGTCTACCCAATTCTCTAGAAATATTCTTACTGGAATATAAGATTTATAACAGGCGTAGTATACCGTAGTATAGTGTATAGCAGTCCAGTATCGGATGATCACATGTAAGGCCTGGGGCTGGAGATGTGTCTGCCCCGTACGATACATATATCGGACATCAAGTAACTAGTCTCTTTGAATCGGATAATCCTGACCTTGTCAAATTATCCCGATGGTTGCAACCATTATAGAGTACTAGTTCTGTATCCTGCGCGATCATCATCTCCATATGTCTGAAGTGATACTTCCGTCTTGACATCACACCCAATACACTACGATTCCCGATAAACCTAGAAGAGGTGTACACAGAACCTGTTAAAGCCCTGGACGACCAAAACTAAAGTCTACCGATTGTCGCAAGTACTAGCGATGCAAGTCTCAGGTTAAGACCATATGCACCTACCCTGAAGCGGACTCCCATAGACACGCAGACATACTACCAATGGGATTCCGCGGGGTCTATCCAGAGCGAAGCTGTTTTCCGTACCATCGGTAAAACACAACCTCATACCGCACTTGCATAAGTATCCAAACTCAAATATATAAGAACTATGCTGTTGTGCCCTCACAACACGCACAAGTGCAGTACTAGTCTATTCCGCATTATCGATGTCCAATCTCGATAATACTACGACTAGGGATATTTAATGATTAAACCTTTATGGATTGATACTGTCTCATATCATCTCAATCCGGAATTAATCATAGGGACTTTTACCATTTATATATCAAAGTAAATAAATTACAAAAAAAGGCAAAAGGCAATTTCATTACTACATAGTTAATTTTGTACAATAATACAATATCATTTACAAAATAGTGACGCTATGGGTCATAACTGTCTAACAATCTCCCACTTGGCCTATAGCCAGTCACTCAAGCATCTAATACCTGAACTATGTACATGTCGCTCAAACTTTTCCCGAGGAATAGCCTTCGTCAGCGGATCTGCAATATTATCCTCTAAGGCGATCTTTTCGATCTTCACATCGCCACGATGTATGATCTCTCGAATCAGATGGAATCGTCGAAGAACATGTTTGGATCGTTGATGAGACCTTGGTTCCTTAGCCTGTGCTATAGCTCCGCTATTGTCACAATACAATGGAACGGGCTCAGGCTAACGGAACTACTCCTAATCCAATTAGGAATTTACGGATCCAACTGCCTCTTTTGCTGCTTCAGCTGCTGCAATGTACTCCGCTTCAGTTGTTGAATCGGCAACAGTATCTTGCTTGGAAGATTTCCAGCTCACTGCTCCGTTATTCAAACAAAATATGTACCCAGATTGTGACTTAAAGTCGTCTCTGTCGGTTTGGAAACTTGCATCGGTATACCCAAATACCTCAAGTTCTCCATCTCCATAGATTAAGAAAGCATCCTTAGTTCTGTTAAGATACTTAAGGATACTCTTAACCGCCATCTAGTGATCTTTACCTGGATCGGCCTGATATCGACTGCACATGCTCAAAGCATGGGACACATCAGGTCGTGTACATATCATGGCATATATGATCGATCCGACTGCCGAGGCGAACGGAGTCCGACTCATGTTGTCTCTCTCATCTTGTGTTTTAGGACACATGTCCCTAGATAGATAGACGTCATGTGATATTGGTAACAGTCCCCTCTTGGACTGATCCATGTTGAATCTCTTCAACACTTTATCAATATATGTACTCTGGGAGAGTCCAAGTAGCTTTCTAGATCTATCCCGGTAGATCTTTATTCCTAGAATAAAAGCTGCCTCTCCCAGATCTTTCATGGAGAATTTCAATGAAAGCCAAGCTTTCACCGACGTTAACATGGGAATGTCATTGCCGATAAGCAATACATCGTCGACATAAAGGACAATAAAAGTCAGTGCACTCCCACTAACCTTCTTATATACACAAGGATCATCTTCGTTTTGAATGAATTCATATTCTTTTATGATCTCATCAAAACGCTGGTTCCACGACCGCGATGCTTGCTTCAGTCCATAAATGGACCGATTTAACTTACAAACCTTGTTTGCAAGTCTAGGTGCGATAAAACCGTCAGGCTGTTGCATATAAACATCCTCCGAAAGGTTTCCGTTAAGGAAAGCGGTTTTAACGTCCATCTGCCATATTTCATAATCGTAATATGCAGCTATTGCAAGCATTATCCGAATGGATTTAATCATGGCAACGGGAGAAGGTTTCGTCATAATCAACTCGAAGTCGTTGACGATATCCCTTCGCTACAAGCCTAGCTTTGTACGTTTGTACGTTGCCATCCATGTCAGTCTTCTTCTTGAAGACCCATTTGCATCCAATAGGCTTTACGCCTTCTGGTGCATCAACCAGTGTCCAAACTTGGTTGGTATACATGGAATCCATTTCGGCCTTCATGGCTTCTTGCCATAAAGCGGATTCGATACCTTGTATCGCTTCCTCATACGTAGCCGGTTCATTATCCTCAATAAGATTAATATCTACATGAGGTGAGATCAGGAATCCATACCTCTCAGGTATTACCCTGACTCTCTCCGACCTACGCGGTCCTTGTGTATTTGAAGATTGTGGTTCAGTCTCATCCCAGATGGACTGTTCATGTTCCGTTGATAATTCATTGCCAAGAACAGTATCACTACGACTTTCATCGAGTTCTACTTTCTTCCCACTCAACACTGAATTTAGGAATTCCTTCTCAAGGAAAACCGCATGTAGAGCAACAAATACTTTGTTCTCTTGTGGGTGATAGAAGTAATATCCTTTGGTTTCCCTAGGATATCCAACGAATAGGCATTTATCTGATTTGGGTTCAAGTTTGGTACCTTCCAAACGTTTAACGTATGCCCAGCAACCCCAAATCTTCAGGAATGAGAAACCCGGTTTCTTTCCTGTCCATATCTCATATGGTGTCTGTTCAACAGACTTTGACGGAACCTTATTCAAAATAAGAACTGCACTGTTTAATGCATATCCCCAGAAGAAATTGGCAGCTCAGTGCGACTCATCATCGACCTTACCATGTCCAACAAGGTACGGTTTCTCGTTCGGACACACCATTTAATTGTGGTGTTCTAGGAGGAGTCCACTGTGAAAGAATACCATATTCTTTCAGGTAATCTTGAAACTCATTACTTAAGTATTCGCCACCACGGTCCGACCGTAATGTCTTAATACTCTTGTCTGTTTGTTTTTCAACTTCGTGTCGAAACTCTTTGAATTTCTCAAAATTTTCCGACTTGTGTGTCATTAGATACACATAACCGTAACGTGATGCATCATCGGTAAAGGTTACGAAGTATCGATATCCACCTCTAGCCTGGCTAGACATGGGCCCACAAACGTCACTATGAACGAGGGCTAACAGTTCAGTGGCGCGTTCACCTTTACCGCTAAAAGGTGATTTAGGCATTTTGCCTAATAAGCAAGATTCGCATACGTCATATGAATTTGGATCAAATCCGTCCAAGTACCCACTCTTCGAAAGTGTGGATATGCGAGTCTTGTTAATGTGTCCCAGACGACAATGCCACATATAAGTTTCATCATTTGGATCACTCTTTTTAAGCCTTTTGTTGTTAATTTATATGTAGGAGATTCATTTATATTCAAAATATAAAGACCATTATTGCAACTGCAGTGCATATTTCTGCATCATTTTTATATAAATAAAACCCAGTGTTTCTAAATACAAAAGTGTACCCATTTCGGGTTAACAAAGATACAGATATAATATTCCTAGTCAAACTAGGTACATAATAACAGTCATTTAGTTTAAGTACATGCCCCGAGGGCAGTTCTAACACAAAAGTGCCCACGGCCAAAACAGCAACAGGAGTTCCGTTTCCAACTCGTAGATCAATCTCCCCTGAAGCCAGAGTCCTGCTGTTCTGCAGATCCTGCACATCAGTACATATATGAGAACCACAACCAGAATCAAAAATCCAATTTTTAAAACTAGAAGTAGCCATGTTTATTTCAATAACAAACATACCAGAGGTCGGTGCCTTGCCCGCCTTGATCTCCCTTCTGATCGCGCGTTCGGCGGCAGCAGTCACGCTTCTAGTGACCTCTTTTGCCGCAGTTAAGGCATATGTCTTGTGACTTGTTCCTCGGCTTCCCAGAAGCCATCGGCATCTTGGCCTTGCCCTTGTTCTTACGCTTCTTCTTTTTCACCCCTCCAGTTGCCTTGGCCCCAGCCCTTGACGTCTGAGAGGTCGATGCAAAGTGCGCCTCGCGCTTGTTGCCTTTAAGAAGCTCTTTCTCTGACTCCTTAAGAATGGACAATAGCTCTCCAAGAGTATCGTCCGTATCCATCAACTTGTAGTTGATGATAATTTGCTTCCAAGTATCGGGAAGTGACTGTAAAAGCATTTTACAGTCAGCTCAGCCTCCAAGACTATTCCCAACTTGGCCAGCTCATCAATGTCAGCTATCATTTGAGTCCCGTGGGCCTCAACTGAAGCGCCATCAGTCATACGGGAGCGAAAGAGTTTCTTCACCAACTCATACCTCTCCATCCGCTTATTAGTGCGGTGAAGATCCTTTAGTCTAGCCATCATATTATAAGGATCCAAGTCCCTATTCTGGCGACGAAAGTGTTGAGTCATGGAAGCAAGCATGATCGACTGAGTTGTATCACAATCATCGCTATAGTTTCTCCATAACTCCAGCTCAAGTGGCTCAGTGGGCCTCGGCCCGTGAGGTCTCTGTATGGTGTACAACAGCCTCTCTGCCCCAAGGACTATCCTCAGGTTCATTTCCCAGTCAGCAAAGTTTGTGCCCTTAAATACATTATCACCCATGATTATGTCTCGGACATTTCCTTTGTTTGCCATCTTAACTACGATAGTCCAACTATCTAGTTAACGATATATGGGTACAGTTAAACTGTTACAAGAAAAATAGCATTTTATTAGTCCAACTAATGTTAAAATATTGACGAAATAAATTTTGTAAGCGCGTAAAGCTAAGTATCTGAATGAAATTGCAAATTCAATACTAGCCTCCCACTATTTTCTACAAGTCTCTAACCCTCTGTCGAGTACTGGGGAAATCCAATTTCCTAGTGGGCTAGGATCCCGTTAAATAACACACAACCTTGACTTTGGCCAACAAGTTGTATGATATTTAACTAGGTAGATCTCGAAGATCAATTGGATCCCATCCAATTCCTAGATCCGGTAGGTGGACATCCAAGTCCGAAACATATATATCTAATACATATGTCAATGTATCCAATACATTTTCCTAACCATTTCCTCTGAATCAACTAAGTCTTGGCTTTGGCACAATAAACTTAATGATTCCAGTTAAGCGGGACCCATTGACATGGAAAGTTTCGTAATCAATGTCGATGGACAAGAAGTGATCTTGACTTTGGCCAACAAATCACAACTTGGACAAGACACCGATATGGAACAAAACTCTCATGATTCAAACACATCCTCAATTGACAAAGGTCTTGACTTTGGCCAACAAACCAATGCCAATTTCGGATCTTGAGAAAGAATCACTCAACGGAAGGAAAATCGCTTAATATTGTTTGAGGGATTTTCGTGTGATTGGCAACCAATTAATTTATCTTTGTTAGGTCTCATCATCATACACCCTTAAGCATGCTTCTAAAACATCATAAAGCGCGTAAAGTAAAATAATAGTGATATGCGGATGGATATATAACAATTTGTTCCTAGAACAAATCACTCCATTTCCTCTCCCCGGCTAGCACTATTCTACTTCTACCCAATTACATAATACAATAAGAGAAACCTCATTTATATTGAGGGGAATTAGGTGAGAAGAGAATACAAAGAGATAATAAGAGAAAGGCTGGACACGCAGGTCCCTTCTAATATCCATCCGATATACACTATTCATTCATCACATCCACATTCATTCATTCAATGCATGTTATACAACCAATCTAATCCAATTAATTAGTCTTTAATTAGGTGACAATACAATGTTCAACCAATGGTTTGCTTTTGCGCAAGTCCAACTCGTTTTTGAGAATAAGTACTTGTAGTACGAATTCATGAATTATATCGAACTACTCGTCAAATCCAATTTAAGTCGTATTCAATACTAATCCTTATATTTAATTCCAAATTAAATATTTACACTTTTATTGTGCTTTTATGACTTAGATTCCAAATCTAATTCTATCGGGTCTCAAAGCCCAATCAACATCCAATGTCCGTTTAATTAAAGTCCGATGGGCTTTCAATTGATTTCATTAGGCTTGGGCCTTGGTCAATGTGGGTCAAACCCAATTTCCAAGCCCAATAAGGAATCACCCTCATTTGCCATAAAAATCAATATCAAGCCCATAAGGCCGAATTAAACATAAAAGCCCATTTATTAACATTTGGACTTGGAGTGATTTAGGCCCAATTTTGGATCCAATCCAATTTGCCCAAACTACTTGGTCCAACCAAGCCCATTATGTCCAAATATAATAGTTTTAGGCCCAATTCAAAATTAAGCCCAATTAATCAATTTTAAAATTCCAAATTTTATAACTTAATTAATTAAAGTGTAATGTCATGATTAATCCTTTAAATCAATATTTCCAAAATATCAAATTAATCCATTAATCATATTTTTATCTTAAATACATGTCCAACATTATTTAATCAAAAAATCAAGTCCCTAATCTTCTTCCATGCATTCGGCCAAGGTGATGAAAAATTACCGATTTCGTTTTCAATCCAATCGAATCACAAATCGTCATTTTATGTTCGTTTAAAGTCATCCAATGATCTTATAAACAACAAATCATCATCTCCATGGTCTAGGTAGTATTCGGCCAAGCCTCTCCAAGAGGGGAAAAATTAATCCAATTTATTTTTCATGAAATTGATAATGTATAACATAATGTAACATACATTTAAGCATACTTAATCAATCAAAATCATCAAATCATGCTTCAATCAATTTTGCCCAAATATTACCCTAATATATTTTCATGCTCTTTAAGCTCTGATACCATTGTTGGAAATTCTAATCCATGTCCCAAGATCAAAAGAGCAAACAATATATATATAAATGAATGAACAATAATGAAGTATGGCGGAATCATACTCACAAAGATTGGATTGCGGATGCGTTGATGAAAGTAAAACCACCTCCTTTGTGCTTTGGATGATTCGGCCAAGGTAAGAAAAAGAAGCTCCAAGCTTTGTTGATCACTCCAAGCTCAAGATTAGTTTCCCATAACACCTTTGTATGATCCCTTGATGGTGCTAGCCAAGATGTGTATTAAAGTTCTAAACTTATACACTTTCTTCACAAGTTCTTAAGAAAATGGAAGAAAAATGGAGAGCCAAAACTGCAGTGAAGTTTCGGTCATGAGAGGGAGAGGAATAGTGATTAATTTTTGATTTTATTTATCTTATATATTTGTTTCAAAAACAAATAAAAAAGATACCAACTCTTGTCAAAAGTAAATCAAAGTCAATCACCTTTTCTTTCAAGATTTTGGAGTGTTCCTTACACAATCAACCACCACCTAATCCCATCACCAAAAAGGTAATCTTTGACTAGTGATGTGATGGTTGATGTGACATGTGGGCCCCACACGATTCCAAATGCGAGTGGGCCCGCAAACACTCCCGGGCTCGAGTTCGATAATTCCGAATTAGCGAACTTCCGTCGCGACGTTAATTAAATCAAATTTAATTAAATAATTATGCCTAGCAAAATTACTATTCACGTCGCTAACGAATTAACTCCAAATTAACTCGTTTGCCCGAATTAAAATCTAATTTTAATTCCGCGTCGAAATCGAATTTCGTTTAATATATCGAATATATTATTTTAACGATTAATTCTAAATTAATCTTTCTCTCTCTTTGAATAGTACTTTATCCAAGATAAAGTCCTCTCCGCAATTAATCCAAGATTAATTGAGTTCGAATCATACATCATCGGTGAATCTTCGGGAAGCGACCCAAGAGACCTCTAGATATGTTGGCAGTAAATCCGGTTGTCGAACTATCCGAACACGTACGTACCAAGTACTACGTTTTTACCGATTTACAAGACAAAGTTAGCCTCTAGCAAAACGCCATGTCTACCCAATTCTCTAGAAATATTCTTACTGGAATATAAGATCTATAACAGGCGTAGTATACCGTAGTATAGTGTATAGCAGTCCAGTATCAGATGATCACATGTAAGGCCTGGGGCTGGAGATGTGTCTGCCCCGTACGATACATATATCGGACATCAAGCAACTAGTCTCTTTGAATCGGATAATCCTGACCTTGTCATACTATCCCGATGGTTGCAACCATTATAGAGTACTAGTTCTGTATCCTGCGCGATCATCATCTCCATATGTCTGAAGTGATACTTCCGTCTTGACATCACACCCATACACTACGATTCCCGATAAACCTAGAAGAGGTGTACACAGAACCTGTTAAAGCCCTGGACGACCAAAACTAAAGTCTACCGATTGTCGCAAGTACTAGCGATGCAAGTCTCAGGTTAAGACCATATGCACCTACCCTGAAGCGGACTCCCATAGACACGCAGACATACTACCAATGGGATTCTGCGGGGTCTATCCAGAGCGAAGCTGTTTTCCGTACCATCGGTAAAACACAACCTCCTACCCACTTGCATAAGTATCCAATACTCAAATATATGAGAACTATGTTGTTGTGCCCTCACAACACGCAAAGTGCAGTACTAGTCTATTCTGCATTATCGATGTCCAATCTCGATAATACTACGACTAGGGATATTTAATGATTAAACCTTTATGGATTGATACTGTCTCATATCATCTCAATCCGGAATTAATCATAGGGACTTTTACCATTTATATATCAAAGTAAATAAATTACAAAACGGTAAAAGGCAATTTCATTACTACATAGTTAATTTTGTACAATAATACAATATCATTTACAAAATAGTGACGCTATCGGTCATAACTGTCTAACACACCCGACATGTAAGTGTTCCTAGAACATACCAAGATCGTCTAAGAGTGATTCGTGTGTGAATTAATTAAAGGGAGTTGCGGAATACTCACATTGATCGGTTGTTGGATCTAGAGATTTCAAAACTTTTCTTTGTTGAAGATGAAGCTCCAAGCTTGGAATAGAGTTCTAAACCCTTGGGTGAGTTTCCCTATCACCTTGATTCACTCCTTTAAGTGCTAGCTTTGAACAAAAATGAAAGAGAAAATTTATACTCCAAGGTCCATTGTATTCGGCAATGAGAGAGTTTTTGGGAGAGAATGAATAGTAAGTCCTCTTTCTTCCAAAGTTTGACTTAGTTTAAATATATTAAGTTTAGTGTTGGAATAGGTTTGAGTGAATTAAAAGCAATCCAAGCCTTTTTTTCAACTAATAACAACTTCCATCAATTGTGTAGACATTTGATGTAAGTTGGTGGGCCCCACTTTAAATTCCAAATTTAAGACGGACAATCCAACACGCAACTTCGCTTGGGCCCGAGTTCGTTTAATTCCGAATTAAACGAATTTTCTGTTGCGACTTAATTAAATCCAATTTAATTAAATAATAATGCCTCGTAATATTATTACGCAAGTCGCTTACGAATTAATTCCAAATTAATTCGTTTGCTTGAATTAAAATCCAATTTTAATTCCGCTTTGAAATCTAATTTCAATTAATATATCTAATATATTATTTTAGCCTAATTAAATAGATTAAACAGTAAAATCCAATTTTACTATTAAATTCATTTTGCCAATTAATTCCAAATTAATCACGTTCTCTCTTCTCGACGAATTTAATCTCATATAAATTCTCGACGCAATTAATCCCATATTAATCCTTTCTCTGTTAATTAATCCCAGATTAAAACTTGCCATAATTAATCCCAGATTAATTTTCTCTCTCATAATTAATCCCATATTAATTTTATGTACGAGTCAAATCTCATCGGTGAATCTTTGGGAAGCGACCCAAGAGATCACTGGATATGTTGGCAGTAAATACGGTCATCTGACTATCCGAATACGTGCGTACCTGGTACCACGTTCCTACCGATTTACAAGACATGGTTGGCTTCTAGCAAAGCACTATGCCTACCTAATTATACAGAAATATTCTTTAAAGGAATATATAATCTTTGTCAGGCGTAGTATACGTAGTATTGCGTATTACGATCCAGTATCAGATGTCACATGCTAGGCCTGGGGCTGGAATTGTGTCTGCCCCGTACGAAACATATATCGGATCATTGGCAACTAGTCTCTATTATCGGATAATCATGACCTAGTCATATTATCCCGATGACTGCAGTACTTACGAGTACCAGTTATGTATCCCTGCGTGATCATCATCTCCATATGACTAAAGTGATACTTCCATCTTGACATCACACCCAATACACTACGATTCTCGATATACCCAGAAGAGGCGTACACAGAACCTGTTAAAGCCCCGGACGACCAAAACCAAAGTTTACTGATTGTCGCAAGTATTAGCGATGCAAGTCTCACGTTAAGACGAAATACACCTACGCTGATTCGGATTCCCATAGACACATAGTCATACTACCAATGGGATTTCGAGGGGTCTATCCAGAGCGAAGCTGTTTCCATACCATCGGTAAACAAAACCTCTTATTACACTTGCATGAGTATCCAATACCCAAATATATGAGAACTATGCCATCACGCTTCTATAACACCCATAAGTGTAAAACTTGCCTATTCCGCATTATCGATGTCCAATCTCGATAATACTACGACTAGGGATATTTAATGATTAAACCTTACGTGGATTAATATTGTCTCATATCTTATTAATCTGGTACTAATCATATGGGCTTTTATTATTTATATATCCCGGTAATCCAATTACAAATGATAAAAGAGCAATTTCCATTGTCACATAGTTAATTTGTACAACAACACCATGTTCTGTATAAATAGTGATGATATGGGTCATAATTATCCAACAATCTCCCACTTTGCCTCTAGCCAATCACTCAAGTGTCCTACACCTGAACTATGTACGGGTCGCTCAAACTTCTGCTTAGAAACAGCTTTCATCAGCCGATTTACAATGTTATCATCTGATGCATTTTATTCGATCATCACATCGCCTCGATGTATGATTTGACGAATCAGATGAAATAGTCGAAGTATATACTTGGATCGTTGATGAGACGGCAATTCCTTTGCCTGTGCTGTAGCCCAGATCAGATGCTAACAGAACTACACCTAATCTAATTAGGATTATATAGATCCAAAATTCTTCTTTTGCTGCATCAGCTGCTGTAATGTTCCGCTTTTGTTCTTTATTCGGCAACAGTATCTTGCTTGGAAGATTTCCAGCTCACTGTTCCGTTATTCAAACTAAATGTGTACCCTTATTGCGACTTAAAGTCGTCTTTGTCGGTTTGGAAACTTGCTGTGGTTAACATAGTCACCTCAAGTTCTCATTTCCCCATATTCCTAGAAAGCATACTTAGTTCGTCCAAGTTACTCAAGGATGTTCTTTACGTCAATCCAGTGACCATCACCTGGATTGGCCTTATAGCGTCTACATATGCTCAAAGCATATCAAACATCAGGTCACATATATTTCAAAATTGTATGAGCTCTGGGAGGGTTGTCAGCAGCTTTCTAGATCTATCCCAGTAGATCTTTATTCCTCTAATAAAGTCTGCTTCTCCCAGATATTCCATCGAGAATTTTAATGAAAACCAAGCTTTCACCGATTATATTATGGGAATGTTATTGCTAAGAACCAATACATCATCATCTTATAGGACATTCATTGTCAGTGAGCTCCCACTAACCTTCTTATATACACAAGAATCATCAACGTTTTGAATGAAATCATATACCATTATGATCTCATCTAAACATTGGTTCCAAGAATACAATGCTTGCTTTAATCCATAAATGGATCGATTTAACTTGCAAACCTTGTTTACATGTTTCGGCAAGACAAAACCGTCAGGATGTTTGTAAACATCCTCTAAATGGTTTCCGTTAAGGAAAACTATTTTGACGACCATCTACCATATTTCATTATGAAATATACAGTAATAGCAAGCATTATCCGAATGGATTTGATCATGGCAATGGGTAAAAGTTGTCGTCATAATCGACACCATGTTGATGACGATACCCTTTCGCTACAAGCCTAGCTTTGTACGTTTATATGTTGCCATCCACGTTTGTCTTCACCATGAAGACCCATTTGTTACCAATAGGCACAATGCCTTCTGGTATGTCAACCAGTGTCCAAACATGGTTGGTATACATGGAATCCATTTTGGACTTCAAGGCACTTTGCCATATAGTGGAGTCGATACCTCATATCACTTTCTCATACGTAGTCGGTTCAGTATCCTCAATAAGACTAATGTCTCCATAAGGTGAGATCACAAACCCATATCTCTTAGGTTGTTTTCTGATTCTCTCTGACGTACGCGGTTCTTGTGTATTCGAAGATTGTTAAACAGTCTCTGTTGGACAATTATGACCCATATCATCACTATTTGTACAGAGCATGGTGTTGTTGTACACATTAACTATGTGACAAAGGAAATTGCGCTTTTATCATTTGTAATTGGATTACCGAGATATATATAAATTATAAAAGTCCATATGATTAGTACCAGATTAATAAGATATGAGACAATATTAATCCACTAAGGTTTATTTATTAAATATCCATAGTCGTAGTATTATCGAGACTGGACATCGATAATGCGGAATAGACTAGTATTTCACTTGTGTGCATTATATAGGCATAACGTCATAGTTCTCATATATTTGGGTATTGAATACTCATGCAAGTGTAATAGGAAGTTCTATTTACCGATGGTACGGAAACAGCTTCGCTCTGGATAGACCCATCGGAATCACATTAGTAGTATGAATATGTGTCTATAGGAATCCAAATCATGGTAGGTGTATTTGGTCTTAACCTGAGACTTGCATCACTAATACTTATGACAATCAGTGTACTTTGGTTTTGGTCGTCTGGGGCTTTAACAGGTTCTGTGTACGCCTCTTCTAGGTATACTGAGAATCGTAGTGTATTTGGTGTGATGTCAAGATGGAAGTATCACTTTAGTCCTATGGAGATGATGACCACGCAGGGATACGGAATTGGTACTCGTAAGTACTGCAGTCATCGGGATAATATGACTAGGTCATGATTATCCGATAATAGAGACTAGTTGCCAATGATCCGATATATGCTTCGTACGGGGCAGACACAATTCCAGCCCTAGGCCTAACATGTGACATTCGATACTGGATCGTAATACGCAATACTACGTATACTACGCCTGGCAAAGATTGCATATTCCTTTAAAGAATATTTCTGGAGAATTAGGTAAGCACGATACTTTACTTGAAGCCAACCATGTCTTGTAAATTGGTGAGAATGTGGTGCCGGGTACACACGTATTCGGATAGTCTGATGACCGTATTTACTACCAACATATCTAGAGATCTCTTGGGTCGCTTCCCGAAGATTCACCGTTGAGATTTGACTCGAACTGAAAATTAATCTTGGTTTAATTATGAGAGCGAAAATTAATCTGGGATTAATTACGGCAAGAATTAATCTGGGATTAATTAACAGAGAAAGACTTAATCTGGGATTAATTGGGTCGAGAATTTATATTGGATTAAATTCGTCGAGAAGTGAGAACGCGGTTAATTTGGAATTAATCGGTAAAATAAATTTAATGGTGAAATTAGATTTTACTATTTAATTTATTTAATTGGGCTAAAATAATATATTAGATATATATTAATTGAAATTAGATTTCAATGCGGAATTTAAATTGGATTTTAATTCAAGCGAACAAATTAATTTTGAATTAATTCGTAAGCGACTTACGTAATAATATTGCGAGGCATTATTATTTAATTAAATTGGATTTAATTAAGTCGCAACGGAAAATTTATTTAATTCGGAATTAAACAAATCCGAGCCTGAGCGAAGTTGAGTGTTGGATTGTCCGACTTAAATTTGGAATATAATGTGGGACCCACCAACTTACATCACTTATCATTCAAGTGGTTGAGAGCTTTTATGATAGCTTCTCCAACACACTTTGTTTTTTATTTTGCTTTTGAAAAAACATTTACACATTTTTGACAAGTCAACTTGTGTAACACCTTTTTGTTTTAGAAACAAAAATAAGCAAACAACTATTCATTCTTCTCTCTCTCAAATGCCGAACTCCATTTCTTCTTGGAGGAGAAATTTTTCTTTCATTTTTTGTTCTTGCTAGGACATCAAGGAGTGAATCCAGGTGATAGGGAAACTCACCCAAGTGTTGGAAACACTCAAGAAAGCTTGGAGCTTCCACGGAAATGCATAAAAAGTTTTGAATCATTCGATCAATGTGAGTATTTTCCGCAACTCTTCTGATTTTATTCACACACAAATCACTCTTAGACGATCTTGGCATGTTCTAGGAATACTTACAATGGTATCAAAGAGATCTAAGTTTGATTTGGAATTCTAGGGTTCATGGACTTTAATTTGGGAATTTATGCTTGAAGTATGTATTTTCTTAAATTGATGGTTTGGTTGAGCTTGTATGATTTTCAATTGGATTTGTACATTGTTGGAATTGTGAAAAATTGATAGGATTAATTTTCCCCAATTTGTATGCCTTGGCCGAATACATGACCTAGAGTGCTCATGGTTAATTTTTTTGAAAATTAAACAATTGGATGTTGATAAGTGGTAAATGTATCACTATTTCCCACTCATTTGACCTAATATTTTGTATAGTTTCTTGAGTTTTGTGAATATTTTGATGTGTTTTGTGTTATTTTGCAGATAAATAAAGGTTCAGGATATCCTGGAGGTGATTTGGGGCCAAAACATTGAAAAACAGGCAAAAGGGCATTTTGGTCATTGGGCGCGTCGCGACGCCTAACGTGCGCCACACCATGCTTTCATACGATGGGGACACATGTCAGAATCTGAGAAGTTTGACTTTGCTAACGTGCGCCAGACTTTGCTAATGTGCACCGTGCCACGTGTCAACATCACAGCCGATCTGCTAACGTGCGTCGTGCCCCATGTCATCATCCTATGGTGCCAATAATCACTTTCGCCACGTGTCACCACGTCAGTGCCACGTCATCTCCACATCAGCGCCATGTCAGCTTAATTATTGACACATTTATCCTAATTTCCACGTGGCAGAGAAGAATCTGAAATGGATGAATCAGAGCTTGACATGTCAGCGCGTTGCGACACAAGATGAAACATGAGCGTCGTGACGCGTGGAGCTTACCGAGGCCTATAAATAGAGCTCGAAGTTTCAGTTTTAGATGTACCTTCCTCTCTGAATTATCTGATGTAAATAGGAAGTTTTCTATCTAGTTTCTTTTAATTTCAGTTTTGTAATTAAATTTTAATTACGTTATGTAATAGTAATAGTAATTTACTTTCTTTACTTTTACAGTTTTTACTATTCAACCTGTTGGGGTTGGTGCTCAGAGCGCTAATTCCCGGTTGTATTTCTGTTGAATATTTCTGTAAAACATTATTATTATGAATAATATATGCAGTTTCTATAATATAATCTATCTTTTAATATGGTAAAGACGTAATGACCTTAGAATGATTAGTCATGGTACTGTTGCAAAAGCGTCGCAACAAACATTGAGTAGTATCATGACGTTGTCATTTTCAGACAGTTCATGGTCAAGGTTTACACTACTTGGTCAGTATAGTAAACCCGTTGAGACCGGTACATGTCGTATACTGGAATATATGATTCCAATGGTTTCTCAATGAACCATAAGTCTTGGAGACTAGTATAGACGTGTAGGTGTTTATAGCGGATAAACACTTAACGACTCACCGAAGATTCTTAATGGATGGTACACCAGCGTCAATAAGAATCTTCTTGGGTTGAGTAGCACTTGTGATTCTTAGACTTGAGATGCCATTGTGGGCACATGAGACATCTTCTACACTTAGATGGAAGTCACGTCACCGATCTATTTAGATTAGACCTCCGCATGTTCATTGGGTGTAGATAGATCCTCATGGGTGTCCTATGTGTATCAAGATAGGATCCGTCAGTTCTGTGTACCAGAGCATAGGTAGTCCATATGATTAGTAATCAGATAAAACCATGGGCCCGTGGTAAAGTTTAGAAGCTAGTTCTAAACATTATTTTCAGATTGCAAATAGAATTTTCGACTGGATAATCCCTACAGAGATTTGGCGTTTACATCTATATCTCTGGGATTTATCCGGATACCTGTGACGGAGGAATTATACATTTGCCATGACCTCGACCTGTATGGTTCAGCGAGAGTATAAATTGACGGATATACCTGAATCTAGAGAGTCTCAATAATGAAACATACTCGTAGAGCACTAGAGCAACATTGATAAATAATATTGATTATTTATAAAGTCGTTTAAAGGTTAAACGCTAGATACGTGCTGAAAGAACTAAATAGTCATTTGCTTAATTATTGTGTATTTACATTTAATACTTGATTAATTTAAGTACACATTAATTAATAGTCAAAATGAGTTATTTGACTTATATCCTAAATGAATATATGTTTTTAATATTTAATGTAAATATTATACATATATTTAATATATTTGTATTTAATTAATTAATTAATCATTTAATTGTTAAATGATTAAATTAATTAAAATATAAATATCTTACATTAGGATATATTAATTAAATGATGTTAGTTGCAATTGTTGACTTAAATAAATATCTATAAAGTAGTTTTAGATATTTATATTAAGATAACAAATGCATTTGTAATGAAAATGAAATGAAAAACTTGTAATTTCATGCTTGTTGAATTCGGCCATAGGCTAATTTGCACAAGTATAAATTGTTTTCATTTGCTTTTCATTTGGTTAACCTAATAAATTTTACAAAACATAAATCTCCATTGAAGAAGCTAAAGGAACTTTGAGAAAAAGAAAGACAAAATCAAAAAGGCTTGGAAATTTAGTAAGTTTCTCAAACTTGCTATTAGTAAGGAATTTGTTCCTTAGGTTCTAGGCTTTAATATATGATATTCTTAGGATGTCTCTTTCTTTGTTCCTTGTGGTTTTTGTTGATGGAAGTTTTGGTGAAGTGTGAAGCATGTGTAATGAAGGATGTGTATAACTATTGTAGTAATAAACTTTCTTTTAAGGTTTTAGAAACCATGTTGCTAATCTAGAGTTGTTGACCCACTCTTAAATGACCTAGATTTGATCTTGAGTTGTTTCATTGTGTTGAGACTTGGATTGGATGGAAGAATGATGATTGAAACATTTGATTTAACCAATTTGGTCTAATTTGTCCAATTTGATGAAATTGAAAAATTAGGGTTCATAACCAATTCCCAATTTGGGACTTTTCATATATGTTGTGTATTTGGGTGTGTATATGATGCATATAAAGTTTCATGTTGATTGGATTACATTAGGATGTGTTTTGAAGCATGAAATAACCAAATGGCCAAAATGTGCACTAATGAGTGCATTCGGCCTTGATGATGATTTGGGGTTTTTTTGTTGCTTTTGTTGTTTTGATGTTTTTAACATGCTAAGTTCATCTTAGAAATGATTTAGAATCATTCAAAATTGATTTGATCAATTTCGGACTAAAATGGACAAAAATACAAAGTAAGGGTATTTCGGTAAATTCACTTAAATATGATTTATTGAATTTATTTTCATAATTTGATTATTGGAATGTTAAATAAATATGTTTATTTAATTAATCCGAGAAAAATTTTTGAAATCTGAAAATCAGATTTTCACCGCTTCCGTTGCGTTACCAGATTCACCCCTAAAAACCCCTACAAAATGGTATCAGAGCGAGTCTGATTCTAGGCCACCTAATATAATTAGCCTTCATTGAATCAAGTTTTAATCATGTTTTCTTGACTTTATGCATGCTTATTAGGATCTAAATTGGTTAGATTTAGGGTGTATGACACTTAGCGGAAAATCCCTAATTAATAAGGTTTGAATGTAATTATGTATTTGATGCATGTTATATGGTCCGTCTTGTCAATACGGTTTATGAATACTTCTTTGTGACTACATCCGAGACCGTGCCTCTGCTGTGAGGATGTAGCCGATAAAGATTTATTTATACCGGACTAGGTAAATTCAAGTAAACGCGGAATTCTGAACGTGCCCTAGCTGTCAGGATTACGTAAGTAACTTGAGTTTATCATTGACGAGTTTAACCTTGGTACGTCTCCTTGTGGGACTGCCTTCGTAGCGACAATGAGAAACGGCCAGGACCGGATAATTAGGAGTCACTATTGAGTGATTGAAAAATGAGTTGTCTACCTGATGAATATACGTAGGCGAGACCGTGCCTCTGCTGTGAGCTGAAATATATTCACGGGATCCACCTTTCACTATTAGTATTTAATTTGATAATTAAATATTTGTATTCTGTTTTGGGATTACAGTATTGCATGATTTAGTGGGAGGGGCATATTAGATTAAAAATCCATGATCTAGTTTATGCTTTTGATATTATATGAAACTGCTTTATTTCTGCTAACCGTTTTTCGTGATCTATATGATAGATTGGCGATGGTGACACAAACCACAAAACATTTTGCGCGTATGCTTGATGCGAACAAACTGAAAGGCGCTGAGAACTTTGCTGACTGGGAATTGGATTTGAGGATTGTCCTCGATTCCGAAAAGCTGGGTTATGTTCTTGAGGGTCCGTTGCCCCTTGCAGTGGGTGCGGATGCTTCGGAGGAGGAACGCCAAGTTTTTGAAACTTGGAAGGATGATGATTTAAGGGTTAAATCATACATCCTTAGTTCACTGTCTCCGAAACTCAAGCAACAGTACTATGGTATGCTAGATTCCTATAGTATGATGACGCGATTGAGACAATCGTTTGAGAACCAAGAACAAGTGATTGTTCACAAAGTCGCCAAGGAACTGTTCCATGCGCGTCTGGATGAGGGGCAAAGTGTTAGCCCACATGTTCTTCAGATGATCGATTTGATCAATCAATTGAGGCAACATAATCTCATCTTGAATGACATTCTCGGTAGGAGGGTCATTCTTGGTTCACTACCAGCTTCATTTCGCCAGTTCATGATGTACTTCAACATGCACGGGACTGTCTGTACCTACCAGGAGCTACATAGGATGTTGCTCACGGCAGAAGAGGACCTTAAGAATGGAGTACCGACTCGCCCTCCTAGAACTACTTCTCTTTCGGCTTCTTCCCAAGGATGGTCCAAGGGAAAGAACAAGAAAGGCAAGAAGAAGAATAAGGCTTTTGGTCCTCAACAACATGCGAAGATTGCAAAGCCCAAAAGGGCTTCTGAAGACAAATACCACCACTGCGGCAAAGTCGGTCACTGGAAAAGGAACTGTCCCGATTACATTGCCCAGCTGAGGAGAGACAGAGCATCTGCATCAGATACTTTTATTTTTCCAGTTATTGATTTATCTTTGGCTTGTGAAGCCGTTACATCCAACTGGATTTTAGATTCTGCTTGTCTCATTCACATTTGCAATTCGTTGCAGGTGCTGAAGGAAAGTAGGAGGCTAAAGCCCGGGGAGATGCAGTTGCGGTTCGAGAGTGGAGACTCTTTGGATGCAGTTGCAGTGGGAGTATGCGAGATCTCATTGCCGAATGAGACACTTTTGTTAAATGAATGCCATTTTGTACCTGGATGTGTAACTAATATTATATCACTTTTTGTATTGGATACATAAGGCTTTTGTATTAATATTAAGAATAGTTCTTTATATTTATATGATAGTAATAATATTCAGATCCTTTGTTGTCCAAACCAGCATGGTCATTATACATTGCAAACTTCTAAAGATATATTAAATACTGGAGTTAATAAACGTAGTTTACCTGTAATTAATAATACCGAACTTTGGCATATGAGACTTGGTCACATTGGCGTTAAACGCTTACCCAATTGGTTAGGAATGGTTTGATATCAGATCTTACCATTGAATCCTATCCAACTTGTGAATCCTGTATTCAGGGTAAGATGACCAAAGCCCATTTTCTGGTGTTGGACACCGCGCCACTAACTTACTGAAACTCGTACATTCTGATGTATGTGGTCCACTAAGTCAAACTGCTCACAGTGGTTATTCGTACTTCGTTACCTTTACCGATGATTTATCACGGTACGGTTATGTGTATTTGATGCGACATAAATCGGAAACCTTTGAAAAGTTAAAAGAGTTCCGAAATGAAGTAGAAAAACAAACTGGTAAATGTATTAAATGCCTTCGATCAGACCGGGTGGCGAATATATGAGTGGTGAGTTCATGGATTATATGAAGGAGAATGGGATTCTCGCTCAATATACTCCTCCAGGTACACCACAGCACAATGGTGTATCTGAAAGGAGAAATCAGACTTTATTGGATATGGTCCGATCGATGTTGAGTTTCACAGATTTGCCCTATTACTTATGGGGCTACTCTCTTAACAGCCGCACATTTTTTGAATAAGATTCCTTCAAAGGCTGTTCCTACGACACCGTATCAGATATGGTTCGGTAGGAGACCAAATCTTAATTATATTAAGGTTTGGGGTTGTCCTGCCTATGTCAGGGTGACTCAGCAAGATAAGCTTTCACCTCGAGGGAAAAAGTTTAGGTTTGTTGGATATCCTTTGAATACGAGGGGATATCTATTCTATGATACCGAGCATCGAAATGTATTCGTAGCTCGCTTCGCAAAATTTCTAGAAGTAGAATTTTTGTCAGAAGGTGGTAATCATAGACAGGTTAAGCTTGATGAAGTCCAACCTGAAAACAACGAACCAACGGAGGAACCTGAAGTTCAAGTAGATGAAGGACCTTCAACACACACACTCTGTAGGTCAAAAATGGTATCTAGACCTCCTGAACGCTTGTATTTGATACAAGAAAAGAGTCTGGATGTTCTCTTAGTTGAAGAGACATATCATTTCACCTATAGACAATCGATGTTGGACATCGACTCCGTGAAATGGAAAAGTGCCATGAAATCCGAGATAGACTCAATGCACGAGAATCAAGTTTGGGACTTGATTCCGCTTCCCGAAGGAATTGTTCCTATCGGTTGTAAATGGGTTTACAAGAGGAAGCGCGGGCCTGATGGTAAGGTTGAAATTTACAAGGCCCGACTGGTAGCAAAAGGTTACACGTAGCGACCTGGTGTCGACTACGATGAAACTTTTTCACCAGTAGCAATGCTTAAGTCTATCCGGATTTTGCTTTCTATAGCTGCGTATCATGACTACGAGATTTGGCAAATGGATGTCAAAACGGTTTTTCTAAATGGATTTCTTGATGAAGAAATCTATATGGAACAGCCGGAAGGTTTCGCGTCCAGCGAAACCTCGGGTATGGTATGTAAGCTTAAGAAGTCCATTTATGGAATTAAACAAGCTTCACAAAGTTGGAATCTTCGATTGGACGAGATTATTAGATCGTCTGGTTTTCTCAAGAATTCGGAAGAATCCTGTGTGTATCAGAAGGCCAGTGGGAGCATGGTCGTATTTTTAGTCCTATATGTTGATGACATCCTAATCATTGGGAATGATTTAGGTATGTTACAAAGTTTAAAAGCGTACCTCTGTAAGAATTTCTCCATGAAGGACCTGGGAGAAGCTTCCTATGTTTTAGGGATAAAACTCTATAGAGATAGACAAAGGAGGCTGATTGGGTTATCCCAATCAACGTACATAGATAAGATCTTGGAACGGTATAGTTTTGGTAACTGTAAGACAGCAAACATACCGTTCAGACATGGGATTCATCTTTCTAAGAAGATGTGTCCACAAACAGAAGATGAGAAGGTTAGAATGTCTAACCAACCTTATACTTCGTGTTTGGGTAGCATAATGTATGCCATGTTATGTACGAGGCCTTATATCAGTTTCGCTGTTAGCGTAACTAGTCGATATCAGTCCAATCCAGGTAATGACCATTGGATGGCCATCAAACATATCCTAAAGTATCTTAAAGGTACTAAGGATAAGTTGATTATATATGGAGGAAACGAACTGCATGTTAATGGGTATACAGACTCCGATTTCCAATCGGATCTCGATGATAAAAAGTCTACATCTGGATTTGTCTTTACCCTTAACGGAGGTGCAGTTTGTTGGAAGAGTTCCAAACAGGGATCAACAATAGATTCCACCACTGAGGCGGAATATATTGCAGCTTCTGAAGCTGCAAAGGAGGCTGTGTGGATAAAGAACTTTATCACAGAATTGGGAGTTGTCCCAAGTATCGAGAATGCGATTCCGTTATACTGTGATAATACTGGGGCCATTGCGCAAGCAAAGGAACCGAGGGCGCATCAGAAGTCGAAGCATATGGAACGCAAGTACCACATCATTCGAGAGATCGTGTCACGAGGGGATATTGTCGTGTGCAAGGTACCGAGTGAAGATAATGTAGCAGACCCGCTGACGAAGGCCATACCTCCGAAGTTGTTTGATAAACACGTGGAGTCGATAGGTATTAGATACAATCAATATTGGTACTAGAGCAAGTATGAGATTTTTTTGGGGTTGGTGCTCAGAGCGCGAATTCCCGGTTGTATTTTTGTTGAATACTTCTGTAAAATATTATTATTATGAATAATATATGCAGTTTCTATAATATAATCTATCTTTTAATATGGTAAATACGTAATGACCTTAGAATGATTAGTCATGGTACTGTTGCAAAAGCGTCGCAATGGACATTGAGTAGTATCATGATGTTGTCATTCTCAGACAGTTCCTGGTCAAGGTTTACACTACTTGGTCAGTATAGTAAACCTGTTGAGACCGGTACATGTCGTATACTGGAATATATGATTCCAATGGTTTCTCAATGAACCATAAGTCTTGGAGACTAGTATAGACGTGTAGGTGTTTATAGCGGATAAACACTTAACGACTCACCGAAGATTCTTAATGGATGGTACACCAGCGTCAATAAGAATCTTCTTGGGTTGAGTAGCACTTGTGATTCTTAGACTTGAGATGCCATTGTGGGCACATGAGACATCTTCTACAATTAGATGGCAGTCACATCACTGATCTATTTAGATCAGACCTCCGCCTGTTCGTTGGGTGTAGATAGATCCTCAGGGTGTCCTATGTGTATCAAGATAAGATCCGTCAGTTATGTGTACCAGAGCATAGGTAGTCTATATTATTAGCAATCAGATAAAACCATGGGCCCGTGGTAAAGTTTAGAAGCTAGTTCTAAACATTCTTTTGAGATTGCAAATAGAATAGTCGACTGGATAATCCCGATAGAGATTTGGCGTTTACATCTATATCTCTGGGATTTATCCGGATACCTGTGATGGAGAAATTATACATTTGCCATGACCTCGACCTGTATGGTTCAGCGAGATTATCCGTGATCGACATAATCTACGGGTGGATAGATTATGGACACGAAATTAGATTTCGTGACGGATATACCTGAATCTAGAGAGTCTCAATAATGAAACATACTCATAGAGCACTAGAGCAACATTGATAAATAATATTGATTATTTATAAAGTCCTTTAAAGGTTAAACGCTAGATACGTGCTGAAAGAACTAAATAGTCATTTGCTTAATTATTGTGTATTTACATTTAATACTTGATTAATTTAAGTACACATTAATTAATAGTAAAAATGAGTTATTTGACTTATATACTAAATGAATATATGTTTTTAATATTTAATGTAAATATTATACATATATTTAATATATTTGTATTTGATTAATTAATTAATTATTTAATTGTTAAATGATTAATTAATTAAAATATAAATATCTTACATTAGGATATATTAAGTAATGATGTTAGTTGCAATTGTTGACTTAAATAAATATCTATAAAGTAGTTTTAGATATTTATATTAAGATAACAAATGCATTTGTAATGAAAATGAAATGAAAAACTTGTAATTTCATGCTGTTGAATTCGGCCATAGGCTAATTTGCACATGTATAAATTGTTTTCATTTGCTTTTCATTTGGTTAACCTAATAAATTTCACAAAACATAAATCTCCATTGAAGAAGCTAAAGGAACTTTGAGAAAAAGAAAGACAAAATCAAAAAGGCTTGGAAATTTAGTAAGTTTCTCAAACTTGCTATTAGTAAGGAATTTGTTCCTTAGGTTCTAGGATTTAATATATGATATTCTTAGGATGTCTCTTTCTTTGTTCCTTGTGGTTTTTGTTGATGGAAGTTTTGGTGAAGTGTGAAGCATGTGTAATGAAGGAAGTGTATAACTATTGTAGTAATAAACTTTCTTTTAAGGTTTTAGAAAGCATGTTGCTAATCTAGAGTTGTTGACCCACTCTTAAATGACCTAGATTTTATCTTGAGTTGTTTCATTGTGTTGAGACTTGGATTGGATGGAAGAATGATGATTGAAACATTTGATTTAACCAATTTGGTCTAATTTGTCCAATTTGATGAAATTGAAAAATTAGGGTTCATGACCAATTCCAAATTCGAAGCTTTTCATATATGTTGTGTATTTGGGTGTTTATATGATGCATATAAAGTTTCATGTTGATTGGATTACATTAGGATGTGTTTTGAAGCATGAAATGACCAAATGGCCAAAATGTGCACTAATGAGTGCATTCGACCTTGATGATGATTTTGGGGTTTTTTGTTGCTTTTGTTGTTTTGATGTTTTGAACATGCTAAGTTCATCTTAGAAATGATTTAGAATCATTCAAAATTGATTTGATCAATTTCGGACTAAAATGGACAAAAATACAAAGTAAGGGTATTCGGTAAATTCACTTAAATATGATTTATTGAATTTATTTTCATAATTTGATTATTGGAATGTTAAATAAATATGTTTATTAATTAATCCGAGAAAAAGTTTTGAAATCTGAAAATCGGATTTTCACCGCTTCCGTTGCGTTACCGGATTCACCCCCTAAAAACGCCTACACAACCATGAGGAGGTAACTTCCCCTTACTAGGGTGAAAGATAATTGTTTTACTATTGCTATTTAGATTAATCTCCCTTAATTATAATATATTCACTATTTAAAATTTGACTTAAAACGGATACCGCTATATTGGTCAGTTAGTAATTGATTTTAAACTGGTTTAAACCTGACTAAGCAAGGATACCGCCAGATTGGTCGGTTGGTAATTAAATTTTACTACCGCCTATATGGCAGGTTTATTTTTGTTCCGCCTTTATAGCTGGTTGGACTTAATTTGACTTGATTAGGTTACCGCCTATATGGCTAGTTGGTAAAATAATCACAAGTTAATATATTATATTAAGGGAGATATCTAAATAATAAATAGTAAAAGTTGATCCTTTTACCTTAGTATTTTATTTTATTGTAATTTACTTTTCAGCTTTTACTTTACCGTAATTACTTTTCAGTATTTTTACTTTGTCTTTTACTTTTAAGTTTTTACTAGCCCTAGTTATGTGTCGTAACTAAGTTAGTTATCTGGGGTTGTGATGAATTCTAACATCACCAGTTTATAAGGGGTTATTTTATAGTTTGGGTTATTAATGGTTTATTTATTAAGTCTTAATCTTAATACGTCTTGTTAATTGGCCACTGATAAGATTGATCTGGTAAATCTAAAATAAACTTGACAAAGGAATTTTAGGTTTCAACCTTAGACTTAGTAGCCCACGATCGTCCTTGAGGATAGATAACCCTTTAATAGATTTCCTTACAGGATAGACATATACATGTCGGGCGGGGGTAGCCATAATTGGAACTTAAACTTAATGAATCCATGTAATTTGGTTGACATAGACATGTGGTTCAATTGGGTTATACTGGGTATTTGCGTCTGACCATCGACAGAGGCTTTCGCATAATTTAGTGTTCCAGGTTAGTAAACCAATATATTACACAAAAATGAAATTACCACTTCATCTTTTAAAAGATATTAGAAAGATTCACAGCCCTAGATAGTTTCCTAATATTGAATTTTCTTAAACCTACTTTCGTGCAATTTTATTTGCTTATTTTTTAAATTTAGAATCTTCACCATTTCAAATCAATAAATCAACTTGTTAGATACTAGTAATCATTTGACCTCATAAAATTAATAGATTAGGTATTAAGTCCTTGTGGGATCGATACTTGTTATACTACTTGAACAATACGCGTGTGATTACGCACCGTTCAAGTTTTTGGCGCTGTTGCCGGGGACTTATGTATCTTTCACTATTAGTTTTGAGGTTAGATACCTTTACTCGTATCTAATTTCTTTTTACTTATTGTTTTTGTTTTCTTGTGTTTCAGGTTCTCAAAAACTACATGAGATGAACCAGAAGCTTTGAACTCCGACCGCTTGACCCAGAAATTGAAAGAACCATCAGAGAGTTGAGAAGGGAAAGGCGAGAAGGCCAAAAAGCTTTAGTCAACATGGAACCTGAACCTCTGGAGGTTGCACCACCAATATCCATTCGAGACAGAACCATTCTGGTGGTCGACGGCTTCATTTCCTGTATTGCACTTCCTCATTTACAAGCAAATGCATGTGATATCAAAACATGCATTCAAATGATTCAGCAGTCAGTGCTGTTTGGGCGAAAAGCTGTTGGACAAAATGACCCATAGCGTCACTATTTGCACAGATCATTGTGTTGTTGTAGCAAATTGACTATGTGACAAAGAAATTGCACTCTCATCATTTGTGATTAGATCACCATAGATATATAAATGAAGAGAGGTCCCTATGATTAGTACCTGGACTGAGAATGATATGAGACAGTATCAGTCCCCGAAGGTTTAATCATTGAATATCCCTAGCCGTAGTATTATCGAGACTGGACATCGATAATGCAGAATAGGCTAGTATTGCACTTGTGCGCGTTGTGAGGGCACAACGACATAGTTCTCATATATATAAGTATTGGATACTTATGCAAGTGCGATAGGAGGTCGTGTTTCACCGATGGTACGGGAAACAGCTTCGCTCTGGATAGACCCCTCGGAATCCCATTGGTATTATGACTATGTGTCTATGGGAGGCCGAAATCAAGGTAGGTGTGTATAGTCTTAACCTGAGACTTACATCGCTAATGCTTACGACAATCGATATACTTTAGTTGAGGTCGTCTAGGACTGTAACCGGTTCTGTGTACGCCAATGCCGGGTATATTGAGAATCGTAGTGTATTGGATGTGATGTCAAGACGGAAGTGTCACTCCAGTCATAATGGAGATGATGTCACGCAGGATACGGTATTAGTGCTCTTAAAGTGATGCGCATCCAATCGTGATATTATGACCAGGTCATGAATATCCGATTATAGAGACTAGTTACCAGACATCCGATATGTGTTTCGGACGGGGCAGACACTTATCCAGCCCCAGCCCTAGCACGTGATTATCCGATACTGGGCCGATATACACAATACTACGGTATACTACGCTTGATACAGATCTTAATATTCTTATGAGAATATATATCCGGAGAATTGGGAAGACTTGGTGCTTTGCTAGGAGTCGACCTTGTCTCGTAAATCGGTAGAACGTAGTACTTGGTACGTACGTGATTCGGATAAACCGACGACCGTATTTACTGCCAACATATCCGGGGATCTCATGGGTCGCTTCCCAAAGATTCACCGATGACGTATGACTCGCACTTATATTAATCTGGGATTAATATGATGAGAGAGAGAATTAATCTGGGATTAATTTCGGAGACATTTTATCTAGGATAAAATATAAATTGAAGAGAGAGAAACATTGATTTGGAATTAATCGAGGAATTAATATATTTGATATATTAAACGAAATTAGATTTCGACGCGGAATAAAATTAGATTTTATTTCGGGCGAGCGAATTAATTAGAATTAATTCGTTAGCGACGTGAATAATAATTCCGCTAGGCGCAATTATTTAATTCTCGTCGCGATGGAAATTAGTTAATTCGGAATTAGCGAATTTGGGCCCGAAAGTGTTTGCGGACACATTCGTATTTTGAAACGGGTGGAATCCGCAAATCACATCGCGATATCTCATTACTTGACACGAATAGGTGATGGATGTATCTAGACACCTTTGAGGGATGATACATTGTCTCTATTCTCTATGTGAGGTAATGATGACAAATCATGAATTTTCCTTTGGAGGGAAAACCTTTCACGGTTTTTGAAGGGTTTTTAATTAAAAATATTCATTTTGTATTTGATACATCATTTTGCTTTTCATTTTAGGTTCTCTCACGTTTTAGAAAAAAAAAAGAGAACAAGTAAATGAAAAAGGCAACTCTCTCCTATTCTTCTCCTCTCTTCTCTCACGCCATTTTTCTTCTTTTCTTTACTGGTTTGACCGTGAGTTTTGAAGCAAAATGCAGGGAAGCAAGTGAGTTTTGTGGCAAAACAAGAGTGCTAGCACACTCCGGGATCATGCTAAGGTGATAAGGGAAGTATACCCATGAGCAAGGAACATCTTGATGAAGCTTGGAGCTCGTTTTTCTTGTTCAAAATGGCACAAAACAGAAGCCAAATCTGCAGCAGTGGGCGCACATTGCAGTGAGGCAGTGAGCACTTTTTCAGTTCGTTTTTGTTGCCAAATCGCATCTCCACCGCTCGATGTAAGTATTCCGCACTTAAATCGTTGTATTCGCTTATGATTCATGCTTGAGTATTGATCTTGGGACCTCTAGAAACTCTAACAATGGCATCAGAGCTTAGGTTAAAAGCATGAAAAATCTTAGGGCTAAAATTTGGGCAAACTTGAATTTGAGCATGATAAATGAAATTGGATGGATTTGTATGCTTAATTGTGTTTGTATTGAAGATTGATTATGTCAATTTGAAGAAAATATGATTGGATCAAATTTTCCCCAAATTGCTACCTTGGCCGAAAATTGATATTGATTTTATGTCTTGGGATTTTTGATTTTTGACAATTGGAAGTGTTGGAAATCATTCGGGATGATGATTTAACGTCAATTGCGGAATCAATTGGATTGAATTCGATTTGGACGAAAAATCCCCAAATTGCCAAGTATGTCATGAAACTTTAAATTTGGTAAAATTGATTTAAGCATGCAATTATGAAATTGGATGATAAAGTATGCTTGAATGTATTTTAATTGATGATTGGTTGGATCAATTTGATCAAATTTGGTTTGGAACAAATTTGCCCAAAATCTTATCTTGGCCGAGAGTTATGCCCCTTTGTGTTCTTGGTGAATTTTGATTTTTTGAAACATTGGATGTGTTGAAAATCATTAGGGTATATTGATTTAATGTCGAATTGTTTTTAATTGGATTGAAACAAATCGGACATGTAATTAACCTCATTGCCGAGAACAAAGTGAGCATGTAATGAGTTTGATTTTAATCTTAATGTGTTGGACATGTGATGATGAAATTGAGTATGATTAATTGGACTAATTTAGTGTTTTGGAAATGTTGATTTAGTTGATTAATCATGTAATGCACTTTAAGTAATTAAATTGTTAAATTGGATTTATGTAATTTAATTATTTGAGGCCTTAAATTGGATTTGGGCTTCTAATGTTGTAATTGGGCCTATTGGGCTTGATTTTATCAAGTTGGGTTTAGGCCAAATGGATTGGATCCAATTGGGCCCAAAACCTTAACCATAAAGCCCAAATGCATCTAATGGACCTTTGTAATTAATTGGGCCTAATGGGCCAAAATTAATTTAAAGGCTTATGGGGTAAATCCCGGATTGGACTTTGGTTGCGGATTTGACCCGAGTTGACCAAAGACCACGCCTTAAGAAATTAATTAAAAGCCCATTAGACTTTAATTAAATTAATATTGGATATTAATCGGGTTTTGAGACCCGTAACAATTAAATTTGGAATTTAATTAGTGAAAGGTTGATTAATAAAGTGTGATATTTAAGTTGGAATTAAATAGTGAATTAGAATTAAATACAAATTGAATTGGATTTAATTGTGTAGTTTAATTTAATTCGGGAATTCGTACTTTAAGTACTTATCCGCAAAAACGAGTTTGACTCGAACAAAATCAAATCGTTGTTTGAACATTGGATGATCACATAATTATCAGATTAATTAATTTGATTAGATTGATTGATAGCATGCTTATATGAGTGAATACATGGTTGTGATGCATGAATAATGTATATCGGATGGATATTAGATGGGTTGGGCGATTTTGGAAATTGTAATAAATTTGATTTATTAAATTGGACCTGCGTGTCCAGCCTTATCTCCTATTTCTTTGTATTCTCTTCTCACCTATTCCCCTCCATGTAAAAGAGGTTTCTTTAGAAGTGTAGTGTAACGGGTAGAAGTAATACAAGTGCTAGCGGGAGAGAGAAAGTGAGAGATTTGATCTAGGATCAATGTAAAATATCCATCCGCATATCATTATTATTTTATTTCATACTCGCTTTATTATGTGTTTAGAATGCATGCTTAAGGGTGTATGATGATGAGACCTTAACAAAGATAATTAAATTGGTAGCCAATTTGCACGTGAAAAACCCTCGTTAAATATCATGCGTTTTTCCTTCCATTGAGTGATTCTTACTCAAGATCCGAGATTGGCAGGGGTTGTTGGCCAAAGTCAAGCCCTTGTCCATCAAAGATGTGTTTTAATCACGAGGCTTTGTTCCATATCGGTGTCGTGTCCAAGTTGTGGTTTGTTGGCCAAAGTCAAGACCACTTCTTGTCCATTGACATTGATTACGAAGCTTCCATGTCAATGGGTCCGCGCTTGACTGGGATCATTAGGTTTGTTGTGCCAAAGCCAAGGCCTAGTTGATTCAGAGGAAAAAGGTTAGGGTATACATTCGATGTATAGGCATATATAAGATATATGTTTGGGACTTGGATGTCCACCTACTGGATCTAGGAGTTGGATGAGATCCAATTGATCTTCGAGATCTACCTAGTTAATTATCATACAATTTGTTGGCCAAAGTCAAGATTGTGTGATATTTAACGGGATCCTAGCCCACTAGGAAACACCGGTTTCCCGAGTACTCGACAGAGGGTTAGAGGCTCGACGAAAAATAGTGGGAGACAAATATTGAATTCGCAACATTCGTTCGAATACTCGCTAAACACGCTCATTTTATTTTATTTCGTCATTAGATTAAATGTTAGTTGGACTAATACTTAAATTGTTGTTTTAATAAACAGTTGGACTGTATTATACTTGATTATATATAATTGGATTATATTAATCAATATATTTGAATTAATTAATTTCAGTTTACATTTGATTTTATAATTGGATTATAGTAATCAATGTAATTGAGGTTAATTAATTTGGATTATATTTGATTATATAGTTGGACTATTATAATCATTATAATATATAAAGTACCACTAATCGTTGATTAAATAGTTGGACTATTGTAATCAAGATAAAATTGAAAAGTTGGATATTTAAAATATAATCTAGGATTAAAATATTTTAAATGATTTAATTTTCACATTGGGAATAAATAATAGGTTACTTTATTTGATAAAATAACTTATTATACCTTAAGCCCAAATTAAGCAAGATAAGTAGAGCATAAAATCTTTTGAAGATTTTTGTGATGATGACTTTAATGCTTAATTTAATATACTTGTCATAAATCTAATTTTGGATTTAAGAAGTATTAAAATTGAAATTTATAATTCTTGGAGAATTAATTGACTATTCATGGAAAGTCAAAGTTTGCAATTGGGCATGTAGCACGAGGTGCACATTCCTTTCAATATTCTAAAACCCAAGGCTTGGCCTAAGGTTCCTAAAATATTGAAAAGGATAATTGACATATCCCAAAGTGACTACCATTTGGATATGGAAGACACGAAGGAATTAAAGAAAGGGCGAGGCTCTAACTTTAAAATGTTTGTCTTAGTTATGTTCACAGCTAGTATTGAAATTAGATTTTAAATACTTAGTGTGGTACATAAAATATATGTATTGATAATCAGAATCTGCTTTGAGCAGGATACTGATTTCAAGCTAAGATTCCTCTGCAAATCGGAAACGGGACGAAAGTCTGTTTCGACCGTAGATACCTAAGTTTAGGAACTACCTGGGGTGTGTATTTAAATTAGGAACTGTTATAATGTAACTAGTTGACTAGAAACATTATCTCTTTATCAGTGTTTAACCCACTGTGGGTGAACCTTTATATTCTAAAACACTAAAGTGTTTTATTATATAAAGATGATACTGAGATAAATACATTAGATGTAAATAACATAATTTATATTTTGAATATAGATAAAAATCTCAAACATATAAATGACAAATAAATAGCTCAAATTGATTTGATCAATAGAGACTTATTTATGGCATTGTTGTCTAGGACACAATTGAACGAGACATGTCAGTTAGACGGTATGTCCGAACTAAAACCGAATTTTGTTGGACATGATAAGGTTTATCACGAGTCGCTTTGAGCTATCATTTCCTTCAAACAGGATATGCATTTACAGTGCAAAACTTATTTAGAATAAGGTTCCATATTAATCTGTTTGACAGATATCATATAGGATATGAACAGGAAAGAAACGAGGTTTCTCATTCCTGATAATTTGGGTATGCAAGGCATAAAGTTTGGATGATACCAAACTAAGAACCCAAATTGGATAAGTGCCAATATAGGTTATCCTAAAGGAAACCATAAGTATAGTACTTATAAATCTCACATGAGAACAATGTGATTGTTGCTCACCATGCGGTTTTCCTGAGAGGAATACCGATATGCAGTGGTCAGTGGGAGGATAGTGATACTCGATGAAAATCGAAGTAATACTGTTCTAGGCACAAGGTCCGTAATGGAACACAAATAGTTCATCAATGATGAATCTATACCATTAATCTTCAAATACACAAGAAACCGCGTAGATCAGTGAAAGTCAGAAAACAACCTAGGGTATGGGTTTCTGATCTCACCTCATAAAGATGTTAATCTTTTAAGGTACACCAACTGATTACGTATGAGGTAGTGATACAAGGTATCGACTCCCTATTATGGCAAAGTGCCATGAATCGAAAATGGATTCCATGTTTAACAACTATTTTGGATACTAGTTGTTGTACCACGAGGCATTGTGCCTATGGTACATTAAACGTCTTCAAGGAAGACATACATGGATGGCAACATACCAACGTACAAAGCTAGGCTTTTGACGGAAAGGTATCGTTATCAACATTGTGTTGGTAACGGTTCAACCTTTTACATGTTGCCATGGTAAATCCATTTTGAAGATGCTTGTAGATAACTGTATATTTCATTTATGAATATGTCAGTTACAAATC